>PVHT021183524.1:32159577-32210449 GCA_004024745.2 Catagonus wagneri
GAAGGGAGCTGCGCGTCTGCAAGCCAGAAAAGAGTCCCCAGCAGACACCTTCCCTGACAGCGTTTGATCTTGGCCTTGCAGCCCCAGAACTCTGAGCAAATAACTGCCTTGGTTTAAGCCGCCCAGTCTGTGCCGTTTTGTCACAGTGGCCAAGAAAGACCATGGCAGGTGGGTGGGATTTCAGTCTGAGACACGGAGAAAGTTCTGGGAACAGAAGGTGGTCCTGGCTGCACAACAGGCTGCGTTACTTACTGCCACCTCGCTGCACGCCCACAGTGTTCAAATGGCACATTTTATGTGTGTTTTGCCACAATAAAGAAGCCACACACACACGGCGGTGCCTGTCGTCAGAGGGGGTGCAGGACGAGGGGGCTGGCACTGCTCCGGAAGGGCCTGCCCCGGCTGGGTGGGGAGGAAGGGGCCTGCACCGTGGAGAAGGACCCAAGGACCAAGAGCCGAGACAGGAAGCGGAGGGGACCCACGACTTGTGTGCTGTTGCTGGAGCGGGAAGCGGCGAGTGAGGCAGGAAGCAGGCCAGCGACAGGAGCGGAGGCCACGGCCGTGAGCGCCTAGAATGACGAGGCAAGGAGCCCAGACTTCTTCCCAAAAACAGCAGGAGCTAAGGACCACGGACAGGAAACAACGCAGCCAGAGGTGTGGCCAAGTGACTGATGGATGCGATCCTGGGCAGGTCGTGAACTCCCGCACAAGTGTGAGCCGCATTCTGTTGTCGCTGCAGAGACAGCTGCAGGTGACACACAGCATCTGCTGAGAGAGCAGAAGGCGGGCCTGCCGGCAGGGTTCTGGCGGGGGCAGAGGGCCGGGGGGCATGGGTCACAGAAGCAGGGGCAGGGGGCCCCGTCCTCACCGGGGGGGGGGGGGCAGCCTCTCCCTGGAGAGCGTCGCAGGGATGAACATGGGACCCGATGGTGGGGGAGCCACCGGGACACCCCCGGGATAGAGCCGGGCAGCCGGGCCAGCCTTTGCGCCAGAGACAGCGGCTTATGGTTTATGCACGAGCGCCGGCCAGGCCGGGGGCTTAACAATGGGGCTGTTACAGTCGGTGGAGTTCCAGAAGAATCAAGACGGAAAAGATAGGAACGGGTGGGACTCTGTGGGGCCTGAGGAGTGACAGAAGAAGGGCTCCTGGCAGAGGGAAGTCGGTCACTTCAAAGAATCAGGAATGTATTGTTTCCTGGCGTTTATTCCGAAAGAGTGGGTCCGAGAGCCCCTCCCCTCACCTGGCACCAGCTGAGCCCTCGGGCGGGTGAGCCTTCACCCAGATCGGAGCCCAGGGTCTGGGAATTCGGATGAAAGCCTGACGTTAGGTGAGGGATCTGTGCCTGTCAGCTGTATCTTCTTTCCCCAGCGACTTGCGTGAGAACCTACAGGCTGCAGTCCATTCGTTTCTGATGGATTTTTCTCTTTGAAGCGGGCATTTAGAGCAGTCTCTGCACCCCACGCTTCACGTGTAGGTCCCGGATGGACACACACACACACACACACACACACACACACACACACACGAAGCCCTGTGAGCAGCCGGGGCAAATCCTCGAGCAATCATTTCCCAGCATTGCTGTTTTGAAAGTTCAGATGAAGAGCAGCAACACCATCCAGGAACTCTGAAGAATGAGGTTTGTTGCTCTCAGGTTCTGGAGGAGACATTGCAAGGCTGGGCCGCATGATGAGGCTGCTGGGGGGCAGAGAGGAAGAGAGAGAGAACGGGCCTGGGTTCGGCCTTAGTGGGCCCAGGGTGGGGTGCCTCGGGTTTTGTTGGTTTGTTCTTTATGGGTGAATTTATAACAAAGCGCAGGAATCAAGTGCAGGCGGGGAAGGTGGAGTCGGTTTTGTCTCTTACCTTATCTGGGTCACCCCAGCTTCCTACAAGGGGGACTTCGGGGGGAGTGGCCGCTCTTTAGCTCCCCCAGAAGGTGGGAAGGTGTTTGTTTGAGATGGGTGTCTTTGAAGTGGAGGTTCAGTGTCCAAAACTTACATTTTGATCAGAAAAGCTGATTGTCAGGCACTTACCCCGCAGGGAGCCATCTGGCAGAGCTGTTCCCACCCGACCCGGTTGTTTTACAAGAGACGCCAAAGCCAGAAGCGTCCAGCGCATCCACCCTGAATTCCTGACCCACAGGAGCCACGGGCGATAACCCACGGCCACTGCTATTTTCAGCTGTTCCATTTTGGGATCGCTGTGTAACCGAGCCAGGGCCGCATGGGGCTCCCGGGCACTCAAGCCCCTCTGGGTCCCCCATCTCTTGTTTTTAGGGAGTAAGCTTCAGCCTCCCTGACCCTCCCTGAGTCCCAAAGGGCAGCTGCTCAGCGGGGACGGAGGGGACGCAGAGGCCAGGGAGGGGCCGTTAGGGGACAGCGGTGCAGCCTCGGGGCAGGTCCCGGTTCCTCCTCGAGGAACACGCGGAACAGCATCTCGGAGGCTTTCTGCAGAACTGGAGCCCCCGACAAACGGGCGAGCGACTTGCCGACGCCTTCTTCACTCCGGGAAGGAGGAGGGCCGCCAGACCCGGTCCTGGGGCCACCAAACACCGGCTTTGAAAGACAAGGCGAGCTCGCCTCTACCCCGATACACGTCTAGGGCCCGATTCTCCACTCCCCAAAACCGCAGAACCACCTCCTAACCTCTTGCAGGGCGGGCACAGTCTTTACGGCGTTAGCTGCTGTGACTGCTTTGCCTGGCAAAGCAATAAAGCTGTCTTCCTCCTTCACCCCAAACTCTGTCTCCGCGTTTCTATTCAGCACCGGCGGACAGAGGCCAAGTTTTGGCAATAACTGGTTCCGCAGACAGACAGGTGCCGGGAGCAGAGGTAGGAGGCTGAGGTCTGGACCCAGGGCTCTGGGCTGCCAGTGAACCTGGCATGGGTCACTGTGGCTTCATACGCTGATGAAAGGAGCAGGTGTTTTGTAAGCTGGGAAATCTGACAAACTGGTCATTATGGAAATGATCCTCAGGTGAACTGACTTGCAGTGAACTGATTTTCTGTGAATCACCTGGACCTGGGATACCGAGTGGGACTTCATTTTGGAATCTTAGAGCTGGAGTTTCAGAAAGAATTTCCATTGGAGTATGTTAAGGTGGGGTTGATAGGACTAAGCGATAAGGTAGTAAGGACAGGACTCAGCGTTCTGTGTCTTTCCCCCTCCTCCCTCCCCCCGTTCCCCCTCCTCCTTTTTCTTCTTCCTTCTTCTGGGTCATTGATTGTAAAACAAATGTAATCCATTTCCTATCCAGAGATAACAGGACTGCTTTTCTAGCATCTGTGACTATGTTTGGGGATAAATTCACCTCTGCGGGATGATGAGAAGGATGTAATTTGCAGGTAAAATAAAAAGAGAAATTGGAGTCATAAATACCATCTCCCCAGACGCTTGGAAGGTGACAGTGCCACCGCCCCGAGATGCCAGCTCCTCCTTCCCCCGTGAACACCTTCGTGTGCCAGCGAGGCGGCCGCCACTGCTGCACACGTTTTCTGCAAAGCCCAGCTTGCGCATTGCAGTTTCTCCCAGTGAAGTAGGGGAAATGGGGAAACGGGGTTACTGGACACCCTTGGGGTCAAGGTGATAAGAACGTGGCCCTTAATCCTCACCGCTCACTCCAGGAAGGCTCCGCTGACCGTGTTTCAGAGACGGGGAATTCCCGTGACGGCCGTTAGGTGAGTTGCCACAAGTCACCCGGCTGGCGACGGGGACTGCGTCCTGAGCGGGCCTCGGGCCCGGGGCTCGTGCTCTGCTGCCACGCGAGGCCCGCGTGGCGACGCCCCCCAGCTCTCAAGGCACCGTGGTGAATGCGTAGTGCTGGTGGCCAGGAGCAGGGCTGCCCCAGGGCTGAGGCTCGGGGAGGACAGCAGCGAGCTGAGAACCGAATCGCAGGGGCAGGGGCGTCCGAGACAGCTGGGGATCCGCCACCCGGAGGCCAGTCCGGGGCTAGAACAAGGAGGGACCTCACGGAGGGATTTCCGGGTGGATCCAAGGCTCTAACTCTCGGGTCTAGGACTCAAGCACCGAGCTGGGGGACAGAGGGAGCCCCCGGCTGCCCTGGGCTGGGGCAGGGCCCTCTGGAAGCAGAAGGGCCGGGCCGGGGCAGGTGCAAGACCCACAGCTTGACTCTGTGCTGAGTCCAGCTGAGGTCTCCCGGGGGTCCTGCGTGAAATCAGGGAGGCCCCTCCTCAACAGCGTTTCTAATAAGATGCTCCCAGGCTTTTCCTCTCATGAACCCCAGCCAGAGTTGTCTGTGCTGCGAGCCTGGTGTTTGGTATGCGGGTCTGCTAGGCAGCCAGGCAACTGGTCCGCGGACACGTGCTGGGCCCCAGGGAGTGCCACCCTCCCGGGCTGAGGACTGGATGTGGGAGGACGGGAGGAAGGAAGGGACAGACACATGGATGGTGTTTCATCCACTCTCCTCGCCTCCTGTCCCCTTCCTCCCCAGGCTTCTCCTTTTCCACATTCCTTCCCTGTCTCTGCCTGCCCACCTGCCTGCTTTCCTTCTTTTCTTCCTCCCTCCCTTCCTTCCTCGTCCCAGAAGCAAATCTTATGTCTAGTCTTCCTCCTCATTGCATAGCCCGCTGTCTCCATCAGTCTCTGAGCTTTCGTTCTGTTTTATTATTTTATAATCTCTTTATATACCATCCTAACACCCCCACACCCAGAAAGGACTTGTTCTAAAGGCTTAATATATGTCTTCAAGTCTCAGTGCTGAAAACTGTGTATGGAATCAGTCTACGCGTGTATGTATTTCTAGGTAGAGTCATTTTCTTTCATTAGACACACAGATCAACCCGTGCAGCTTGACGCATCCCCGACAAACGTACGCACGAGGGTAGTGGTCCCAGTCGTGACCTAGAACATCGTCCTCTCCCCAGAAAGCTCCTTTGTGTCCCTTTTTCATCAGCCCCACCCTCTGGAGAACTAGTGTGGAGGTTTCTACTTCCCACGTTCATTTCCCGCCCTGGAAGGGGAATCGCACGCCGAATGGTCTGTTAGGTCTGGCCGCATTCAGGCCGCACTGTGTGTTCAGAATCGGCCCTGCAGTTCAGCCCTTTGAGGTGCTGAGCTGTGTCCTACCGCGCAAGCCTGTGGACCGGATCCAACCACCAGGTGGCGAGCGCTTGGGCTCACTCACCTTCGTTATGAACGGAGCCGCTGTGAACGTTCGTGCACAAGTCTTTTTGTGGATGTATGTTCTCCTTTCTTTTGGATAAACAGCCAGGAGTGGAATTGCTGGGTCACTGGGGAAATGTGTGTTCAGCTCTGTAAGAAACTGGGACGCTGCTTCCAAAGCGTGTGCTGTCGCCTTTGCCAGCAAGGCTGGTGCACGGCCCACGCTGGTGAGTGGGTGAGAACTTCTCGCTGCAGTTCGGACTGCTTTTCCCCTGATGGCCTATGATGTTGGGAATACGGTCATGTGCTTATTGGCCTTTTTCTACGAGTCTAGATCCTTTGCCCATTTGAAAAATCAGGTTCATATTTTTCTGGAAAAAATTTAGTTCTATACATATTTTAGACTTATATACTCTAAATCCTTTTTCCTAGTCTGTAACTTGCCTTTTCATTTTCCTAATGGTGTCTTTTGACAAGCAGACATTTTTTATTTTAATGAAATCTACTGTCTCAAGGATTTTTCGTTTTGTTTTGTTTTATGGCTGGTGCTTTATGGTACGACCCAAGAAATCTTTGCCTGTAGTCACCAGAACTCATGAGCGTGTTCTTCTCTATTCTCTTCTAGAAGATTTATATTTTAAGCTTTTAAGTCCAAATCTTTGCTCCGTCTTTAGTTCGTTTTTATGTGTGGTATGAGGTAAGCGTTGTGGTTCGTTTTTCTTTCCGTAGAGTTGTTCCAGCACCATTGGTGAAAAAGTCTTTCCTTTCCCCCATCAGATTTCCTCAAAGCTCGTGTTCATAATTTACATTAACAGACTTGTGCCACAAGTTCCATTACCTCTTTTTAAATTTTTTAATTAAAGTTTAGTTGATTAACAATTTTCCTTTAATTCCTGCTGTACAGCAAAATCACCCAGTCATGCACACATATACATTCTTTGTTTCTCACGCTGTCTTCTGTCCTGTTCTAACCCAAGAGGCTGGATATAGTCCCCTGGGCTGTACAGTGGGGCCCCATGGCATATCCACTCTAAACGTGATAGTTTCTTAATTTTTTTCACTTAATGCAATGTTTGCAAGATCCTCCTACATCGCTGTGGTCAGCCATTTCACCGCGCATCCATGCATTCATTTAATCATTCAGTGAAGAGTGATACAGTGGTGAAGAGAACAGAAAATGTTTCTGTTTTCATGAAGTTTATGATCTAGTGAGGTTACCGACCGGAGCACACGTGTACATGCAGTCGGTGACGAGACCTGTAAACAGAAAGAGGTTTTTTGATATTGAGCTGTATATTTCTATACTTTGGGTATTTACCCCTTATTGGTCATATCATTTGCAAATAGTTTCTCCCATTCAGTAGTTTGTCTTTTCATTTTGTTGATGATCTGTGCTGTGCGAAAAGCTTTTAAGTTTAATTAGGTCCCATTTGCCTATTTTTGCTTTTGTTTCCTTTGCCTGAGGAGACAGATCCAAAAAGAAAAACTGCTATGATTTATGTCAAAGAGTTTTCTGCCTAGGTTTTCTGCTAGGGTAACCTTTTATTTTTAAATAGATTATTTATGGCTGTTTTATGATTTGTTTCAGATAATCCCAGCGTCTGAAGTCTTTGAAGTATAAATCTATTTAGGGTTTTTTTCCCCTCTGACTCCCATTTAGGGAAGCTTGATTTCCCATGATTTCAATATATCCATATATTTTTAAATCGTGTGCTTTTATTTGGCTGAATTCATTCTGTGGGAGACCTGCAGGGCCTGAAGCTGGGATGGTTTCCACCGCGAAAAAAAATTGCATTTGATTCTGTGGGTACCCAACTTTGCTACACTTCGAAGTTTAATTTTACGTATTTATTTATTTTGTCTTTTTAGGGTCATACCCATAGCATATGGAAGTTCCCAGGCTAGGGGTCAAATCAGAGCTGCAACTGCCGGCCTACGCCACAGCCACAGAGATGTGGGATCTAAGCCTCATCTGCCACCTACACCACAGCTCATGGCAACGCCGGATCCTTAACCCACTGAGCGAGGCTAGGGATCGAACCCGCATCCTCAGGGATCGAACCAGTCAGGTTCTTAACCCGCTGAGCCACCACAAGAACGCCTAATTATAAATTCACGTTTCCCACCCATTCAGGCAGTATAAAGTCAACACCAGGTCCAAGTGGGGAAAGGCCAGTGGTCAGAAACTCTCCGGGGATCATTGCTGGAGTAATTCAGCAAATGTATTTCCTGAGTGATTCTTTCCTCTTGGGCAAGGGTTTTTTTGAAGTTAAGCCTCTTACTGAAAATGTGACCCCTCTGAGTGGCCTGGCTCCCTCCACGGGAAGCGGCCCGGTGGTCTCGCGGCCTCCAGGTCTCTCCCTCCTCCTACGGCAAGCTCTTAACGGTCAGCGTCCCAGGTTCTTGAGTCACCGTTTGCCCTAGAACATTCCCTCGTGTTCTCACAGGCACTCGGCACCGAGTTCCAGGCTTCGTTCCGGGGCCCGCGCCCCACCAGCGCTCAGGCTGTCAGGGGTCCCTCCCTGCGCCAGGGAGCTCGCGTCCTCAGGAGGCACCCTGGGTCCACCTTCACCGGCAGCTCCTGGGTAAGACTAGACTTACTTGCTGAGGGACGCGACCTGGTGTTCTAAAACATTTCAAAATTTCTGCAGCCTCAAGATGCTCCCCATGGCGCGTTTCCCCGACTGTCTAGTCTGCATTTCTTCCAGAAGCAGGCAGATACTTTATTTTTAAAACCCACGTAACTTCAGTTGGTTCTCCTTAGCCACCTTCATGGTTTGAAAACCATTTCTGAGCTGCTGGAAGGTGCATAGAAGCTTATTGAAATGCTTGGCTCTGCTAATTCTTACCTGGTGTAATTTGTTCGGCTCGTCGCGTGATAGGATGCTATCTGCAGTCTTTCAATATCTCGTTCTCTGTTCCTCTGAACTCACATTTCCTTGGTTCTGTTAAAGAGAGTAACTGCCCTCCTAACCATAAAGGATTAGAAAGTCGGAAAGCAAATACATTCAGCGAGTGTTTTCAAACCTTGGACAACAGGCAGCACAGGACTGGGACCCTCGAGAGAAGGGGAGCCTTGGAGCGAGGCTCACGGTTACGCCGGCCCGCGGCCCGAGGCGGTTTCCAGGCTCAAGTGCAGGAGATGGAACCCGGGAAAGCACAGCCGCCTCCCCAGTGGCCACGGAGGAGTGGGCCTGGGGAGGAAGAGGCGGCTAGCGCTGGCCGGACCCTGTCCCATGACTGGGGAGGAGGCACCGCAGGGGACAGAGGAGGCCCCCGCAGTCTTCCCGGACCGTGGCCCGAGCACGCGGCAGAGCAAACTCCACAGCACCTGCGGGAGCGCAGAGCTGGATTCCTGGAGTTCTTACACGGTGGGACGTTTACAGTCCCGCCAGCTACGAGGGACCTTACAGGACAGAAGGCACTGGGAGAGTTCTCAGAAGAGCCACCGCGCCACAGCAAAGCTCAGTTGCACCAAGCAGGAGTGCCGCTCTGGGTGCACCCTGGCACACCAGGAAAGCCGGCCTGGGACGGGCCGGGCTGCTCTGCGAGGAGCTCGACGGCAGGAACGCAGACCAGCGCCTTCTAGAGGAGCACAACAAAGCCAGCCCTCGCCACCCTGAAGTTTCTTGCTGCTCAACATTTCAGTTTTGGTTATAATTTGTATCAATTAATCTTTCTTTAAAAAAAATTTTTTTTTTTTTTGGTGTTTTTGGGGCCACACCCGTGGCACATGGAGGTTCCCAGGGTAGGGGTCAATTCAGAGCTGTAGCTGCCAGCCTACACCATGCTGAGCCACAACGGGAACTCCATAAAAAACATTTTTTTTATTGAGGTATTGTTGTTTTATAATGTTTTTTAGGGAGTTCCCGTCGTGGCTCAGTGTTTAACAAACCTGACTAGTATCCATGAGGATGCGGGTTAAATCCCTGGCTCCACTCAGTAGGTTAAGGATCCGGTGTTGCTGTGAGCCGCGGTGTAGGTTGCAGACGTGGCTCAGATCTGGTGTTGCTGTGACTGTGGCGTAGGCCGGTGGCTGCAGCTCCGATTTGACCCCTAGCCTGGGAACTTCCATATGCCGCAGATACGGCCCTAAAAAGACAAAGGAGAAAAAAATAATAATAATAATTGTGTTTTATCAGTTTCAGGTGTACAGCAAAGTGGTTCAGTCATACATGCATTTTTTTTTTTTCAAATTCTTTTCCCTTATAGGTTATTACAAAATATTGGGTTAGTTCCCTGGGTTGTACAGTAGGTCCTTGTTGGTTATCTATTTTACATACAGCAGTGTGCGTATGTTAATCAACCTTTCTCAAAATCATACAACTTGGGTTAAAAGTCAGTGAGACCTGGGAGTTCTCATTGTGGCTCAATGGTAACTGAACCCAACTAGTATCCATGACAACGTGAGTTCAATCCCTGGCCCTGCTCAGTGGGTTAAAGATCCAGTATTGCTGTGAGCTGTGGTGTGGGTCGCAGAAGTGGCTCAGATCCCGCGTTGCTGTGGCTGTGGTGTAGGCCAGCATCTGCAGCTCCGATTTGACCCCTAGCCTGGGAACTTCCACATGCTGCAGGTGTGGCCCTAAAAAGCCAAAAAAGCAAATAAAATAAAATTAAAATAAAGGAAATTTAGAGAGATTAGGTACCAGAATACTCAGCAATATATATATATATTAGTGTCATACATCCCAGCAGTTACGAAGAATATTCTAAATTAGTGATTCCCAATTGTTTTTTTCATTATTGTCCCCCTAAGGAGACTTTTTAAAAGCTTTTTTTTATAATTGTTCCATTCCTATGAAATTTTAATACTGCTGTTATACTGACACCTTTTTAAATGCCAGTGAATGTATGCATATAAAACACTAAAAGAGTAACATTTTCCTGCCCCCTTGGGGTCAGTAAATACTCCGCTGAGAACATGTGCCTCAGATCTTACGTATGATGTTCCTTCAGTCACTTCAGACATTGAAAGTAGCACTTTTATGGTTATTTGCCTGCCTCGCTATTTTCTAGCAACAATAAATTAGAAGACAAAGAAAAGAATGTAATGTGTCTAGTAGCATCAACAAAATGAAATATTTAGGGATAAATCTGACAAAAGATGTTGAAAATTGGGACACTGAAAACTATAAAACATGGCTGAGAGAAATAAGACGCAGTGTCAGTGGGGAGCTGTGATCACCCCGGAGGGCTCCAGTGTTACTCTGGTGTCAGTTCTCCACAAATCGATATATGGATTCAATACATTCCAGCCAGATGTCCAGCAAATTTTTTAGTAAAAATTAGCAATCTATTTCTAAAATATATATGCAAATTTAAAAATCTAGAATAGGAGTTGCCATTGTGGTGCATAATCCGACTATGAACCATGAGGTTTCGGATTTGATCCCTGGCCTAGCTCAGTGGGTTAAGGATCTGGAGTTGCCGTGAACGGTGTTGTAGATCAAAGATGCGCCTCGGATCCTGCATTGCTGTGGCTGTGGTGTAGGCCGGCAGCTGTAGCTCCAATTGGACCCCTAGCCTGGGAGCCTCTATATGCATGAGTGTGGCCCTAAAAACCAAAATAAAAATAAAAATAAAATAAAAATCTAGAATAGACAAAAAAAAATTTGAGAGGGAACAACACTGGAAGACTTACACTAATTTTAAGACTTACTACAAAGCTACAATGATCAACACATTGTGGTAATTGTGTGGAGACAGACATATGGACCAGTGGAACAGAACAGAGAGTCTAAAAATAGACCACACACATACGGCCAATTGCTTTTGGTCAAGGCTGCCAAGGTATTTCAATAGAGAGAGGACAGTCTTTCCAAAAAGTGGTGCTGGAATAACTGGATATCCATATGGAAATATACATTCACTTACCTTACACTATATAAAAAATTAACACCAAATGGATCTTATGCCTAGCTGTGAAAACTAACACTATAAAATTTCTAGGAGGAAACCTTTGCCATCTTGAAATAGGCATAGAATTCTTAGTCATGACCTCCCCGAAAAGCATAAATGTAAAAGAAAAAGTGATAAATTGGACTTCATTAAAATGACTTCATTAAAATCAACAACTTTGAACCTTTGAAAGACATTGCTAAGAAAATAAAGACTGAGAGATCATACACGTCATATAGTACTCGTATGCAGAATATGTAAAGAATTCTTGCAACTCAAGAATAAGACGGACAACAGCTTAGAAATGGGGAAGATATTTGAACAGTGCCTCTACCAAACAAAATACACAATGACAAAAACACACACCAAAAAAAAGGTGCTCAACATTAGGTCACTAGTCATAAGGGAACACAAATTAAAACCACAGAGATACTAATACACACTATTACCATATCTAAAGTTAAAAAAAAAAAAGGACCATCCCAAGTGTTGACTGGGATATGGAGCAACTGGAACTCTCAAATGTTGCTGCTGACACTGCAAAATGGTACAGTCACTTAAGCCCTTAAGTTAAACCTTTTTTTTCTTTTTTTGGCCTGCACCTGCACATGAAAGTTCCCAGGCTGGGAATCAAATCCAAGCTTCAGCTGCAACCTACCCCACAGCTTCTGCCATGCTGGATCCTTAACCCATGGGGCCACAGCAGGAACTCCAAAGGTAAATCTATATTTTCCATATGACCCAGCTTTCTGGCTCCTAGATATTTAACTCCCCACCTCCCGCAAAAGAGAAAACATTGTATATAACAGCTTTGTAATGGCCAAAATTGGTAAACCATTCCAAAGTCCATCAACTGAGTGGCTGGTCAAATTTTGGTGCATCCATACAATGCAAGACCCCTCAGCAATGAAAAGAAACAAACCACCCACCCGCCCGCTGAGGAATCTCGGAAGGATCACACTCAGTGAAAGAAGCCAGACCCCAAAGGGGAAATGTCATCTGATCCTATCTGTATGAAGCTGTAGAATTATAGAAAAGGCAAAACTATAGAGAGGGGCTCTAACCTTGGGGTCCGGGAGGGAGGGGGAGGGGAGGGGAGGGGGATTCTGTAATGGGTGTTAATGAACTTTTGGAAGTGACGTAGTTGTTCCATATCTTGATTGTATTAGTGATTACAAAATGTACCCATTTGTCAAAACTTTAGTCAATTTTGTTTTATGTACGCTAAGTAAAGCCCTTTTTTTTTTTTTAAAGCCAGAGTCCTAGTTTTTGAGCCTCTTCCTAAATTTAGGGATGAGCTGTAGGGCTAGGGGTTTGGAAGGACCTTCTGAGTTCAACAGCCCCTCCCCCATTTGCAGCAGGTAAAAATGCCACGCGGGTGCTTCCATCCTCCGGGACCTGCCCCGCCCCCCAGGGCGACTGGCGGTGGCTGCTGGCCTCCCGGAGGACAAAGGAATGTGCAGGACGTCCCTGACGTCACTCCTTCACGCCTCACCCCAGCCAGGCTCAGGGACACCCTAATCGCATCTCCTCACCTTTGGCTCCAAGCGCCGCCGCTGCTGCTTTCTTGACCTCTCCGCCCCCATAAAAGCGTGAGCAAAGCCAGAGAAGAGAAGGGACAGGGCGACGAGGTAACGCCACGACTCTCCCGCAGCCCACTCCCCAGCAGCCCGGCTCTCCCACCCTGGACGCCCCGCGCCCAAATGGCTCCATTTCTGCCTCTCCGGAGGTGGCTCACGAGCTCTGCCCTCAATTCCCGGCCCAGCCGCTGTCTCCTGGCTCCGTGGGCAGAGCTCCAGGGGGAGAGCCAGCCGCCGTGCTCATCCGAGACACTGCAGTCAGCGAATCCCAGGCCCATCCGTGGCCTTGAATCTCTCTGTTGGATAAAACCTGGATTTGGTGGTAAATGTATGAAGCAGTCCCGGCCCGAGAGGGGGCTGCGTGTCCGAGGGCTGCCCAGGGCCGAGTTCAGAAAGGCCAGGAGAGGAGGAGGTGGTGCCCGGGCTCAGCGAGTCACGCGATGGAGGGCCCGGGGACAGAGGTGGTGCCGTGTGCCTGGGGCTGGCAGAGCAAGGGGCGGTGGGAAAGCTGGGGAGCGCGGGCGGGCTGTGTAGGGACACTAAGGCCAGGTAGGAATGCTGGGCGATGAGACCTGCAGCTTCTGGAGTCCACCTCCTGGTCCGACAGCTGAGGAAACAAGGCCACGGCCAGACACAGTGAGTGAGTGGCGGACCTGAGACCAGAATTCTCCTTTCCTGAGCTCAGCTCAGCACTCTGTGATGACAGCAAGGCCCTGTGTCCGTGCAGGCGGGGAGTGGCACGTTTTTCTGAAAATGTCTACAAGTGGAGGAAGGAATGCCACGTGCTCAGACCAGGGGGACATGACATCCCAGTGGGTCTCTGCAGCCGCCGGCGTAAAAGAGGCCGCTCCGAGCGAGTGGATTCCCCCGCCGCCCGTCCAGTCAGTTCCCGCACGGTCAGCTCAGTCACTTCCCCACGCAGGCTGCTTCCTGCCTCAGATGCAGGGCAGCATCCAGCCAGGTCAGCACTTTGGCCCTGAAATCTGCAAACCCGGGCTGGACCTCTGGTCTCCATTTCTCGTTGTCAGGTTTGGTTCGTGGGCAAAGAACACCCTTTCCACCCTTTGGCAGTTGAGGAACTGCTCCGGGCGAAGACGTCCGAGGAGGCCCCGAGCTCCGCGGCCTGTAGTCTCTGACCATCGACTTTTTTAGGTCGCAAAGAGAGACAGAGAGAGCTTAAGAAATTGTTATCGTTCTCCAGCTGGGAGCCAAGAACTTATCTTATTCGTTGTTCTAAACATGTCATTTCTGCGCTTTCTCTTCCAACACAACAGCCATCTGTCACAATCACTCTTTGTGGCCTGTAGAAATTACACACCAAATTCCCAGCTTGGCCATTAGTGTCAAATAAAAGACCATTAATGGGAGTCCCCATTGTGGCTCAGCGGTAACGAACCCGACTAGTATCCATGAGGTGGCAGATTCGATCCCTGGCCCCACTCAGTGGGTTAAAAATCCAGTGTTGCTGTGAGCTGTGGTGTAGGTTGCAGTCTCAGCTTAGATCTGTCATTGCTGTGGCTGTGGTGTAGACCGGCAGCTATAGCTCCGATTTGACCCCTAGCCTGGAAACTTCCATATGCTGTGGGTATGGCCCTAAAAAGATCAAAAAAAAAAAGAAAAAAGAAAAGAAAGAAAGTATAGTGTAAATCACCCCGGAAACATGTGATGGAAAGAAAATGTACACTCTGGTTAAGATGATAAACACAGGCACTCCCTGGGGGCTCAGCGGATTAAGGATCTGGCGTTGTCACTGCTGTGGCTCAGGTCGCTGCTATCACACGGGTTCGATCCCTGGCTCCGGAAGTTCCTCATACCAAGGGTGCAGCCAAAAAAAAAAAAAAAAAGGAAAATGATAATCAGCACGTGGTGATGACTATTTTTCTAAATGCTTGTGCATTTTTTGCATTCCTTCCATCTAACTCAGAGTTAATGACATATCCTGGTTCCCTCTGGTACAGAAGCACCTCAATCCTGAAAATGTTTACTTCCTCCAAGACTGCTTATCTGCTGCCGTAATTACCAATAAATCTCTCAACATGAGAAATCACGGGGCCGAGCGCCTCTGAGATGAATAGAGAGGGTGGCCGCTTCCCCTCCACTCGTCTTGATAATCTTCATCACCACGTAAACAGCCAGACACGTTATGATTCATGTTCAAGTGCCTGCCCAGCTCAGCGCTGATTCCAGAGAAATTCTCCCTAATAAGCTGTTTCGTTAGGGCTGCAAGGCAACAGCGGGAAGAGCTGGTGACGGTCTGGACTTGTGAGCGAACGTGTGAGTGAGAGAGAGGAAGGCAGAGAGCCGGACCTCTGCGATCAGACCCTCGGAGCCCCGGATCTAGTCAAAGCTCGCCCTTCTCAGAATGGCTCCCCGACTGTTATTTACGCTCATCAGAATCCGTGTCAACCTGGGTGAGCAGACACCAGATACAAACGGTCAACTCCAGACCTGTGTTTCGAGTACTTCCCCTTTGAACATCCCTAAACATACAAGAATTCAGTAGACACCATCCCTGAAGGGCTCCTGAAAGGCTGGCGTCGGGGAGCCCCTCTAAAAATATCCGAGCGCTAAAGGCATCCTATTCCCAAACAAGACCAGACGTCTCTCATCTCTGCCCAGTTGGAAGAAAATCCTCAGTGCGAGAAAATAGGCTGGCACCTGCAAGAAGCTAGGATTGGCACGCTGTTTCAGCCAGCCACCTTCCCTCCCAAGAGAGAGGTAACGTCTAAGCGCCAGAGACGAAACCCAAGCAGATGAGATGCGCCTCTGTTCCGAGCCCTGGGCAAACCAGACGCTGCGCCCCGGGCGCCTTCCCTCCAGGGCAGCTCCCCTTCTTACTGTAGCGGTTATTTTTAAACACAGCCCCAGCTGTTCAGTATCACACCCACCAGAAGGTCAGTTTTGTACGGCTGCTCTTCCTTGAAGAGCTCGCGTTAAGTGAACCCAAAGGCCAATTTTCCCCGCTAATAAAGGCTTTTGTTCTTGGAAAGTTGCCATTTTGCTGTGAAACTTCTGTCTCCCTGTTTTACTAGTGCAAACTTGGAACTTTGAAAATATTGCCGATTTAATTTTTATACTTTCGGGGCTCGGATTACAAGGTACGGGCGCGGCTCCATTATGTCGGTTAATAACCCACGGAGCCTGGGTGAGTCAAATGCACCTAGAAGGCCCGTATCGCACAGAGCCCAGATTTAGCCAGCCACACTTCTTTTGAATCTTTGAAATGGTCAGAATTCACATCTCAGCTGTGAAATAGTCAAAAGACGGGCTGCTGTAAAATAGGACAGTGTGGGTGGGAGGCATCCAGCCCAGACCAGGAACCAGACGCCGTGGGTTCAAATTAAGTCTGGCCACTCGCTGGTTTAGCTTAGCCCGTGCCTCAGTCTTGTCCTCTTTCAAAAGGGAGGGAACTGTGGTGGAAACTGGAAAGATCTGCAACACAGAGCTTCTCAGCAAGTGCCACCTGCCATCTGCCTTTCACGTTATTACAGACGCAGAAGCTCTTCTCTGTTCCTCGATCATCACCAGTTTCCTGGGGAGAAAAGCTCATTTTACAGATGAGAAAACCAAGGCTTGGAAGGGTTAAATAATCCTGCTCAGGGTGACACGATTAGGAAGGCAGAGCGGGGCTTGATCACTGCAGAGTCCCCTCCACAGAGGTGCTCTGCTTGGCTTCTTTTCTGAACTGGACCAGAATGCTTCTTTTTAGTGCTTTGAATGAGTCCGCTTGCCTTTCATCCCTTCTCTCTTCTCTCGCTTTCTCCTTTCTTCCCACAGCGTATTTTTAGCATCTCGCAAGCATAGATGCCCTCTTGAGCCTCCGGAAACAGTAACACATCATTAAAACGTGGCTCAAAGCTTTCAACCCGTTTTCCCTCGGGGCTCATCAGTGGTCTCTGCCAGAGTCACCACCCCCGCGCCGTCAGAAACGCGGAAGTCACGAGTTCGTCACCTGCCACAGACGGCTCCAGAATGAGGTTTTCCCACTCCCAGGCTAAAAGCGGGCCTCCTGTCCTCCAGAAGATGCCCTGGCCCCCTTGGGTTCACACCCTAACGAGGCATTCTTTCCAGGAGACACAAAACCCTGCAACGCTGTCAGCGGCTCAACGGTGCCACATGTTCTAGAATTCCCTGGACGATGCAGGCGTCCGTGTCATTATTCTTTTTGAAAAAGACAGTGCATTAAATGTGAGTCCCAATGTGATTTTTAAAGATGTGTGTGACCGCCGCCTTTTCTGTGAGAGAAAGGGAGGGGCAGGAGGAAGAAGAAGAGGAAGAAGAAAATCCCTCAGCGGAGCGTGATCGGGGTGGAACCCCGTCCCTGTCTGAGCAGCACAGCATCTTCAGCACCAGCGCGGCCCAGAAACCTCCCGGCGCGCGTCCGCTCAGCCCCCGGGCCTCCTGCAGCGTGTTCAGTGCGCACGCGCGCGTGGGATCTGCGCGGCTCGCCCCGCGGGCTGAGCGGCGGGCCCGGCCCCGACGGGAAACAGCCCGCGTGTCCACCGGCCCTGCTTCCCTTCTCCAGACTCATCACGCTGTGGCCCTGGGGCTCTCAGGCACATTCGCAGATGCGGCCACACGCCACTGAGGTGCGCTTTCCCTAGCCTGGGAACCTCCATATGCCGACGGTGCGGCCCTAAGAAAGACAAAAAGAAAAAAAGGAAATGACATTTCCAGCTGTTCTACACTTGCCAGCCTCACGAGGTTTCTCATCTGCAAATCACCTCTTCACATCTTTTGCCCTTTTTTCTCCTATGGCAGCTGCTATCTCTTACTTGCTGATTCCTGGGCCCCCGCAGGGACTCAGAAATTGATCTTCCTGATGACGCAAGATGATCTTTCTCTTTGTCTTTTTTTTAGGGCCGCACCCATGGCTTATGGAGGTTCCCAGGCAAGGGGTCAAATCGGAGCTGTAGCTGCCAGCCTGCACTACAGCCACAGCTGCACCAGATCTGAGCCACGTCTGTGACCCACACCACAGCTCACCACAACACCGGGTCCTTAACCGACTGAGCGAGGCTAGGGATTGAACCTGTGTGTCTTCATGGATGCTAGTCAGATTCGTTTCTGCTGAGCCACGACGGGAACTCCCAAGACAATCTTTCTTTACTTAACACCTAAGCTCAGGGTTTCCTTTCAAGGTGGCCATCAGTGCAGCTCTGACTCCTTGTGCCTCCTTCATGGTTTCAAAGGAAGAGGCAGAGAGAGTCTTACTTTTCATTCTCGTAGATCATCTCCCCTCCATCCATCAGTTACAGGCAGCTGGAAGGGATAAATGAGAGGGAAATCCGTGCAAACACAGAGCGGGGGTTATTGGAGTTACACACATCCACACCACGAAGCCAGACAGACTTTTATGTTTAATTAGCAGAGTTATTGGGAGCTGGCTGAGGGTTCAGTAACTCTTTTCAGTAAGATTCTTATGAGCTTGGAGAAATTATTTCATCAAAAAGCAGGAATTTTTTTTTTTTTTTGGCCGAAACTGCAGCACATGGAAAGTATAAGGCCAGGAATTGAAACTGAGCCACAGCTGTGACTTACAGGGCAACAGTCAGATTTTTTAAGCCACTGCACCAGACCAGGGATTGAACCCACACCTCTGTGGTGACCCAAACCACCGTAGTTAAATTCTTAACCCACTGCACCACAGCAGGAACTCCTGGGATTTTTAAAAAGGAAAATAAAAAAGATTTCCTTGGCTCTAGGCCTGCGGTTTCCTGAACAGTTTGGTGCAATATTCCACTGGTTCAAAAATATTTTCAGTTAAGAAAGACAAAACTCCCTATTGCGGATTAATCAAAAATGACTTTAAGTGACTTAAATTAACAACAGGAAAAGAAGCTTCACCAGCCTGAAAACTGAACTAAACAGCATTCAGTTTATTATTTGGAAGTGCAAGTCCAAGGAAAATATAATGGAAATGTCTTAATAAAACAGCGTGGGCTTTAACTTTCCTATTGCAGAATTCAGTAACACGTGCCATGTTGGAGTGTGTGTCTGGGGCGTGGTTCAGAAGACGCCTCTGAGAACATCCCTGGATCCCCAAATGAAGCAAGCGGTCCTGAGGTTGCCCTCAGTCACTCGTTCCCGCCAGTTCCTCCCTGCCACGTGGCTTAGTGCATGCTGTTCCCTCTGCCCAGGACACCCTTCCACCCTCTCTTCATTTAGCTCCCTCCTGCTGGTCTTCACAGCTCTGCACATCATCGCCTCCTCGGGAAGGCTTCCCCGACCTCGCAGACCGCAGCGCCGACGCCCCTCTGTCTGCAGCCCTGGTCCAAGGTCATCCGTGGGGCAGGAGCCAAGGCTCGGTTTTCTTGGACCCCCTACTTCCAGGCCCCTCGATGAATGTGTGTCGAGTGAATGGGCAGCACCAGGAGTTTGCACGGTGGCTGGAGGGCAATGGCTGTGGAAGCCCTTGAACCAGCAGGGAATTCTGCTTTACTGTCATTAACGCCGGATCCTACTGCCCAGAGGCTTTTGGTTTACCTGGTGTTTTGATCCAGGGTTCGATGCTGTCAGAGCAAGGTAGAAACTGCTGATGGCATCTGCTCTTCTGATAAAATTCCCAAAAGCCAAGTGAAAGGGGCTCTGAGGTGACACTGGACACGTCCATCAGCAGGGTCAAGTTTCAGACCGGCTGTGGAGAAGCCCCGACCCCATGGTTCCTATTTGCGCTTTTATTTTCTTTATGGCCAAACCCACAGCATATGAAAGTTCCCAGGCCAGGGACTGAATCCGAGCCACGGCTGCGACTTACACCACAGCGGCAGCAATGCCAGACCCTGTAACCCACTGCACCCGGCCAGGGATCAAACCCGCACCTCCGCAGAGACTCAAGCCGCTGGAGTCGGAGTCTTAACCCACTGCGCCACAGCGAGAACTCCCCCTGTTTGCTTTTACATTTGGCAGGAGCTGTAATCGAGAGAGCCCCAGATAAAGCAGAAGGTCGCCCGAGGGAGACGAGAGGGTGGAAAGAGAGAAAAGACGCACAGAGGAGAATTAGGCCTGCGTGTTGCTCCTCCTAGAGCGACGTCTGGAGAATAACTGACACGCAGAGACTCCGCCCCTGTTCTCTCTGTGGACTTAGCCCCTCGCCCGCAGAAACCCTGCTTGGAACAGTTACTTTCTAATGCTTTCAAACGTAAGTGTCAAGAAAAGGCTGTGACTTCCCTTTTAATTAAACAATCGTCTATGTCTGTTAAAAGAAATGGAGCCCTCAAGCCAGCCAGAGAGAATCCAGGTCAGTAACAGAGCCGGGCGGTCAGAGACGCCCGAGGCCGGAGGGCTGCTGCACGGTCCGGCATCCCCGCTGTGGTCCACAGGCCGTGCCAGCATCGTCCACAGGGAGCTTTAAAATCAGCTTCTGGAAGTTGCCCTGATGGTCCTTGTCGTCCACATGGTTTGCAGACGAACTTGACAAACTCTTCAGTTTGGGAGCCAGGCCCCTGGTCTGGTCCAGCCCCGGCCTCACAGAAGAGGAGGCTCAGGCGGGCGCTGGGTGGGGGTGGGGGTCTCAGCTGCCGGGCGGCCGGGAGGCGGGATCTCCGAGCAGGGCCTTCGCCTGTGATCAGCATCAGACCCAGAGCTTTCCGCCAGGCCTGCTAGGGCCGAAAATAGAAGCGAATTCCCGCAGGCCAGCGATCTCAACCCGCTGTTTCTCCATCCCTGGGACGGTTAACGTCCGGACAGGGGCCTGCGCAGCCCAGCTCCAGCCAGCGGGGCCGGGGGCCGGGAGAATGTGCTCCCCCGCGGCCCTTCGTGACCCAGGTGACCCCGCTGCGGTGGAGGAGACAATGGGGGGCAGAGAGGCCGGCTTCCTGGGAGCTGGAGGCCCCAGAAGTGGTCAGGCCGGGACAGATGGCCTTTGGGTGGCGTTTCCTGATGTGTTCACAGCGCTGGCCACCTCGTCCCTTAATCAAGAGTTTTTATTTGTTCACATTTACTGCAGACGCCCACAGCCTGTCTGGAACGTCGCTGGCGTGTTAGAAGTTCAGGCGCCCCGTCAGTGCTCGGGCTGCACAATCCTCACAGAGGTGACAGAAGCCACCCCGGCTGAAGGCTGCGTGGGCACAGCGCAGGCAGCAAATCCCCACTGTCCTTGAGAAAGAGGTTTGGTTTGTTTCTTTGTTTTTCTTTCCAGAACTGAGAGCTATGACGTCCCAAGTGAGAAGCATTGCTGCGGGGGCTCAGGGGGCGGGAAAGAATGCGAATCAGAATAACCCCCTGTCTTGACGGGGACTCTAACCACAAAGGATGGGCTTGAGGAGTGTCCCCTCCGGGAGTCGAGCCATGCCCGACCCCAGAAAGGACGGCGGCCGCTGCTCACCCCAGTGCTGTGCGCAGGCTGCCCTGTGACCGTGCGGGTGGCAGAGTCCACTGGGCCGGGGGGTGCATCTGTTCAGTTGAGATGACAGTTGTTTTTTTTTGTTTTTTTTTGTTTTTTTTTGTTTTTTGCCTTTTTTTGTCATTTTATGGCCGCACCCGCGGCATGTGGAGGTTCCCAGGCTAGGGGTCTAATCGGAGCTGTAGCCACTGGCCTGCACCGCAGCCACAGCAACGCAGGATCCGAGCCGTGTCTGCAACCTACACCACAGCTCACGGCAACGCCGGATCGTTAACCCACTGAGCAAAGGCAGGAATCGAACCCGCAACCTTATGGTTCCTAGTCGGATTCGTTAACCACTGCGCCACGACGGGAACTCCGAGATGACAGTTGTTAAGGGACAGACGGAGCTGTGGGGGTGGTCAGAGCCGCGCGGGGGCCTCGCCTCCCTCGGTGCCCTCCCAGCAGGCTCCCCGGTCTCCTCTCCTAGACACCCGCGCTGGGTGTTTCCAGTTCTGGTTTCTCAGTTTGTTTACATTTTAGTTTAGTTTTGGCTCATTTGGGGGCCACGTGTGTCATGCGGAGTTTCCCGGCCCAGAGCTCCCGGGGGAAACTCCTGGAATAACTGCTTCTCCTGTGCTGTTTTTCTCGACCCTGCATTTCCTGGCCTAGCGCTGCGTGCTGACTCGTCGCCTTCCCCTTTGCCTTAGACCCTGTTGCCTTCATTGCACTGATCATCTGAGCTCTTCATCTTCAGTGGGATTTGGGCTCTCATGATGCTGGTACCAAGGGTCTGGGGTTGAGGTCCCATCAGAGCTTGAGGCTGGAGGGCCTTGCCAGGCCGATGGCCCCCAAGGAGGAGGCACAGGAGGAAATCCAAGATAAACCCCAGGGAAAGTCACGTGACAGGTGGCTTCTCCCGCCTGTCTGCATAGTAATGTCACTGTCTGCGTCTCGTGGGACGGGGTTGGGAGGAGTCGAATCCAGAGGCTCAGTGAAATGTCTGCTTCTTGGGCCGCATGTTCAGGGTGCGTGTTTGAGCATGTGCGGAGACGATTCTGTACAAATAGGTGTGTCGTGGCAGCAAAGAAGTCACTGGCTCTTGTCACCCTGTGTCAGCTTAAGAGGTGCTCCAGGGGCTTAATAAATGCTTGTAACACTAAACTAAAATATAGGAGCTCCCTGGTGGCTCAGTGGGTTAAGGATCACTGCTGGGGCATGGGTTCGATCCCTGGCCTGGGAATTTCTATATGCTATGGGTGGCAAAAAAAAAAAAAAAATAAAGTGTTTTCCCAGAGGGAAACCCAGGAAACCCCCCACTTCCCCCGAACAATGGTAATAACTCTGCTTCTTCTGGCAGCTCCCTGGTTATAAGTCGGCATCCTTCCACAACAGGCTCAGGATGCCCCGAAGCTCATAAAAATGCAGTGGTGGGGGATGACCAGCTGGCCGGGGCTGGGCCTGGGCTTCTGAGGGTGACAAGGGACCCCCGGGACGTAGATGCGGTACCTCTTTCACTGACTGGTTCCGCCTATTTTGTTTCCTGGGTCCTATTTTGAGGTCCTCTGGGGCCCGTGGGAGGCTTCTTTCCCCCAGGCTGTGTTTTCTGCACCGCAGCTCCAAAACCTGGCTCCGGTATCTGTACACGCCTGGTGGCCGGCTCTAGTTTATGGAAATGTCACTCACCCCAGCGTAGTGTCCAGTTGGACGAAGACACGCTCGCGCAGCACTTGAAACTGCTACACTGAAGCT
Source organism: Catagonus wagneri (assembly GCA_004024745.2). Lineage (NCBI taxonomy): Eukaryota > Metazoa > Chordata > Mammalia > Artiodactyla > Tayassuidae > Catagonus > Catagonus wagneri. The sequence goes on from PVHT021183524.1 coordinate 32,182,249, forward strand.
TAGAGGTGCTATATTTGCAGGTGCCTCTCTGCACAGCTCACACCGGAGCCCGTTCTGGGCCCGGAACCTTGTCTACACCCTTGCAAGTGGGTTAAGCCAGATCCTATTAACTGCCAAACAATTGAAGGGGAGAACCCCCCCCCCGCCCTCGCCAAGAACAGCTTATCTGACAAACATCCGTATTGGACACAAAAGTTGAAAGCAGATTGACTATACCCAGAAAAAGCCTTATTTCAAGGAATTCCCTACCTGTTTATGATAATCCTAGATGGCAAGCAAAACGCTGCTTAAATGAAATGCGTTTTCCCTGGAGCCACTCAGCGAAATTGTCTTACGGAGCCGACTTTAGTGGTTGCGGGGTGGCCCTCCAATAATGCATTATTTGAACTAAATGGAGTTTGAAGGCCCTGTTAAACTCTTGACAATTTTTTAATTGAGGGTGGTGATGGTTAAATGGAGATCTGAAGTGATCTAGAAATTACGATGCAGAGGAAACACGACAGGACACACTGAGATGCCTCTTGCTGCTGGTGCTGGTATAACCCGAGCGCAGACAGGACCACGAAGAGGAGACTAGTTATGTTTCCCCACGGAAAAGAAATGACAGCGTGTCACCCCACAGTCACACCTGAACCAAGACACTCCACTGTCGTTTCATTTCAGCGTCCCACAGTCACGTTCAAAACATTGCCATTGACACGGGACTGGAAGGCACAAAATGGTGATGAGACAGAAAGGTCCCAAATACACGCTTCCACCATTTTTTTCCTCTTTTTGTTTTGGTCTCACCCTCTGCATGCAGAACCTCCCGGGCCGGGGATCAAACCCGAGCCATGGCTGTGATGACTCCAGATCCTTAACTCGCTGAGCCATTAGGGGACTCCAGCTTCCACCATTTTTACTGTAACGTCTCTGTTTCATGCCTCCCCATCTTGTTAGCAAGGAGATGGGTGTAATTCAGCTCTTTACTGACGACCAGAACTGCACTGTGACACAGTAATGACTTTGGGGCAAATGAGGGAGACGGGTGAGCCCGTCCCAGGTGCTTCCAGAGGCTCTGAGGCTGCTCGTGCTTCAGGGATGGTTTCCAGCTCTGAGCTCAGCGTCCGTGCACACCGCCCTCTCCTCTCACTCTGCGTGGTTCCCTTGCTTCTCGGGGCGAATACCGATTTGCCTCCTGATGTAGGCTGAGCGCATCACGCAAGACCCGTAACATGCCCCAACATTTGTGAACAAACAGCGAGAGTCTCCGGAAGGCTGTCCACCCAGCCAGGCAGGACCAGGCCAGCCTCGCTGCTGCCGCCGTCACCTGCCAGCCTCTGCCTCCCGGCTCCGGTCCAGAAGTAACCCCTGTTGCATTGTTTAGGTTCTGGAAGGATGTACTTCTTCTGTTTTTATCCTATGTTCCTTTTCTTCCCAAACTCACGACCGCTCCCAGGAAGCCAGTCATGGTGAACTAAACACAGCTTCTCACTATTATGCACATCACCCGCTGAACCCCACGCGCGGACCAAGCTCTGATTTCCGTCCTGGGGGTTCCTGACCCCCGGCACTGCGCCCCCCACCCAGGTCTGCATTCTCACTTCTAGCAGGCTCTCAGGCCGCGTTACGGGGGAGAACAGCACGTGGCTGTGGCGACCCCGGCGTCACCGAGGGAGAAGACCTGCTGCAGGTGCCGCCTGCTCGCGCCAGCACTTCTCATCCCCGACGTTCGGGTGCCACGTCGGACGCGATGACGGAGTGAGTGATGAATGGTGGCCCGCTGCTGGGCTGTTTTTCTCTTAAATATCTCCTCTCTCCCATCCCTGCGGCCTCCCGGCCTGAAAGGTAATCTCTCTCTCTCTCTCTCCTCTTAATGAGACGTGGCCGCACAGGTTTCAGGGAGGTGATGTCACTCTTGCCACCACTGGGAACAGGAACAGGGGTGGCTCTCGGGGTCGAGGCCACAGTGACACAGATGATCAAAACCCACCGAAGATCTCCGAGCTTCTCTTTGTCGTAATCTTCAGCCTCTCTCCCGGCTCCCGCCGGCTCTCCGGCTCCGCTGAGGACCCGGCCCGTGTTTAGGAACTTGGTGACCCGAGCGGTCCTGCCCGGAGCACTGACTGCCCGTCGACAGAGGTGTTCCGTTTCCTTCTAGAGATCCTCTTCCTCCCGAAAACAGACTCTGAACTTTGCTTCCGCTGCCCTTCTCGTCGCTCCAGACGCTCTCACCAGCCACCGCCTGGCCGCCTCTGGTCTGGGGCATCACGAATTTGTTTCTTCCTCTCCGTGTTCCCCACTTTAGCCTAGAACTTTTGTCCGCATTCCTGCAACCTGCCTTCTGCCCCCAGACTTCTCACATAAACCTCAGGCTTGAGTCGACACTCAGACACAAGCACACCATCTGTCCTGACATTCAGAGCCCTCCCTCTCCCGGCCCTTCTGGGCCTGGTCTAATATTCGTCTCTCCCTCCATCCGCCCACCCATCTGTCCGGCTCAATCATTTATCTGTCACGTATCTATCCACTTATCTAGCCGTCTGGCCGTCTCTCACGGATCTATCTATCCATCTATCAGTCTGTCAGTCTCCCAGTTTATGCATCTGTCTATTATCACCTTGTTCTCCCACACAGGCCTTTAGCGGCATCAGGTCCCGGTCCCGTCTGCCCCCAGAACACTTCCGTCCGTGCCTGAGGTCAGGCCCCAGGACATTTGCACACGCTGCTCCTCCCGCTGGGACGACTCCAAGTCCTGACACGGGTCCAGCTCGGGAGAGCTCCCGGCACACTCCTCTTTCCTACCGTCACGTAATTCCCCGTCTTTGAGGAACCGCCTGGTTACTGGTTCACCCAGCCCTCCTTCTACTTCTGTATTCCGCCTTCTCGAATTATCCATCACACTTCCGCCAACACCCAGACATCAGTAACTGCACGTCAGAACGAAATCAAAAGAAGATCTGAGAATCCACGTGGCCCGGGATCCTGCCTCACAACTTCCTCGGAGCCGCGCCCCCGCCACCCGCCTCACCCACTTCCTCACCCAGATTCTGCTCCTCAGCGCAGAGCTTTGCCGCGCATGCGCCCGCCGCGGGGTCGGGGCCCGGGGCCGCAGGTGGCCTGCAGAGCTGGGGTGCGCACCGCCGCGTCTGGCCAGGTTGGAAAGGGGACCACTTGGTCTGAACGCCCGGACGCACTCTCCGCCCAACAGAAGCAAGAGGAAGGAGGAGGCGGGGCCCGCCCGGGAGGCGTGGGAAAGGCCCCGCGCTGCGCGTGGATGCGACAAGCTTCTATTTCTGGCTAAATCGTGGGTGGGGTGTGGGGTGACTTCTGAGATGCCTGGCCTGTGGGCAGGAGGAGGGTGGGTGGGACCCCCGCTGACCCTCCTGTCTTGGGCAAAAGCGGGGGGAGGCCCTGCTCCCCTGGGCTCCCTCCATCTGCCAGAACCCAGACGGTGCCTCGTGCCCAGGTGCCCGGCAGCTGAGGGAGGAATGACTTCCGACTTGGGTCTGTCTGCACCCTGGACTTGAAGGACCCGTGTCAACCCGCAGGAGGGGGACGGGGTGGCCCAGGAGTCTTTCCTGGGATCACAGGCCTGGAGGGTGTGGGGTGGTCAGGTTTCCATCGGGGACTCATGAAGTGTTTGGAAAATGTCCCTTTAACCAGAAAGGGGATCTTGCCACAGGAGCCAGCATGTCACTGCTGCGGCGCAGTTTCAATCTCTGGCAATTCCTCGTGTCCTGGGCACAGCCAAACAAATAGGAAACAGCATTGCTCTGGGGCCTCTCAGGGCAGGGAGATTTAAACAAGCCCTAAAAAGCACGCCTTTGGCAATCCAGTGTCCGGCTGTCTCCTGAAACAAGTCTGGCTGGGAGTGGGGACAAGTGCAGAAGAGGTGGCAGGGGACAGGTGTGACGGAGCAGGTAACTAGCTGACAGACGGGCTCTGGACACGTGAGCCGCCCTCTGGGGACTCAGAAGCAAGTGGGGGACACCTTGAAGAGGCTCCTTTTGGCAGCAAGACCTGGGGGCTCAGGCCACAGTAATTTGTTATTAAAATGAAGTGTGACTTTAGTTACTGACACAGGCGCAGGCGGTCACCTGGGCGCCTGGGTCACAGCACAATCATAAAGAAGATGCAACAGAGTCAAAGAAAATAAGTTCTTTTAAAATGTTTTCCCACGAAAGCAGAGGAATGAAGAGCAGCTGGGATTCAGAATGGGCTCTTGGTCTTTTTTGTTTTTTAGGGCCGCACCTATGGCATATGGAGGTTCCTAGGATAGGGGTCGAATTGGAGCTGTAACTGCCGGCCAACTGCTCACAGCAGTGGCTGATCCTTAAGCCACTGAACGAGGCCAGGGATCGAACCGACGTCCTCATGGATGCTAGTCAGATTCGTTAACCACTGAGCCACAACGGGAACTCCTGGCTCTTGTTAATACTCTGGGAGAGACCGGAGTGTGAGAACCAAGAACTTGTCATTTTCATCACAGATCCACCCGTTCTTTGGTAGCAAGTTGGGCAACAGTTTGAATGTGTGTTTTTTGCTTTGGCTTTTCCATCTTTTAGTGCAATTCACATGGTATTTTCCCCTAATAACTTTACTAAAACAGAATCGTTATGCTCTAATTAGGAAATATACCTAGTAAAGCTGGATTGGTAAAAGAAGATAATTCCTTATTAAGGGCAAAGCACTCCGTTTTTCAAAGTAGCTGGAGGAAATAGGAGCTAATGCAGGAAAACCTAGTAATTGTTGGCTGTGGGAGTTGAGTAACTGTTGAGGTTTGTGGTTGGTTTTGCCTTTTAAGAGTAACCCTGTGGAAGATTAAATAATTAGTCCCCAGATTGGTCTACAGATTCAACACAATCCTTCTCAAAATACCAGCTGCCCTTTTTTTTTCTCCTGCATAAACTGACAAATAGATCCTAAATTCATACAGAAATACAAGGGACCCCAAAGAGCCCAAACAATCTTGAAAAAGATCAAAGTTGGAAGAAAATATCCCAACCACAAGCCATCACCGCGCGGTTCTTCACACAGGAGACAGGTTTCTTCCCCCGGCAAGAATCATGGCTACTACAGTCCAGGATGCTTTGCATTGGCCTGGTCTTGAAATAAAACTGAGCCCCAGCAAGAGCACAGACGTGGCCCTTGGTTCTCCGGCCGGGGGCCCGGAACTCCACGGAAGGCGAGGTTGAATAGGACCTGGTCCCCAACCTCCTCAAGGTACCCGTCCAGGCAGGAGGCCAGGCATTCATATGAAGTTCAGTGTTTGCTCCTGGAAGAGAGGAACAGAAAAGTGTTAGAGAAGTTGAGAAAAGCAGGGGTTCCTTTCAGTTTAGTGAAATCGGGCATAGCTTTTCAGAGGAGAGAATGAGCTGGGTCTTAAAAGCTGGCTCACCTTTGGGCAGGTGAAGAGGGCTGCTTGGCAGAGGCTCTGCAGGCAGGGAAAGGCGGGTTTGATTGGATTGGATCACAGGAACATAAAGAAGGAGGCGGGGAACTGGGACGGATTTCAGGGAACTTGAAAGTCACACCCAGAGTGGTTTTCTGAACTTGACCCAGCGGGGGTTACAGGCAGACCTTTTCAGAGGCCACTGCCAGCGTCCGTGTGCAGAGAAACCCTGAATTAGGACACAGCAGTGCCGGGATCAGGGTACCCTGCAGGCACAGAACCCAGGAGGCCTGTCAGAGTAATATAAGGGACCTGGGACTCCACCAACCGGTAAACGAGTCTGCGTTTGCTTCCGTGTTTCAAAAGCTCCCTAAATTCATCTGTTTGACAAATCTGGGTCAGACATGTGCTGGGGGCTGAGCACACGGTCCTGAGCGAGCAGACAGGACCCCCTCCCCCAACCCCGTGGGAGGGAGGCGGGACCAAGGGACAGGGTGATGTGATGCGCCTGGTGGTGGGACTGGCCGCCAGAGGAGCAGCTCGGGTGGGGGAGGTGACACTGGCTGAACTTTAAAGGATGAGCATGAGAGCCGGGCAGAGTCGGGAGAAGACTGAACTTGAATCCAAATGACTATTTAAGGCGTTCCTTTTGTCCTCAAGACACCGAGATCCCACTGTGGCCCCCAAACGACTTCTTGTGTTCTGTCCTGTAGAGTCGATGTCCCACTTGGCTTTTGCACGTACTGTTCTCACCCTCCAGTGAGGTCTTTTTTCTCCTGAAGTGGTTATGGGCTAGTTTCCCGTCTCTTCTTCCAAAGACCTGATCTCTGCATGTCTGAGTGGGTTGGCACTGAGTTTCTCTAAAAGACCAGCTTCACAGATAACCTGGAGCACCCAGCTGAAGCATCCCAGAAGCTTCTAGATATTGGATAATGCAGACGCGCCCATTGGTATATGATCTAACCAGTTTAATAGACCACGAGGCCCTTTCCCCAAAAAGACAGGTAAATCCTTCAGTCCAGAGGGTGAGTCAACCCATCTGGTCCGACAAACGCTGTTTCTGGCTTGATGCCTTGCCTGAGACCGTTTGCCAAAACCTTTTTCATGACTCAGTAGTTAAGATAATCTGAGCCGTTCCCCGTACATACACTAGGGCAGGGGTTCCAGGCATGAGACATCAATTGGATTTGGTTTTAAAATTTAATATTCTGTCATTCACAGAGTCTAATTCACGCACCATCTGGTTTGGGAAGAAAGACGTGTGGGAAAATGCAGGGCTTTGAGCATGAGGCTTCCTCATCTTGCTCCCGAGCTCACCCAGGGCCTCCCCTGTACCCTGGGCGGGGAAACCATCTACTGGGGGTTTCAGGCCTCGTTTCACAGACGGCAAGTTCGTTCTGCCCGGTTGGCTCTGTTGGGTGTCCACGGACCCTCTCAGCCCCTGGGCCTGACCAAGGGTCTCTAACCCCATCGGACGCCCTTGCTCCGTGGCTGGGGGCTGTAAGGAGACACAGCGTGAGAACCTGGCTCATCTTCCCAGCCCTGGTGTTCGCTCTCAGGACATGGAAGCATTACACGACCCCTCCTCTTACGCATGCTCACTTTGCCTCATGCTGCCCTGAGTGCACCCTCATTTTACACATGCGGCCCTTAAAGCCCAGGAAGGTGAATTGTGGAGTTGCTGTCATTGCTTAGTGGTAACAAACCCGGCTAAGATCCATGAGGGCGCAGGTTCGATCCCCGGCCTCGCTCAGTGAGTTAAGGATCTGGCGTTGCCTTGAGCTATGGGGCAGGTCAAAGATGTGGCTCAGATTCTGCATTGCTGTGGCTGTGGTGTAGGCCGGCGGCTGCAGCTCCAATTCTCCCCCAGCCTGGGAACCTCCATATGCCTTGCGTGTGGCCCTAAAAAGAAAAAAAAAAAGTGACTTGTCCAAACCCAGGATCCCTGTCTACACTGTGTCTCCTGCCCAGGTATTTAGCCTCCCGTGCCCACCTGGGGTTCTGTTATGAACCCTGAACCCCCACCGGGCTCCCTGCCTGGCTGTCCAGCCTCTTCTTCCCTCTCTGCTCCCAGCCACCTGTCCCTCTGGAGCCGGGTTTCTGGTGCCCTCTGAGCCTGTCAGGACCAGGGGTCGTAGCAGGGCTTCGGGGAGACCCAGCGCCCCGCATGGGTGCTGTGGAATTTGTAATTACGTGCACATGCGTGTCCGTCTGGGTGAGAACCCGCCGTTTTCATCAGCTCCTCAAAGTCAGCAGGGCCCCCCCCAACAAAGGGTTAAATTAATCTCACACATTTCTTCCCTTCCCGCAAACACCCTCTCCGCCTGGGCGACGTGCGCCTGTAATTTCTCTTCAGGACTTTAAACAAAGCCACCTACCGAGTCGGGCCCCTGCGGGTTCCCCCGCCCTCCGCCCCCAGTTTTATTGTTCTTTTTTCTCCAAGTAGAGTCGCAAAGAGGGAGAAGCCAGAGGGTCCCGGGGCCGCCGGGCCTGTACGTGGCCGACCGGTAGGTGATGCCGCGTTTCAGCGAGGGCACCACGGGCGGTGACAGTGACGTAAAGCCCCCGGGCAGCGCTTCCTGCCACAGACAGAGCGGAAAACGCTGGGGACGTTGACACAGACGCGGTCTCCGCTGAGAAGGAAAACCAGACTGTTACCTGGAAGGACTGCGTGATGACGCTCCAGCTGAAAACAAAACAAAGCAAAAAGAGCAGTAAAGTCTCACCCACTCCCCAGACACCAATCGGGACAACCGTGCTGCTTACGCGGACTTGCGGGCGTGTGCGGTTTGTGAGACCGGGTCTGGCCTGGGGGCTCCAGGTGAGGGCGTGGAAGGCGGGGGGCTCTGGCAGAGGGTGGGGGTGGGATTCTGGCCGTAGGTTCTTGACTTCAGCCCTGACACCCTTCCAGCCCCTCGGCCTCCACACACATTCCCCGGCGCTTTCTCGCCGTTTGCCTGGAAGCGCTTCTGCCTCTCTGCTAGTCTGTCTTCTGAACACGGATGTGGGGAAAGGGAACCCCCGTGCACTGTTGTGGGGGCTGTGACTTAGTGCAGCTACTGCGGAAGACAGAGGGTCCTCAGGACATTAAACCCAGAGCCACCAGGAGTTCCCACTGTGGCACAGCGGGTTAAGGACCTGACTTAGTGTCCACGAGGATTCGGGTTCGATCCCTGGCCTTGCTCAGTGGGTTAAGGATCCAGTGTAGGTTGCAGAGGCAGCTCGGATCCGGTGTTGTGGTAGCTGTGGCATAGGCATAAAATAAAACAAAATTAAAAAATAGAACCACCATATGATCCAGCAACCCCACCTCTGGGTATTTATGCAAAGGAAATGAAGTCAGCAGCATGAAGAGCTATCTGCCTTCCCAAGTGTACTGCAGCATTACAGTGGCCAAGATGCCGGAAACAACTTAACTGTGCATGGATGGATGAGAGGATAAGGGAAATATGAAACAGACCTATAGAAACACACACACAGCCAAAAAAAGAGAAGAGAATCCTGCCATTTGTGACAGCATGGATAAAGCTGGAGGGCATATTTGCTAAGTGACAAGAGCCAGGCACAGAAAGACAGGGGCGGCCTGATCTCACTTTACGTGGGATCCAAGAAAAACGCTGAATTCCTGAAACCAGAGTAGAAAGTGGCTACAGGAGCTGGGGTGAGGGAAATGGGGAGACGCTGGTCAAACGGCGGACACTTTCAGTTACGAGGCGAAGAAGCTCTAAGCGTCTCGCGCAGAGGTAGCAGCGCCGTACCGCGTCCTGGAAACTTGCTACGAGAATAGGTCTTGAGTGGCCCCACCGCCAGAAAAAGCGCGTCACGGTAACCGCCTGGGATGGATGTGTCAACTAACTTACTCCTAATGGTGGTAACTGTGTCACATTGTGTGGTATACATCATGTTTTATACTTTAGTAAAAGACGTATGCTGTACAATCTAAAAAAAAAAAAAAAATGCAAGCCATTAACCGCTCTCAGTCACAGCCTCATCTATCTCTTGTTGATTTCAGGAGGCTGTGACCATCTAAATCGCATCCAGTTTGTCTTCTTATTTTGCACCCGCTGTGGTTTGCTGGGGCAAAAGCCTTTGCAAACAGTTTTATTCATCGGTGATTTCTGACTAACCTGATTGAGCAAGGAAAGCTCTCAATAACTAAAGCCCTAGGATTTTCTGCCTATAACTCTTTAAAACACACAATGTGAACCTAACAGTTCAAAACGCGGAGGAGGGGTAGCCTAGCCCAGAGCCGAGCCTGCCCCCCGGAAGGAGAGGGCTGCCTTTTCAGCACTAACAGGGCCATCGTGGCCGGTGGGCTGGCACCAGCTGGGGACCCTGACACGTTTCAGGGTGTGTCCAAGACCTTGGTTACAGCCGCCTTGGCCTGTCCCACCCCCGCGGTCACTGAACGTACAGCTGCTATGGCTTCTGGACAGGCTGAGGCGGGACACAAGGGGCCATGTGTCTCCTTGGCCAAGATGCTTAAAATCAGCCCTGATGCTGGAAGGACAGGCTGCTGGGACTGTCACTGTGATGGCTGAGTGTACATATCAACTCAGCTGGTGGCCGTCACCCAGGCCTCTGGGGGCCCCGTGGACCAGGGAGCAAAGGAGGGCTGAATTCGCTCTTGTCCTGGGCTGGGACACAGTCTTCTCCGCTTGGGACACGGAGGCACCAGACCTGGGTCACTGTCAGGACCTGTGCCAGCAGCCGCTGGGTTCTCAGGCCTTGACCAGGGCCTGGGAGTCAAAGCATCAGCTCTCAGGCCCTCAGACTCCGACCGAGTTAAACCACAGGCTTTCCTGGATCTCCAGGTTCATGGTCACAGACTGTGGGGCTTCTCGGCCCCCGCAGCTGGGTGAGCAAATCCCTACAGGACATTTCCCTCTTTCTGCCCGCGCCCCATGCACGGATCTCCTATTTGTTCTGTTTTCTGTTCCTCTGGAAAATCTGGACGAATACAGCCACTGCAGTTGCAAAAGGAGCATTTGACGATGAGACCCTCAGCTTCAGGAGTTCCCACTGTGCCCCAGCGGATTAAGAACCCAACACAGTGTCTGTGAGGAGGCAGGTTCGATCCCTCGCCTCATTAAGTGGGTTAAGGATCTGGCGTTGCCGTGAGCTGTGGTATAGGTCGCAAACGCGCCTCGGATCCCGCATCGCTGTGGCTGTGGTTTAGACCAGCAACTGCAGCTCTGATTCGACACCTAGCCTGGGGACTTCCATAGACCGTAGGCGCAACCCTGAAAAGGAAAAAAAAAAAAGAAGAAAGAAATGCTTCACTTTGTCACGAGAGGAGGTTACTCTCCTCACCGGCCTGTCCCCACTGTCCTCGGCCAGGAGCCTCCAACAACAGCTGGGACAAACGGGCAGCAGCTTCGGCCCATGTCTGCAGCTCCGTGTGGGGATGCTGGCATTCTTTTGAAGGAGAAAATACAGCCTTCTAACCATCCCCGCAAACAGGTGCGCTTCTCGCAGGCCCCGACCCTGCATCTTCTCCAACCCCACCTTCTGGACTGATGAGCCTCGTGTGTGGCTCACATTTCAGTGAGGTCTCAGCTCAATTCCGACACGTCAGGAGACTGGGCGGGAAGAGACGCTGAAATTGATGTGCTTATTTAAAGCGGGAGGCTTAGCAATTACACGCAGCTCCCTTGTAATTACCCAGTCCGGTTTATAAGTCACTACCACAGCAGGCTGTGGATTTCTCCAGATAGGAAAATAAATCAAGGGCCCCGCTGCACCTGTGTTGTGTGTATTTGACAGTCCGAGGTGAGAGGCACGAAGGCACCGTCCCTGAGGGTGGTGGGGCTTGCTGATGGCGTGTGCGTGTGCGTGTGTGCGTGCGTGTGTGTTCTTCCCACATCAGCAAAAGGAGAGCATGGCTATGAAAAATCAACCAACAGCTCTTCACCGAGATCTACTTTGCACCAGGTGATCCGCTGGTGCCCAAGGGCCGCCCAGAAGCCCAAGGCAGCATCCTTTCCAGGAAGCTTGAACGTCCATCTGAAAATACGGAATGAGACAGAATGTGCTGGTTGCCAAGGGAACTTTAGACAGTAGGCGCTGCTGGAGTGCAGAAGAGAAGGTGTGTGCCTGCGGGGCTCCCACAGAAGTGTTCCCAGAGGGTGCGTGTACTCTGAGAATGGGAAGCATTTGGGAGACAGGGTTGGGGGAGAGAGCGGACATCCAGGAGGGGGTCCCCTGATGAGGCACGGAGCTGGGAGCGCCCTGAGTGCTGGAGAGGCGGTGGCTGGCAGGGGAGGGGAGACAGAGGTCCTGATGCGAGGAGCAGGCTGCCGCATTTCCCCTCCGTCGAAGTGATGCCCTAGCAGGTGCTGGGCCGGGGCACCTGTCAGAGCACCTGCCACCTGGAAGGCTCTCTGGGGGCCCTTCAGGGCCTCGTTCGCTCCTCCAGGTTCTGAGAGACCCCGAAGCCCCACACAGTCCCTGCTGACCCCCCACCCTGTGCCCTCAGTGAGTCAGTGGGATTTAGTGAGACACCGTGCCCACGGGCGCCGTTATCCTTGAACCCCCCTTTCTCCCCCCTCTCTCCTCCACCTCCACTTTTAAAGATGAAAACGCCGAGAAGCCAAGAGAGGAAGCGCCTTCATGAAACCTCCCCTCGGGCTCAGGGAACAGACCAAGCAGGACCAAGCTGTCGGCTCCAGGTCCACAAGGAGGAACCTCCCAAACTGAGTTGAGCTCCTGTTTTTGGCCAGATGCTCGGCTGGGCCCCAAAGACACGGCAACCAGACAGCCAGGATCCACAGCCTCATGGGGCTAAGGAAGCTTTGAGGAGCAGACAGTAGCCTCGAGGAGGTCCAGGGGGGAAGTCAGGGAGCTGCAGGGACTCCTGGGGCCCTCGGGGTGGGGGGCTTTAGGCTGAGATGGGGCCGCTGGACTGGGCTGGGCCTGGATTGCCCTCCGCTCACCGCCCCCCCCAACGCCGGCAGCCCCCGGGGTTACCTGAACATAACCGCGGGACCCTGACAGGCCTCCCCAGGGTGGACCCACTCATGTCCCCCACCTGCCTTTTTATCTAGAGAAAAACTCTAATCAAAGAATCAATTTAATCAGAGGAGTGAGAAAACACAGAGAAAAAAGGAAAACAGTCAAGCAAGACAGAATCATAAGAGTTAAGCCACTCAACGAAGTCAAGGACCTCTAGTCAGTTCTTCTTCAAAGACTATAGATAAGATTCTGAGCCGTGTCCTTGGAGCTGTTTTGCAGGTGCTGACACCACCAAGGGCGGAAGAAGTCGGCTCCGTGCCCGCCAGCATGGGAACCCCAGCCCGGCCGGAACCCGAAGGCTGATGACGCTGGCTCCCAGGGACCTCACCACCCACCATCAGGAAAAGTCCAGAAGCTGAGCCTGCCCTGCTCCTTGACACCCTAATACCCTCTGGACCCCCCCCCTGGGGGGGGGCACAGTCCCTGAGGCGCTACCTGCCGTGTCCCCTCTTGGCCTGGCCATTAGAGTGACTTTCTCTGCTTCCTCCGACTCTCGTCTCCGCATTTCTATTTGGCATCCGTGGACAGAGGCAGCCGAGATTTCGGCAACGTGACCAACCCCCACCCGCCCCCAGAAGCTCTAATTCCCTGGAAGCCGACCCAGTCTATGTAGATGAAATGAGTCGGCCAGGATTTTCTCTGCTCACGGCGCACGGGCGCCTTCAGACCCCAGCACGGGCGTCCCAGTGTTTGCAGATGCCCCCGGCGGCTTTCCCTGTGCCTTAGTTTCCACTTAACGTGGGATGCTGTTTACGCAAAACCCCCGTGACCTCTGAGCCATCAGTCGCAGCGATTTGTCCTCTGGCCTCAGCCTCTTCCAGGCTGTGGGCCACCTCCTCTCTGAGACGCTGCCTTCCTGTTTCCGTGACACTGACCTGCTCCTGTTTACACTCTCTGGCTGCCCCTTCCGGTCTGCTGGGGCTCGTGATTTGTCAGCTGGGATTCGTTTTGGCTGGAAGCCACGGAGACCCACAGTTACAGTGGCTTAAACAAGATCACAGTTCCTCTCTCCTTTGTGTCAAAGGCTGGGGGATCAGCAGCCAGGGCCAGTGTCACGATGCAGAATCATCTAGAGCGCTGCCTCTAGGCCGGCAACTACTGCTCCGTCCTCGGGGGTGGGGGGAGGCGTGTAGCACCCGTTCTCATGGTCCAAGGAGGCTGCTGCAACTCCAGCCCCTCGCATCAGAATTCCAGGAAGCAGGATGGAACTTGGCTCAAAGAAAAAGGGGACAAAGGGAACACCCTGATGTCCATTAGGACTGGTTCCAGAAAGCAATTACAGGACACTGATTCTTAAATCTTGGCTAAAATTAGTCCCTTAGGGAGTTCCTGTCGTGGCGCAGTGGAAACGAATCCAACTAAACACCATGAGGTTGCTGGTTCGATCTCTGGCCTTGCTCAGTGGGTTAAGGATCCGGTGTTGCCGTGAGCTGTGGTGTAGGTCGCAGATGTGGCTCGGATCTGGCATTGCTGTGGCTGTGGTGTGGGCAGCTGTAGCTACAATTAGACCCAAGGCCTGGGAACTTCCATGTGCCTGTGAGTGCAACCCTAAAAAGACAAAAAATACAAAAAAAAAATATATTAGTCCCTTGGCCTAAACTTAGTGACAAGGGAAGCTGGGCTACGTAGTCTCTATTTCAGACGATTCTGTGCCCAAATTTAAACTGTGGGTCCTGTTATTGTGGAAGAAGAGGAGGAAGAATGATAACAGACACTCCCTGGTCTCTGCAGTACCTGTAGATGCGGGGCCAAGAGGGGCTTGGCCGCAGGGGCGTTCAGCTGTTTTTTTCATTCCACATGGAAGTGACACCTTACAGCGTTTGTCTTTCTGTGTCTGACTTATTTCACTTAGCATGGAGTCCTCCACCTTGATACGTGTTGTTGCAAACGGCAACATTTCCTTCTTTTTTATGACTGAATAATATTCCATTGTGCATACATGTCCTTTATCCATTCATCCATCAGTGGATAGTTGCTTCCATTATCTTGGCTATTGTGAATAATGAGGCAATAAACATGGGAATGCAGACAGCTCTTCAAGATGCTGGTTTTATTTCCTCTGGATCTAAACCCAGAAGGGAGATGGCTAAATCCTATGGTAGTTCCCTCTTTAATTTCTTAAGGAACCTCCATACTATTTTCTGTAGTGGCTGCACCCATTCACATTCCGACCAACAAAATACAAGGGTTCACTTTTCTCTACATCTTTGTCAGCATTTTTCTCCTGTCTTTTTTTTCTTTTTTTTTTTTTTTTGCTTTTTAGGGCCGCACCTGCAGCATATGGAGGTTCCCACGCTAGGGGTCGAATCGGAGCTGTAGCTGCCAGTCTACGCCACAGCCACAGCAATGCCAGATCCGAGCCACGTCTGCGAACTACACCACAGCTCACAGTAACGCCAGATCGTTAACTCACTGAGCAAGGCCAGGGATCAAACCCGCAACCTCATGGTTCCTAGTCGGATTCGTTAACGGCTGCGCCACGGCGGGAACTCCTCTCCTATCTTTTTGACAAAGCCAACCTCACACATGTGAGGTGACATCTCATTGTGGTTTTGACTTGCATTTCCCTGGTGATTAGTGATGCTGGGCACCTTTTCATGTACCTGTTGGCCCTTTGAATGTCATCTTTGGAAAAATGTCTATCCAGATCCTCTGCCCATTTTTCTTTTTTTTTTTTGGCTACACCCACAGCACGCAGAAGTTTCTGGGCCAGCAACTGGACCAGTGCCACAGCAGCAACCCAAGCCAATCCAGGCAGCTCCTTAACCCGCTGAACCACAAAAGAGCTACCGCTCTCTCCATTGTTTAATCAGGTTATTTGCGGGGTTTTGTTTGTTTTTGCTATTGAATTGCATGGGTCCCCTCCATATTTTGAATATTAATCCTTTATCAAATGCATGGTTTGCAAACATTTTCTCCTCTTCCCTAAGCTGCCTTCTTACTTTGCTGATGGTTTCCTTTGATGTATAACAATTTCTTAGTTTGATATAGTTCCATTTGTTTGTTTTTGCTTTTGTTGCCTGTGATTTTGGTCCTTTTGGTGTCATGTCCAAAAAAATGATTGCCAGAGTTCCCATTGTGGTTCAGTAGGTTAAAAACCCAAAACACTGTCCGTGAGGATGTGGGTTCAATCCCTTTGCTCACTGGGTTAAGGATCTGGCGTTGCCATGAGCTGTGACATAGGTTGCAGCTGCAGCTTGAATCTGATCCCTGGCCCGGAACTCTATATGCCATGGGCAGCCATAAAGGAAAAATAAAGTTAAATAAATAACTTTTTAAAAAGTGCCGAGACCGATGTCAGGGATATTTTCTATTTTTTTTTTTCTAGGAGTTATATGGTTTCAGGTTTTATGTGTAAGGTTTTAATCTATTTCAAGTGAATTTTTAGGAGTGGTGTGAAATAGGGGTCTGGTTTCACTCTTTTTTTTTTTCATTCATTCATTCCAGTTTCCCAACACCACTTATTGAAGACACTTTCCTTACCCTCCTGTAGGTTCTTGGTGTCTTTATCAAAGACTAGTTGACCACACTGAGTGGCTTTTGTTTTCTGGGCTCTCTATTCTGTTCCATTGGTTTCTGCACCCATTTTTAATGCCAGTATGTACACTTTTGCCTACTGTAACTTTGCAATGTATTTTGAAATCCAGAAGTATGATACCTCCAGCTTTTCGCTTCTTTCTCAGAATTGCTTTGGCCACTCGAGGTCAAAAGAATTCCATAAGAATTTTAGGATTGTTTTTTCTATTTCTGTGAAAAATTTTGGAATTTTGATAGAGACTGTGTTGAATCCATAGATTGCTTTCAACAGTACAGCTATTTTATCAGTATTTATTCTTCTCAGCCAAGAACACAGAGTATCTTTTGGTTTATTTGTGCTTTCTTCAGCTTCTTCCATTAGTGTCTTATCATTTTCAGTGTACAGGTCTTTCGCCTCTTTGGTTAAAATTATTCCTGAGTATTTGATTGGTTTTGCTGCTATTGTAAATGGAAGATTTATTAGCTGCTCTTTGTGTGTAGAAATTACAGTGAGTTTTGTACGTTGGTTTTACATGCCGCAACTTTAATGGATTTTTTAATTAGCTCTAACAGGGTTTTTTGGTAGAGTTTTTAGAATTTTTATGTATAAGATCATGTCATCTGCAAACAGAGACAATTTTATTACTTCCTTTCTGAAGTGGATGCTTTTTATTTCTTTTTCTTGCCTAGTTGCCCTGGCTAGGACTCTTAGCACCCTATTAAGTATAAATGGCAGAAGTGGACATCTTTATCTTATTCCCAATTTGGAGGAAAAGCTTTCAGCTTTATACCATCGAGTAGGCTGTTACCCGTGGACTTTTCATATTTGGGTTTTTTAATGCAAATTCCTCCTCTACTTAATTTGTTGAGAGTTTTTATGTTGAAAGAGTGTCAAATGCTTTTTATGTAACTGTTGAGATGATCATACGGTTTTTATTTTACTCTGTTAACGTGTGGTATATCATCTTTATCACCTTGCGTATATGGAACCAACCTTGTATCTCAGGGTTGAATCTCAGTTAAGCACGGTGTGTGATACTGTGCTGTTGAACTTGATTTGCTAGTGTTTTATTGAGGGTTTTGCATCTAAGTGTGTAAAGAACATTTGCCTACATATTTTTTTCTTCTAGTGCCCTTGTCTGACTTCAGTATCTGGGCAATGCTGGCCTCCTAACATGAATTTGGAAACATTTGAAAAGGATTAATGTTGCTTCTTCTTTTAAGGAAAAGGTAAATAACGAAATTCTTTCCCACATCCCCTCCTTTTCTCACGGGTTCCCTGCTTTCCCCCACTGCCATCTCCCACCCACCCCTTCTGATCAGCCACAGTCGAATCCTGGCCGTCACTGCTTCTCGTCGCCCTCCGTGTGCCACTTGCAGCTCAGCCCCTGGGACCTCTTGCCTGGACTCCCGCCAACAGCCCATCAGCAGTTTCCTTACCCGAGGGGTCAGCCTCTTCCCCAATGTCGCTGACAAATGACTATCTGACTGACATTACTGATATGGAGAACGAAACATGGAGGGTAGAGTGGGTGGCCTCCCCGCCTCACTCCAGAACATTCTGATGTCTCCATGCTGCTTACAGAAGAAAATCAGTCCTCCGCAACCCCGCCCGTGCTCAGCCCGCTGTAACGCATCTTGGGCTCTTTCCACACAGCAAGCCCACTGAGTCTCGGCTCCGGGCCGGATTCTATCCCAGGTGTTTGGGGTCCATCACGAAACAAAACAGATGCACATACACATCAAACTCCGCCGCCGTGGGGCTTAGAGTCTAACTTTCCACCGTTTGGCCCAGGAGCCCTCTTCACAGACCCTGCGGCCCTCAGTCCAGGCAAACTGAGTCACCTGCCGTTCGCGCAGGGCCTGACTTCTGCTCATGGTTTTGCGATTTCTGGAATACGCTTTTGCCTGTTCCTTTACACAGAGGTTCTCAACGGGGATATTGTTCCTTCCACAGGAGACGCCTGTCTGGCCGCCACGGGGCTGGGGTCCTCGCGAGGAGAAGCCTGCGTGGCTGCGAAACACTCTGCAGTGCACAGAGCGGGACCGTCTGGTCCTCGGAGAATTAGCTGGTCCACGATGTCAGCGGTGCCAAGGCTGAGAAACTGCTCTAGAGCCAAGTTACTCCCATCTCGCACACCAGCTCCGGTTTCACCTCCACAAAACGCCCACAGATCCTTCCCCGACTCTGTTCTAAGCCGTCTACTCCCCAGCGCAGTTCCCAGTTCCCCATGGGTAGATCCTTAGTGGCATGCTTCACCTTTCATAGGCGGTGAAGTGTGCAAGGATGGATTTATACCTGGTTCTCAGAGGCTAGCCCGGAGCCTAGTCAACACAGAAAAGGCGCTCAGACATTTGCTATACGCACGAGCAGGGAATACCCAACAGCTGCCTCTTCTCCCAGACTTCAGTCCCTAAGAATTAGGCAGACAGGAAGTCCTCACTTCAGAGGGGAACCTGCCAGGTCCCTTCCAACCATACCTGGAAGAGACTCAAGTGGCATCAAGCCACAAAAAAAGACTAACTCTACCAGCCTGAAGCAGAGGAGCCAGTGGAAAAAGAGACTACACAAACATGGCATGAAATACGACTCTGTGCAAACACAGGCTCCCTATAAAAATATTGAAATCAAGAAGGACATTTGGTTGGATGGGAGCCTGACCAGCTTTATAAGCGGGTTAGGACAACCGGTAACCTCAGATGCCCTTGCAATCCCCGGCTTAGCAATGCAGATTCCAGCAGCCCCCTGCAGCCACACCCCTGGGCCGGGAATGCAGGCTCAGGACCACGACCACTTGTCAGCTGCCTCCCAGTAACTCAAGCTTTTCCTGTCCAAGGCCCTGAGTTGTGCAGGAGGCTGAGTGTCCTGGTGGGCTTGGAAAACCACGGAATCTAAGGAAATGGGCTCAGTTATTTCAGGCTTCTGAACCCAGACGTTCCAGGTCCTGCCCCTGCTCCCAAGCACTCAGGGCACCAATTCTATCTGCTTGGCAGCTGACATGGCGAAAAAGGCCTGCAGAGTCCTGGCTCAGCATCCCTGAAAGCAGGTGCAAGGGGGCTCTGGGGCTCTTGCAAAAGAACTGACTGAAGTCAGGTGGAGAAGAAAAAAAAAATGGCTCAAAGGTGCAGTCGGAGTCCAAACCCACAGAGCACTGGGCCAGAGTTTTCCAGCTGCATCTGTTCCTCCTGGGAGCATCTGTCACTCAGCCAGCCTGACACAGAATGACCTTACCGCGAATAAAACTGCATCACCGACCAGCCAGGTGAGTTCTCCCGTCCACCACCCCATCCTGTTCCCACGTGCTGGCATTCATGCTCCGTCGTGGGCCTGGATGTTGGGAGAAAGCCTGCTGGCATTTTCCCTTTGCTGGAGTCTGGAAGCTTGAGCGGGCAGGGCATGTGGGTGGGGTGGGGTGTGTGTGTATGGGTGTGGGTTGTGGGGGTGCGTGGAGTGTGTGGGGGGGTGTGTGTGTGATTCCTGAGCCCACCCTCCAACTCTAGGCTCTAAATCGGCCTCTCAAACCTAAACACTACACCAACCACAGACACCAGCCACAGATGTACTTTCAAGGTTTCTAGTAGCCACATTAAAACACCAAGAAATTGAATTGATTGTAATAAACGATTTCATTTTAGCCAAGACATTATCATTTTAAACATGCAATCAATATAAATAACATCAATAGGACAAATAATTCACATTCTTTTGATCAGATTAAGTCTTTGAAATCGTTGTGTTAATTGCACTTACAGAATATTTCCACTTGAACCAGCGCCATTGGGAGGCACCCCTGCTGGGCCGCTCTAGAGTAATTAAGCGCTTTCACCGGCACTGGCTGATGCCCCCGGTCACTGATGTATCATGTATACAGCAAGCGGCTAAAATATAGCACCTGAAATATCATGAGATGGGAATTTTCTAAATTTACTATAACTCCCCCCAACCGGAGCACAGAGCACACAAGTTGGGAGAAAAACTTTATGAAGCTCGCTGGAGGCTGAGGGCGGGGGTGGGACGTGGGAACGCCAGAGACCAAGCCTGGGTAATAGCAAGTTGAGAACTGGCTCCAGCTTTTAGGGAGGTCACCGGCACTTGAAACTGAAAGCGGCCGAGACAGAGGACACAGGAGTGCCCTGGGCACCCAGCAGGTTAAAGATCCTGTATTATGGCTGCTGTTGGCGAGGGCTCGGGAAGGCCTGGGAACTTCCATGGGCTCAGCAAAGAAAAGGAGAACATATATGTAACCACAGCGACTCATTTCATTATTGGAAAAAATGTAACAATTTCAATATCTAGTGAGAGGATTTTAGGGAGATTGCGAAGCAGCACCTGAAAGAATATTTTGTCGTGATTAAAATTCTGTTTAAAAACATGGGGACATACCTGATATAGGATTGGTAAGTGGAAGAGAGAAACAGGACTGAGTGCAATTGCTTGAAAAAGCGGATCTGTATTTAACAAGCACAAAGGGAAGATGTGCCAAAGGTCGCCCTTGTTTTTCCCAGAAGGAGCATTGTGGGGGCTTTTTCTGGACTTTTCTGCTGCATGTAGGTTACTCCATTTCTAGAAAGAAGGGCTAAAATGAAGAATAAAATCCAGTGACTCACTTGCCAGAATCCCCCCACTTGTGTAAGTACATGATCACGAGTGTGTGTCTGTAGTGTGCGTGTCTGTTCAGGTGTGCGAGGGTGCGTGTGCACGTGTATATGTGGGTGTACGCGTGTCTTCTTGGCCGTGCCCTGAGGCCGTCCCCTGCTCATGCGCGGGAGATCTAGGGAGAGGCGACTTCTTCCCGGCAAAAAGAATTGCTTCCTTGGATGTTGCAGTCCGCTGAAACAACTTTTCGGCAGCCGTTCTGGACCCGTTTCTCCCCAGATTCCCACCTGCTTGTCGAGACGTCACCTCTCATGGACGTCTCCGGCTCAGTATGGAATGGTTTTCCCTATATGTTAAGTGGAAATAAGACAATAAATCGCCTCTGAGCTCCATGTGCTTGACCAGAGGTGAAGTTCTGTTTATAATCATATAAAAGCCTGGTCCTGTGAGGTGGATGATGAGCTAATTTGAAATGACTTTCAGCTCCTCTGGAAAAAGGGCCAAAGAGAGTAGAAGCAACCCTGCTGGGAAGGCGAAAGGTGAGGCCAGAGGAGTATTTTGAGTCGTTTCTTATTCTGTATCTTAATTCCTCTCTATTATGCATCAGTGGTTTCAGCAAGCGCTTAACTAAATTAGTGTCATATTTTTTTTTTTTTTTTTTGCTGCACCTGCGACACACAGATGTTCCCAGGGCAGGGATGGACTCCCATCTGCAGACTGGCAACTCAGGATCCTCAACCCGTTGCACCAGGCCAGGGATCAAACCTGTGCCTCAAAAGAGACCCAAGCCGCTGCAGAGACAATGCCAGATTCTTAACCTGCTGTACCGGGAACTCCAGGTCCGATTTCTTCCAGCACTTTCTTAGGGACTAAAGGGCGCGCTGGGATGGTGCTGGCAGGTGAACTGGACCACGGGGACATGCAAGGCCATAAGACGCACGGGGAGGAGCGGGGGAGAGAACACGAGCCAGCGGGGCCCGAGGGGCAGACGCCCGGAGACGTGGCCGACTCCAGCTCTCGAGGAGTCCTCAGGAATATTTATCAGGAGACTCAGCTTACTAAAACCAGATGTGGGGTATGGACTTGAGTTATTCTATTTGGATTTCAAAGGCATGGCCACCTCTCAGTTACCAGTAGACACAGGGATGTTTGCGTTACATTTAATGACTGGATTCATGATAAATAACATTGGTGGCAAAATATAACACTATGTAGCTTGCAAAGCACTTTCACTTTTTTTGTTTTGTTTTGTTGTTTTAGGGTCACACCCGCAGCATATGGAAATTCCCAGACTAGGGCTCAAGTCGGAGCTACAGCTGCTGGCCTACACCACAGCCACAGCAACCTGCAGCAACGAGCTGCATCTGCGACCTACACCACAGCTCACGGCAAAGCCAGATCCGTAACCCACTGAGCGAGGCCAGGGATCGAACCCGCAACCTCATGGGTACTAGTCGGGTTCATTACCACTGAGCCACAATGGGAACTCCATCACTTTTTACTATATCCTTTCACAGATAATGCATTACTGTTTACCTTTCCAAACCTAT
Organism: Catagonus wagneri; assembly: GCA_004024745.2. Lineage (NCBI taxonomy): Eukaryota > Metazoa > Chordata > Mammalia > Artiodactyla > Tayassuidae > Catagonus > Catagonus wagneri. The sequence goes on from PVHT021183524.1 coordinate 32,204,300, forward strand.
TCCAGTATCTGGAAGAGAATATATTTTTGCTGAAATAGCACAGGTAAAGATATCTAAACAGCACCTAACACCATCTTAGAATGGAACTACACAGTGATTTCCTTAATTTGGTCTCTTTCCCATAAAGCAAACCTCCCAGCTCATCTGAAATGAGACTTTTCAACTGAATTTATCTCTAGCCCTTTAGGAACATCTTTATGAGAAAGCCTGGCGACCCTCCCTGGAGGCCTAGCCCCCAGGCCTCTGGGCCGCCTACTCTCAGATGCCACGGTGCGTGGGAACGCAGCAGAGTGGAGAAAAACAGCCTCAGAAAGGCCTCTGTGTCACAGAGAAATGCAGCAAATACTCTGCTTCCCCTGCAAGCATGAACCTGAAATGATGACATCCGCAACGGAGGTCGTGCTTGTGACCAGCAGAGGCAGCGCGACATGTCGTTTGCCTTATCCGCGCGTGGCCTCACCTAGTTTTTCTTCCCCTAAGCTGGAGCTACTTGATCAGCTCCCTCTTCCTCAACGGGGTGTTAATCTTCTACGTACAGTAACTGTCAAGACATTTCCGAAGTTTTGCCTGATGTAGCCCACAGCGACCGAGCACAGAAACTCTGTACCATGAACAGGAGACTGGGCGCACCGAAAATTCCTCCTGGGCATAAGTACGGCTAGGGCCAAGGTGTAATTTTTTAACGTCAAAAGCATGATTCTTATACAAATATGGAAGGAACATGCCTCACAAGTCTGCTGCATGCCTTAATGAAGGAACTAATGGAACTGAAAAGCTGGTTCAAAGAGAACTGGAGAAACTGCGCACTGAAAGATATAATGCTGTAATAAGGCTGCTAGGTTAGATATAAAACGGATTTTATCTCTGCAGGGCAATAAAACCACGACTTTTGTCACTATCGTTTCTAAAGGAGAGAAATCATCTGACTCCCTCGTGGACAAACATCACTTCCGCCTTATAAATCTCCGAGTCAACGTCTTACTCCTAAATCTAACCAGTAGCAAATAATACGTGAAACGAAGGGACTACAACCCTAGACAGTGTTTGAATATGACAGCAAGAAGACACAGACGTCCTTTTACTTTATCCAAGTTTGGGGTATTTTTTTCTTAACACTTAGAATACATCAGAGAATGAGTAAAATAAACTTTAAGTGCATGGTTGTAAGAATTTTAGCCTTTTCAACCTATATACTGCAACAGGTTTCTCTAGGATTTATGTAACCACAGGGGTGTAGGTTTTTTTTTTAATTACTTAATTACTGGGATCTTTGCTCTCCCAGGAGAAAGGACTTTTTATGGAAATATCTCATCTGTTTTCCTTTGCCACCACTGATGTCTTCAGGAAAGGCAGGCCTTGCCAAAGGGAGAACAAAGTTCAGAATATTCAGGCCTTTTCCTTAAGCGGTCAAATTTAAAGAACTCGATTATCACGTCTTTAAAGAAAAATACAGAAAAAAACCTTCAGGAAAACAGGTGCGGCCAACTCTGGGGTGGGGAGAGCTTAGTCTTCAGAGGAATAGTTACTTCATTTGACTTTTTCTGAGAACTTTCCCGTCAAAGTTTACTAGGAGAGACGGCTAACAAAGGGCAAAGCGGTCGCTGCGGCGGCCCGCGGGACCTGCGCGTGCTCCAGATGCTCTAGGAGAAAGGAATGGCTGTGACGTCACGGGAGGTTATGATGTCACGCGGTCCCGCCCCTGCTCAGACTCCTCAGCACTGCGCGGCGCTTGCGCAGCGCGTCAGGGAGGCCGAGAGAGAAGCAGCGGCCCGTTAACTGACCCAGCAGCGGCCGCACGTCTTGCGGTGCCGTGAAAATCGGCCAGTGAAAACTTGGTGCTCAGGGCCTGCTTCGTGTCTAGTCGCTTAAATCAGAAGCCGCAAAGGCCAGCGCACGGCAGCATTGGCAGTGACGTCTCCTGAACGGATGGCCCCGACCCTGGCGGGACAGTGGGGACCCACTACTAACTAAGACGCTCACTGCTGCTGTGTGAGAACTGTGGCCTGAGGCTGCCAAACTTCACTTTGTTTTAAGCTATGCGCCAGCTCCTAGTTTTAACTTTGACTCATTTTTTTTTTTTTTGAAATGTCGCGGAAAAGAAACAGAGCCAATAGGCAGTGACCTCGGCATTGAGGAGCCCCTTCCTTCCGATCTCCAGTATGGCCGGTGGTCTCTAAAAATCCCTCTCCCAGAGGGTCTGGCCCGTCCCGGATGCCTCATCCGCAGGTGGTTTTCTGTCTCTCTTCTTCGGACCAAAGACTCTCAGGCAAACTTTGGATTCAGCGTCTCCTGAGATTTGTCTTCCAGTCGTCTTCCTTGGCTTAATCCACTGCAGGCTCTGGATGAGTGAAGTTCTAACCTCGTGTTTGACCTCGGTGTCCAGAGAACACCCCCAGTTTTGGTCCGACCCCCCTACTACTGCCTGTATGAGCTACAGAGACAGTGTGTGTGTAAGAGAGAGTGGGGGGCAGGGGGGCAGGTGTTGGGGAGAGGGGCCTGGAAGGAAGAGATTAATAATAAGAACGCTGAATTTGGAGAAAGGGGTTTGTTCCGAACACAGGTTGGAATTGCATAAATAGCATATATGAACATAAGAATAACGTGGAGTACCAAGGATTCGAGCTTGGCAAATCAAAGCTGTTTCCTTAGCCACACTTGTTACTAATTACTGGCAAGGGCTGTGGACTCTGGCTGCATGTTATGACTCAGGAAGCTTTTATAACACACGGATGGCTGGGCATTGCCCCTGAGACTCTGATGCATTTCGTCTGGATTAAACGATTTGGCATCTGTACTTTTTAAAAGTCGTCCACTGATCTTAACGTGCCACAAGTTTATGAAGCACAGCATGGGGAAAGGCCCCACAGCGCAACGGTGGATTCTGAGGTCAGCTTTAAAGTGAGCTCCAGTTCAGCCTTCAACCCCACCCCCCCAATAGCTATGTGACCGCGGCCAGCGTGCCCCGGATGTCTGAGGCTCACTCAGTTACGGAAACCCCAAATCAAGTGCCGACTACACAAGAGTGTGTCAGATGAGGCGCTGTTTGCCAAGCGCTTAGCAAGGACAGAAGGAATTATGGCTGTTTTTGTTACCAGCAGGTGTGAAGGAGAATCTGATGACTGTTCGTGATTCAGTAATACTTTAAATAATCTCGTCTTTTAAAAATAACATGCTAAGCACCCATATACAATCATACTCTTTGAAACGTGTACTCACTGAAAATATTGTCTCAGCAGATCATTAGGACAAGGTCAGAGACTGCAGTTGGACAAGACCTTCAGGCTTTGTGACGTGGACCCTGGGAAGAGTAAGCTCCTGTGACTCATGGGCCGGGAAGTCCTACAAATGAAATGCTCTTGGCTATTGTGCATACGACACAGTATTGAACCATCCTTGCACCATGGCAAATTTGGATTCAAATAACAGTGAAATGCCCTTGTGGCTTATCAAACTGGCAAAAGCTTTTTGACAGCAGCGAGAAGAAATTTTGAATTTTATGCACTGATAATATGATAGCATGTTGGTGTGCGGTTCTTAGAGAAAAATTTAGTAATGTGTACCCAAGGGCTTAAAAATATGGGTATCCTTTGGTTCAACAGTTTCACTTCTAGGAATTAATCCTAAAGGAAAATAATCAGAGATCCGTGAAGTTTCACATACAATTATCAGAGCTATTTTTAACAGTAGGAAGGTTAAATGCCAGTTGAACTATAAATAAATTATGGTACATCTACATATGTAGTATGTAGTATGAAATATCATATTATCATTTTTAAACCATGTTTTCCAAGATTAGAAAATGTCACAGGAAAATACCCATGGAGAACTATAAGTAACAAATATACACCCAAGTAGAAAAACAATGATAAAAATCCAAAATGTTAAATAGGGATTATCTTTGGGTGCCGGGTTTGTGAGACTTCTGTATTTTTCCGTATTTTCTATAATGAGTCTGTACTGTTTTCATAATAAGAAATCTATGTTCTAAGAGTTTTAAATACTACATTGCCAAAAGCAAAGAAAACAAAACAAAGCCTTTACAAAGAATTCTATTTTAATAGAGCCAATTTGTGTCTCTAGACCAAAATTATAAATAAATTCTATTCCAGATATTTTGGGGCAATGAGAGGATCTCTTGCCAACAGCACTGGCTTTGTTAGAAAAAAAATTCTCCCCCAGAGATATGTTTTCCAAGAAAAGAGAAACAGGTGTGAGAGTATGTGGGATGTATGTTTCAGATGCTCAGGGGCGTCAACTGAGGGCATTTGGTGGCAGCAGAAAATAAGGGACTGAAGCTCAAGGGAGAGGTTGGGACTAGAGAAGTGACTCTGGGGGTCAAGGGCATAAGGGTAAAAGCAAAAGAAAGTGATATTCAAAACATATATGTAAAAGGACTAGACGGTCAAAAACCAAAACCTGGGAGACCCTGGGAGAGTGGGGAAGGAAGAGGTAACAGTGGCGGCGGCGTATTTGTTAACCTCCTCCAACCCCTCCGTGAATGTAAGAAAAGAAACCAGGATGGCCAAGCAAAAGGCCCGGGGACAATGTCTACACTGCAACCAGGTTGACGAGATGTCCCCCATTTTCCAAAAATCCAAGCAGGTGCAGGAAGACCTCTGGCAGCCACAAGGTCTGCATGGTGACAGCAGCTGTGCCAAATGGAAGCAGCATGCATCTGAAGAACCAAGAACGCCAGAGTAAAAGTGAGGGGCCACCTGCAAAGCGCTGCCAGCCCAGGCAGAGAACAGGAGATGGAAGGGGTTCGTGCCCCAGTCGCACACGAGTCGAGGCGTCCTGGGGACCGTCTGCAGAAGCTCAGCAGTCTCTGAATGCTCCAGACAAAGGAGTCCACCCCGCCCCAGGTCACGTTCCACTCTGAGGAGAAACTTCTGAAAACAGAATCCAAATTCAGCAGGATAAGAGCAACAGACACAGAGAAAAAAGAAAGTGCAGCTGAACACGGGGAGAGGGAGAACACAGACACACGTGGCAGCAAAGTGCCGTGTCTGACAACGCGAAGAATCCAAAGGAGGAGGGGGTTTGTGAGGCCGCAAAAGCTCTCTTGACTCTTACCTGATCCTAAAAGTTCAGGAAAACCAGTTTCACATAAAAACGATCAATTAGGGAGCTCCCGTTGTGGTGCAGTGGAAATGAATCCAATTAGTATCCATAAGGATTCGGGTTTGATCCCTGGCCTTGCTCAGTGGGTTGGGGATCCGGCGCTGCCGTGAGCTGTGGTGAAGGTGGCAAACTGGGCTTGGATGTGGCATTGCTGTGGCTGTGGTGTAGGCTGGCGGCTACAGCTCCCATTCAACCCCTAGCCTGGGAACTTCCACATGCCACAGGTGTGGCCCTAAGAAAAATTAAAAAAAGAAGAAGAAGGAGAAGAGGAGGAAGAAGAAGAAGAAAGGAACAGGATGGCCACTGTTTTGCAATCTCTAATGAAATAAAGAATGTTAGCACTGGGTATCTGTTGTTGCTAACAGCACAAAAAAAGACTCTCAATGAAGAACAAAACACCACCTATGGTGAGATTCCCACCTCCCCCTAAAATCTAGGGGGCACCCAGGACTTAAAATAGACTCAAGGGACATATTATTTTTGGCCACACCCTAGGCGTGTGAAAGTTACCAGGCCAGAGATTGAACCCACGCTGAAGTTGCAACCTGCAACACCGGATCCTTAACCCACTGTGCCACAAGGCAACTTCCTCAATTCAGGAATTTTGAAATGAAGCAATCGGCAGGCCTAAATTATGGTGCATAGCGATAAAACTATAAGAAAAGCGAATGAGTGGTAACCATAAAGATAAGGGAGCGGTGCCTCTGGTGAGACGCTTGGGAGTGTTCGGAGAGCCGTGGCTGCCGAGCTCCCTCTTCCTTGACCCGCCGGGGTCACAGGGTCACTGCCTTGAACAGGGAGAGGCCGTGGCTTCAGAAAAGAAGAGGCCGGAGGCAGGACGCAGCCAGAGCGTCCGTACTTCAGGAAGAGTAGAAGACGAGGAGGAATCGAGAAGATGGAACAGGTGTGGGCAAGGCTCTAGAAGGAAAGCAGGGGAAAAAAGGTCTGGAATGCCAAGAAAAAGAAGGCAGGCGAGCGCACGCAGGGACCAGGAGCCACAGGGCGGTTCTTGCGGAAGCCACCGTGCCC
>PVHT021183524.1:32221093-32240162 GCA_004024745.2 Catagonus wagneri
ACAAAAAAAAAAAAGCTAACAGATAAATTAGAATACCGAAAAAAGACTTAAAAGAGGCAGGAAAGGGGAACAGAAGAAGGAAAAGCAGAGAAAACAAATGGAAAAATCACAAAATGGTAGGACGGAGTCAACCATAACACGTCATCACATGACATCACCCCATCTCAAAAACAAAGACTGTCGGACTGTATTTAAACTAAAAAAAAAAAAAAACCTAAAAAGCAAAAAATAAATATATACTGTCTACAGGAAACCTACTTTAAATATGATGATATGCATACATTAAACAGATAAGCCACATAAACCCCAATAAAAAGAAAGCTGTATGGTCTATATTAATACCATATAAATTAGGCATCATATCCAAGCAAATTATTTAGCAGAGATTAAAAAGGGACAGTACATAACCTTAGAAGAAGTCAACTCACCAAGAACCGTCAATTTGTGTGCATCTAACAGTAGACCATGAAGCCCAAACTGATAGAACTGAATGGAGAAGAAGGGAAACTCACAGTTATACTTGGCTACGTCAACAGTCTTCTCGAAGTAATCTATAGAACATTTGGGCAGAAAATTAGTAAGTGAGAGATGGAGTTCCCTTGTGGTGCAGCAGGTTAAGGACCAGGTGCTGTCACTGCTGTGGCTCGGGTCGCTGATGTGGTGCAGGTTTGATCCCTGGTCCAAGAACTTCCACAGGCCACGGACACAGCCAAAACGTGCAGGTCAGTAAGTGACACTTAGAGACTATCCACCAGTGAAGGCCTCCACGAAATGAGGACGCCACTCTCCGACCTCGTTAAAACCCTGAAATCAATGTCAATCAAATAAAATTGTGCGGATTACTCAGATAACGATTTTTTCTCGTCAGCTGAATTTTTAAGCCACTGTGCAGCCATTTTTCTTGTTGTTCTCTATGCATTTGGACAGGTTGTAAGTTAAGCTTTGGTGTGAACAAGAAAAAGTGCAATGATGCTGGAGAAAAAAACAGCCATTTCTTGCACAAGAATATCTACCAGGTCCAGTCATTCTCAAAGGGTAGTGCCGGTGGGAGGCTTCTTTGCCAGCTGAAAAGCAGTCCCCGAGCACAAGGCTGGCTTCGTGTTTCGCAACCCCCCCAAACTGGACAAAATAGCTTGGAGCAAATGAACGTGTCACAGGAGCAGGACGCTAAGGCAAGGGTCTCACGGTGAGTCAAATACTTGCTTCTTCTGCTTCCTAACCTTTTTAAAGGCCTCACTGGCAGCAGAAGGAAGTTCTAGGTCAGGGACTGAATGTGAGGCACGGCTGCAACCTATGCCACCACTGGGCCAGGCCGGGCTTCAGAGCCGCTGCGGTCACATTCTCCACCCACCACACCACAGTGAGAACACCTTCAAATGTTTACTTCTGAAACGTCTTTCTTCTCTAAACTATAGCAATTGGCAATAGCAAGAACACTCAGAAGCATGTAAGATTCCAGAATATTATCATTACTATCTCTGATATGAACACATAAGGCTTTGTAGGGAAATGATACAAAGCCTAACCAGGAAGAAAAAGGGCGATTAATTTGGTTTAAAAAAAAAAATGCATTGGAGTTCCATCGTGGCACAGCGGAAATGAATCTGACTAGGAACCGTGAGGTTGTGGGTTTGAACCCTGGCCTCACTCAGTGGGTCAAGGATCCAGCGTTGCCGTGAGCTGTGGTGTAGGTCTCAGATGCAGCTCGGATCTGGCGTTGCTGTGGCTGTGGCATAGGCTGGTGGCTACAGCTCCAATTAGACCCCTAGCCTGGGAACCTCCATATGCCCGCGGTTGTGGCCCTAAAAAGAAAAAAAAAAGCATAATAACAGCGTAGGTTTAAATAGGTTTAATTGATCCCAAGCAATGCTACAGGAGGAAACAGTTACCATATAGAACAGGGAACATGAACTAATAGTGGTTAAAGACTAAGTAAGAGAAGAACACAAAATGCATTCCCAGCCCCTCCCCAAATGCACAGGGCTAAATGTTTCTTTGGTACCATAGGTGGTTTTACTGCAGGAACCTAGCAAGAGTCACATTCTCTCTCAAATTTTCAGTGAGATATCACTCACCAAGAAAGAAACATTTTAAAGCACAAAAACACAAGTTTGGGAGGGTTTTTTTTGGGGGGGCGGCTATCTTCAGACCTGAGTAGCGGGGTGCTGTCTACCCGACTATGCCTCTACCGCGGGCCGGGCCGCCCCCCCACCCCCGCACCAACCCTGGGCTCCCCGCCAGCCCCGCAGGCCCTGGGCAGAGCCGCGCGCCTCTGGCATCCCCGGCCTTCGCAGAACTAGAGCTTCCCTCCCACAGATGCGCTCGGACCGCGGAGAGAAGCGCCCGCTCCTCCAGCTACAGCAGCACCCAAGCCACGTGCCCCGCGGCTTCCATCCGCTGCTGCACCTCGAGAGCCGGCCCCGGCCCGGCCCCGCCCCCGGCCCGGCCCCGCCCCCTCCGGCCCCCCGCCCCAACGCACTTCACACTGGCTCCCGCTCCAGCCTATCGCGCCCGGCGCCCCCCGGCTGCGACCTATGACGTGGCGGCTCCTACCCTCTCTCTCTGTCCGCGGCTCCGCCCCCGCGGTGCGGCCCACGCCCGCTACGGCTAGACTGGTGGGCTGGCTGGCGCGTCACTCGTTCTCGGGCGCTTTCCGGGGGTAAGTGCTGATCCCGGGCCCAGGGTCTCCCGGGGGCCCCACGGGCCTTGCTGGGGGCCCTCGGTCCGCCTAGCGTCTCGGCAGCCGCAGGGTTCGCGGGTTTCCAGGACAGAGTGATTCCAGGCGTCCTCCCCCGGACCGGGCACGAGGTCAGGGCTGCGCAGCCGGGTCTCCCGGCCCAGCCGCGGGCTCCGAGGGGCTTTGCTGAGCGGGGGGTTGGGGAGGACGAGCGAGCGGCCCGGCGGGTTCGTGCGCGCCATGCGGTCAAGATGGAGGTGACCTGTCCGCTCCTGGAGAGCGTCCTGCCCCAGGGGTGGTGGCGGGGCGGGTGCACGGCCAGGCCGCGCGGAATCCGGGACCGAGCTGTGCCCACGCGGTGGGAAAACCCTGCCGGTTGCCTTCAGGGGGTCGGACTCAGGAGTGATTTTTCCCGATTTTACATATTAAGCGGTCGTGTTTTGTCATTCCTTTAGAAAGCTGTACTTTAAAGTGAATATTTTAAATATTTCTCACTATATTTTGTGAGAACTTGAACATTTCGGCCTTCACAAACATTTTAACTTTTCCTTTCCTCTTCTACTTGGGACTGGCCAGCTAGTAAAGTCATGTAGGAGGCATAGTTCTCCCCTTTTCGGATTAAAAAAAATTCAGTTATTTAATAAAAGACTCATAAAAGACCGGTTTTACTGAATGACGCTAATTCGGGGTTTGAGGATGATACCTTTGTTAGGTCTGGGCTTTATTTGTACCTATGATTTTAATTATCCCTGATGCCATTAACTTGGGTATTCAGGGTCACTACTGGGAACTTCCGCTGTTAGTCTGCGACCTCCTTGCTGGGCATCGAAGCCTTCCTCTCCCCTCTGCTTACGGTGTTACTTCGTGGAAGCACCTGCCGTCTCTGCTCCGCTTCCCCCCGGCCGGTACACGCCTCGGGATGAGGACTGAGGATGTCTGCGAGCCGGGGCTTAACGGCCCAGCATCCAGGGCGGGCGGACCCCAGGGAGGTCCTCCGCCTGCAGGAGACAGAAGCGTTTTCTGTCTGGAAAGCCAGCGCGTGTTCATCTGCCCTTTGGAACCCTCATATCTTCATTCTCCTCTCCTGTCCCCTCTGTACACATTTTTTCTCTTTTGCTGAGCAGACAGTAAAGAATTGACTTGAGGACAGTTTATACTTTGTTAATTAGTGACTATGTGACCAAGCAAAGGGTGCGTGAGCCCCGAGGGGCAGAAAGCCAAACTCTGACAGCAGGAGTGTGCGGCAAATGGGATTTATTGCGGGGCACCAAGCGTGGGAGGGGTCTCAAGCCTCAGGCCCACTCCAGGTCTTTGAGTTACGGTTTCTTGGTCTTTGTTTTTGTTTTTGTTTTAAGAAGATGATCGAGAAGCTGTGGTTCATCTTCCTCCTGTGACGTTTACTTGTGGAGTCAGGATGTCTGTCCGTGGCGCCAGGGTCTGTTATCCCAAACTGCTCTGGAAAAACCAGCGGAGTTCGCAGTTAACAGTGATGTCTGTGATAGCAATTTTAGTACCAAGACGGTGTGATCATCTGCAGCAATTTTGGCCACCTGACTCTGGCTGATGAGCGTTCCCTTAGCACAGGAACGAGGTCAGAGAGGAACAAGGTTTTGGACAGCGAGAGAATCGTGAACTCAAGGCCAGACCCAGCCTCTGTCACTGAAACTGAGTCCCCCCTAAAACCGAGTTCCCTTACTCATCATGTATCTGGCCCTTGGGACACAAGTGACCGAATTCTTTCTGTGCACTTTACCTCCTTGGTCTCGGTAACCTTGTTTGTTTGGGGGGTGGGGGTGCAGGCTCATTACACTCAGACTGAGACTGTCTTTGCCAATATTTTGTGACGCAGATTCACTGCACTAATTATAATTTCATAAGCAGCAGTTTACAGGATAACATTTCTAAATAAGCCAGTAAAGGAGTAACATGCCCCAGGCAAAGTGTTAAGTGTGTCATTGTCTCAAGGAAGGAGAAACGACAGAAGTCAAGTCCAAGTTTACTTGAGGTGTACCTTTTCTCCGAGTTTTGGTTTCCAGAGGGAGATGGCTTTGCCGTCCCACCACTGATGTCCAGCCGCCAGCCCCCAAATAAAAATCCCTAGATACTGGCACAGTTTACTGCTGTGGCTGGGCAAGTGGATTCGCTGGTGGCTCCTGCGTGGCTTCGCCACTGCTGATGAAAGTTGTCCTCTTTGTGGAGTTCCCCGGTGGCTCAGTGGGTTAAGGACCCAGCATCGTCACTGCAGTGGCATGGATTCGATCCCTGGCCTGGGAACTTCCAAAAGGGTGGGCACGGCCCCAAAAAAAGGCCCCTCCGCATAGCTGCTTCTTCATCTGTTCCTATGGTGCTCCCCGAGCCAGGCTCCTGGAGCACTGAGCTCTGAGTGCTTACCAACCAGAAATCCCAACCCAGCTCACTTCATTCTTATATCAGAACAACTTTACTTCTAAAAACAACTTGTTTGGTCTTTGCCTTAATCAAGTGGATTAAAACGACGTCACTTAAGTTGTGGCGGGTGGCTCTGCGGTCCTACTAAACCGGGGCACAGTCCTGCCCGCCTCCATGCCTTTCATTTGCTTGCTTGTGGCAAAGTTACAGGGCTCCTTGGCTTCTGGCTGCTTCTCGGTCTATTTAATTTGAATTTTGCTGCACTACTCCAGGTAGCTCTTGTATTGGTTGCTTGGCAGGGAAAGCACTGCCGTTGGCACCCAGGGGGCTGGGGCAAGTCTAGAGAAGCTATTTCCTGAGAAACAGCACTGGGGACAGTTAGAAACCAGTCTGCCTGTTTTCAGCCCTCTGCAGGTCATTCGTTTCCCAGCGCTTCAGCTGCACGTGGGTGGGCCAGCCATGAGAGCCAGCCAGGAGGACTTTGCAAATGCAATGAGTCAGGTGAAACTCTTGAAGAAGGATCCAGGAAATGAAGTGAAGCTAAAACTCTACGCACTGTATAAGCAGGTAAGTGACGTCTCTTGCAGGTGGGTCCTCGGGTAGACCCGCTGAATGTTTTACAAAAATGCAGTCTTCGTGTTTTTAGGGTGTGTGTTTTTGGGGTTTGTGTCTTTCCTCTCAAGAGTGTATGCATGAGAATTTATTACACAGGTGTTCAAAATACGATCGAGGCCAAAAGTAATCCCTCAGGATCACTCCAGAGTAAAAGAGCCTTCAAAGATAGAACCCCTGAATGCGTAGAGTTCATTTGGCTACTGATTAGAGACAGGCAACTGAAGAAGCTGCCTTGAGATGGTACCTAGGAGTTATTCGTAGTGCCATCGTGGTTCTATAAGAAAATACTGATTTTTTTTCTTTTTTAGGAACGCATACTGAGTACATGGGGGTAAGAGAGTATGTTTTGGGAGTCACTAAAAAAGGAGTTCCTGTTGTGGCGCAGCGGAAATGAATCCGACCAGGAACCATGAGGTTGCGGGTTTGATCCCTGGCCTTGCTGGTCAGAAATGGGCTTGGAGGAGTTCCCATTGTGGCTCATAGGAAGCAGTCCCGACTAGTATCCGTGAGGGCATGAGTTCGATCCCTGGCCTCGCTCAGTGAGTTAAGGATCTGGCGTTGCCGTGAGCTGTGGTGTAGGTCGCAGACACGGCTGGGATCCTACATTGCTGTGGCTGTGGTGTAGGCCTCAGCTGTAGCTCCAATTAGACCCCTAGCCTGGGAACCTCCACATGCCGAGAGTGGGGCCCTAGAAAAGGCACCAAGACAAATAAATAAATAAGCGCAATGCAGTGGAGTTCCCTGGTAGCCCTGTGGGGGGTCCAGCGTTGTCACTGCTGTGGCGCAGATCCTGGAGCCGGGAGAGGACGCGGTCCCAACCTCAGCCCGGGCCGGGAGGGGGGCTTGGGGCGTCTTCCGCAGCCCCCCCAGCCTCCGTGCCCTCCTTTGCTGAAGCCAACCTGTATCCTTTCTCCGAAAAAAAACGGTAACTCTTTGTTTTGGAAAAGGATACAAAATAAAAGCCTTCAGTGAGTTCTGGGAGGTCTGAGAGTGGTTTCAGGAGCCCCCCCAGTCTTGCACTTGGTGTCAGAAGCGGGGGGCAGTCTTCCAGCCTCCGTTGCCTCTGGTTTCTCAGACAGCGAGCTCTTGCCAGGTCAGTCTCTTTCTTCCCTCTGGCAAGTCTTAGGCTCCGTCGCTGCCTTCGTTTTGCAAAGCCTCTGTGTCGTGTTAGCTAGCTATATTGTGCAATTTAAAAGCGTGTGACGTGGTTAGTAAATGGAGTTTTAAATTGCTGTTTCTGAAAAGTAATTGAGTGTACTTTTAATCTGAGCATGCTCATTCTACCCCCCTCAGACAAGTAAACTTGAGCTGCTTTTTGCTTTCTGCTCCGGTGTCCTTCAGTTAAGTGCCCTGAGGGTCAGTGGCTCTGACAGCACTTGCTCACTCAGACATCCACCATGGAACTAGCAGGGAGGTTTTGGTGCCTTTGAATGGGATTTCAAAATATACTGTGGCTTTTTAGGTTTTTTTTGTTTTGTTTTGGAGGTTTTTTTTGGGGGGGTTGGGTTTTGTTTTGTTTTGTTTTGTTTTGTTTTTTGCTTTTTAGGGCCACACCCTCGAGGGTTCCCAGGCTAGGGGTCGAATCAGAGCTGTAGCCACCGGCCTACACCACAGCCACAGCAACGTGGGGTCCAAGCCACATCTGCAACGTACACCACAGCTCATGGCAGTTCCAGATCCTTAACCCACTGAGCAAGGCCAGGGATCAAACCTACATCCTCATGGATACTAGTTGGGTTCATTTCCATTGCGCCACAATGGGAACTCCTGTACTGTGTTTTTTAAATGTTTGTGGTTAGTTACCTTTGAAGATTGTTTGCCCAAAGATTTTGATTATGTGAAAAGAATGTGATCAATCTAAAACTCATGAACTATTAGAATTTCTCTTTTTACAGCCACACCTGAAGCATACGGGAGTTCCCAGACTAGGGGTCAAATCGGAGCTGCAGCTGCAGGCCTGCGCCATAGCCACGGCAACACCAGATCCCAGCGGTATCTGCGCCCTGTGCTGCAGCTTGCAGTAACGTGGGATCCTTAATCCACTAAGCGAGGCCAGGGATTGAAACCGCATCCTCACAGAGACAGCGTCAGGTTCTAACCTGCTGAGCCACAATGGGAACTCCCAGAATTGTTTTAAAGTGCTTTCCCCAAACCCTTATCTTGCACTATTTTCACACGCAGGCAGTTATAACTTATTTTAGGGACTGATAGCCGATAGTATATTTTTGTCTCTTTAGTCTTTTTTCTGTTGTGCCCTTTTTTTTTTGGCCGTACTCGAAGAAGTTCCTGGGCTAGGGATTGAACCTGAGCCACAGCAGTGATAGTGCTGGATCCTTAACCCACTAGGCCGCCAGGGAACTCCCTGTTTGTGCATTTTTAGCAACAGCGCGTTAGGGAGGCCAAGAGAGGAAGATTCCAATCAGCTCACGTACCTTGGGAAACCGTTTGGGCAGGGCAGCCACGCGGTGTGCATATTATGGATCCTAAGTTTTAAGGCTCCCGTTTGTGAGGGCGTTTGACTGACAGCTGCCCCTCCCCGTCCTCACAGGCCACCGAAGGACCTTGTAATGTGCCCAAGCCAGGCGTGCTGGACTTTGTCGTTAAGGCCAAGTGGGACGCGTGGAATGCCCTTGGCGGTCTGTCCAAGGTACGCTGGCTGTTACTCCGCTTTTATTTTACCTGCCCTGCTCCGCGAGGAAGGGGGCTGCTTCTCTGTCAAGCCCCAAGCAAGGCGCCGTCTCCACCCGGAGCCCCAGCGCGACCCGGGAGCCGTCTTCTTCTCCCTCCGTGGCGAGGTGCCACCTGCTCACTGCGGGCGGGTCTGAGAACTGCTTGCTCGTTGACCTTGGGCCGCGGCTGTTGACCTTGGGCCACGGCTGTTGACCATGTCTCCTCAGGAAGCCGCCAGGCGGAGCTACGTGGACTTGGTGTCCAGCTTGAGCGCTTCATCCTCCGGCCGGGCGACACCTGCCGCGGACGGGAAGCGAGCGGACAGCGACCATGTGCTGGTGACCTCTGAAGACGGTATCACAGCCATCACGTTGAACCGGCCCACCAAAAAAAACGCGCTCAACACGCAGGTAGCCTGCGCCGCCCCGGGGTCCCCCCGCCACCCGCCGCGCTCGGGAGCTCCCCGGCTCACACCCTTCCTGTTTCTGGTAGCTCCTGCTGGATGTGGGCGGCAGGACCAGGCGCTGGGGCTGCTTTGTGCGGCAGAGCTGGGCGGTCGTGGCGAGAGCTTGCGAGTGGGTTCTGCATGCCCGCAGGGCGCAGCAGCACCGCCAGTGACAGAAGCTCAGGCGGGCGACGTCAGTGTCAGGGCGCACGTGGCTGCAAGGGAACGCGCCTGGGGCTCCGAGGGCGCGGACGGCGCCTGGAAGTGGCTTCGGGTCCCTTAGACCCGAGAGGAGTAAGAATCCCTGGCACGGAGCTTGAGTTCGTACACGTAGAGGGAGAAAGGAGAACGGACGCAGGCCGCTGCCCGGCTCTGCTCGAAGGGAGCAGCTTCACAAGAGCGGCGCTAGTGTTTGCATCGGCCGTGGAACGAGAATGCTGATGAAAAATAACCACGTCGGCAGCGCTCGCGTCCACCCGTGGACGTGGCCAAAGCAAATGGGGCGCATCTGTGAAGGCACGGTGCAGCCAGAAAGATGGTGAAATCTTGCCATTTGTGACAACGCAGGGGGACCTCGAGGGCGTCATGCTAAGTGAAGTCAGTCAGACAGAGAAAGGCAGGTACCTTAGGGCCCCTCACTGCAGAGAGCGCCCAGTTCCTGCTCGCCAGAGGGGCACGGTCAGGGTGGGCAAGCCCTCCGGACGCGCAGCGATAAAGCAGATGAGTCCTGGGTGTGGGTGTGCAGTGTGCTGAGCGCACTGACCTGTACTGTTTTCCGTACTTAAAAGTTGCAAAGATAGGAAGTCTTAAAATTTCTTACCGCGAGGAAAAAAAAGCTGTGTGTACAGTGACAGATGTTAACTAGACTTACTGTGGTGACCATTTTGCAGTGTGCACAAATTTTAAACCATTGTGTCGTATCCCTGAAACGAATAGATGTCAGTTATATCTCATTTTAAAAAATAAGTAAACAGATTGCAGTGTGAGGGGACAGTGGCTGCTTCAGCCTTTTCCCCTTGAAAAAACTGCTGTGCCTTTATTGGATGCTGGTGCCGAACGGGCGGTGAAGTTCGAGAGAGCCGTCAGCCCTCTCCCTGGGCTTGTCGTCTGTGTTGTAGTAGAGAAGCACCCGACTGAAATAGTCTCCAGTAGGAATTCCGTGAAGTCGGAGGTGTACGATTCAGGTGATAAAACATGGGGTTCTCAAGACTTTTTCCTTTTCTCCCGACTCGTTTCCGTATGACGCCGGTGGTAGTAGTGCTGTTTGCAGGGTGCCTTGTGTGTGTCAGTACTTTGCACACACAGGTTTGGTTTCGTTCCCACCGGGAGCCTGCTATGGCTGCCGCCTAGCAGTAAAGTAATTAATCAGGTTAAGCGCTCATTTGCTCCATAACCAATAAGCCGGGAAAACTAGGTTGGAACTCTGATCGCTGCAGAGAGTGGGCTCGTAGACTGACGCTTCGTGAATCCACGGGCGTTGGTCATCATCGTCTCACTTCTTCCTCTTTCTCGCCTTTCGCCTTTCGCAGATGTACCATGACATCATGCTCGCCCTTAAAGCCGCAGGCAAGGACAGCTCGACCATAACTGTTCTAACAGGTGAGCCATTTCCTTGGATTTCTTAAGGGAGTTTCTATGTGGGGGGGGTTCCTACTAGATAGGAAGTTGAATCAATAAGCCCTGAAGGTCTTCTCCAGTGCTGAGACACTCTAACTCCTGAGTATATAAAAAAATGTAGACACGAAACTGCCATCTTTATTATGGAAAAAGCAGATACAAATTAAGAAAAGTACTGAGACTTAGTAAATGGATGAGTAGAATGAATAGACGGTTTATATGAGAAAGTCCAGGCATCGAACAAGGAAAATGCAACCAGTTTAGTAATCACAAGCACCAGAGCTCCTGTCGTGGCACAGCAGAAACGAATCCGACTAGGAACCATAGGTTGCGGGTTCGATCCCTGGCCTTGCTCAGTGGGTTAAGGATCTGGCGTGGTGTAGATCCTGTGTTGCTGTAGCTGAGGTATAGGCCGGCAGCTACAGCTCTGATTCGACCCCTAGCCTCTTGGGAACCTCCACAGGCTGCGGGTGCGGCCCTAAAAAGGAAAAAGTAAAAAAAAGGGAGAATGAGCACAAATCAAAATGACAAGCTGTGGAGTTTCCTTTGTGGTTCAGCAGGACCAGTATCCATAAGAATGTGAATTTTGTACCTGGTCCTGCTCGATGGGTTAAGGATTCAGCGTTGTCATAAGTGGCAGTGTAGGTCAAAGATGCGGCTCGGATCCCACGTTGCTGTGGCTGTGGTGTGGGCCGGCAGGTGCAGCTCCCATTCAACCCCTGGCCTGGGAACCTCCATATGCCGCAGGTGCGGCCCTAAAAAAATAAAATTTTAAAAAATGATGAGATACCATTTTATACTTATTTGAATTAACAAAATTTCAGATTATACCTAATTCTGCCTAAGTTGCAGAAGAATAAATGCCTCTAAACCCTTGCTGACAGCAGCATAATGGCTGTAACAAGTGTACGTAAGGGTGTTTGGGAATATGTCTGTATACTTTGACACAGGAATCCCACTTAGAGGAATTTATTTTAGGGAAATTATCCAAGAAATCGGAAAGGTGTTCTATAAGAAAGGTGATCTTTGCAGCATTACTTATAATTGTGAAAATATGAAAACATTTTAAATATTTTGCTAGAACTGCAAAACACATCGTAGAACAACCACTGGGCTGAATTTTTTTTTTGTCTTTTTAGCCACACCCGCGGCTTATGGAGGTTCCCAGGTTAAGGGTCGAATCAGAGCTACCGCTGCCGGCCTACACCACAGCCACAGCAACGTGGGATCCGAACCCCATCTGTGACCCACACCACAGCTCACGGCAACGCCAGATCTTCAACCCACCGAGCGAGGCTAGGGATCGAACCTGCGTCCTCATAGATGTTAGATTCGTTTCCCCTGAGCTACAACGGGAATTCCCCACTGGACTACTTATTGCACACACATTAAAAATTATGGTAGACTAACAATATAGGAAATGTTTAAACTATAATTTTGAAAAATAACAACTGTATCACTCCTATAATTATAGCTGGAAAATATGATGGAAGCCCGTAGGCCTGGACTGGTGAGAACTTGGAGAATGGGCATCTTTGAACTTAGAAGGGGCTCCGCGTTCAGTGGTGAAGTTCAGGGGTGAACTTAACTTGGAGTGTAAGCCCTGGCTTCATTCCGTGCTGCCTGCAGGTGACCCCTGCTTCCTTGACGGAGATGCCACTGTCTTCCTAACCCCATTAACATGTGGTCACCGAGGGGGACTCACGGGGAGGTGGGGGCTGGCAGGTACAGGCTGCTGTGTACAGAACACATCCGTTAACCAGGACCCGCCGTACGGCCCGGGGGCCCCTCGCCGGTTCTCTGGGATGGCCGGTGTGGGGAGAATCTGAAAAAGAGTGCATGCGTGTGTGTGTGCGTACGTGTGTGTGTGTGTGCACTCGCTTTGCTGTACAGGTGAAGTCAACTACACGCCAGTCAAATTAAAAAAAAAAAATGTCGAAACGGTGCCTTGAGAATTCAGGCAGGACGGGGCGCACAGCAGGCACTTGAGAGGTGGGGTTGTTACTGTGCAAGAAGCAAGAGGGGTTTTATTCTCTTAATTTTCATTAAAAGTTGCTAGAGAAATAACCTCCCGTAGGGCTATCAGACAGCTTTTAGGATAAAACAGAGACGCGGAGAGAGAAAGGGATGCCTGCTAGCCGACGGGAGGGGTGGAGGAGGAGCTGCGCGAGGCCCCGGGGCTCTCCGTGAGCGCCCGGGAGAGAGGGGAGAACAGAAGCGGGCTGGGAGTGGCATGGCTTTGGTCCCAGGCAGGAATGTTGTATTTTTTTTTTTTAGTTAATTTTTTTTTTAAGAGAAAGTGTAGTGCAGTCATGTGGTTTTTTAAACTATTGAAGACCTTGGAAAGGGTCTGTAACACGACCCCCAGTCTCGCTCTGCCTGGACCCAGCCCTGCTTCCTTGAAAAACTCAGATTTTCTTGATGCCTTCCAGAAACTGCCTGTGCATGTCCGTGTGTGTGTGTGTGTCTCCGTGTCTCTCCGTGCCCCCCTTTGTAAACAGAAAAGGAAGCCCAGAACACACACGTGCTGTGCCCTCCTCACTCAGCAGCAGAGCCTGAAAACATGTCTCTGCCAGCATTTAGACAGCTCAGCTTTCTCCCTGGGACCACAAGGTCTGGCAGTCTTTGGATTCCATAATTTATTTCATCACATATCTATTTACTTACTTATTCATTTACTTATTTTATTTGTGCTTGTTAGGGCCACACCCGCAGCATATGGAAGTTCCCAGGCAAGGGCTCGAATCAGAGCTGTAGCCACAGGCCTACACCACAGCTCATGGCAACACCAGATCCTTAACCCACTGAGCGAGGCCAGGGATGGAACCTGCGTCCTCATGGATACTAGCGGACTGCACCACAACGGGAACTCTAGCACCATATCCTTAATCTGCTAAGCCACCAGGGAACTCCCAGTTCCCGTGTTTTTAAATCAGCGTACCGCTGGCTCGCCAGTCTAAATTGGGATGGGAACTGTGTCTCGTTCACCAGTGCATTTCCAGAGCTTGGCGTAGAGCCTGGCATGTACTGGGTGCCCGCTGATGGCGGGGCGAATGGGCGGTGAGTCGGTGGATTCTGTTTCCAGGCAGCGGGGACTATTACTGCAGTGGGAACGATCTGAGCAACTTCAAGGATGTGCCGTCCGGCAGACCGGAGGAGAGCGCCCAGCGGAGCGCAGTTTTGCTGAGGTAGGAGTGGCGCTCGTCCGAGCCCGGGGCCTCTTGCCTGCCTGTCCACGTTCCTCGGTTGGGCAGCGGTGCAACAGGCTCTTGGCTCCGCGCTGTGAGCTGTGAGCCCGGGTGCTGCTCCGGGTGAAGCCGTCTCCGGGGCGGGGCGTGGGCCGGGTTCTCACCCGGCCAGAGGGAGGCCTGGCTGCCGCGGCTGCGGCGGTGGCAGACTTAAGGTGGCCTCAGCCAACACCAGGGCGCCACCTTCTCCTCCCGCCTCGGGGACCCCGGCCCCACGCAGTCCCCGCGTGTCCGGTGGCACTGAGCTGTGACTGAGCCCCGCCTGACCCCAGCCCACAGCTGGCTGGCGGCCCTGGCTGATGTGGAAATGTACCCAGCCTGGCCGGGGCCGGAGGTGTCTCGGGCTGGCACCGTCCTGCCCGCGTCAGCACAACTGCTTTGAGACACTTTCTTTTCTCTTCTTCCTTGTCGGCAGGGATTTTGTCGACTGCTTCATCGATTTCCCCAAGCCTCTGATCGCCGTGGTCAACGGCCCAGCCATCGGGATCTCCGTCACCCTGCTGGGGCTCTTTGATGCCGTGTATGCGACCGACAGGGTAGGTCACCTGGCTCACACGTGGGAGGCCGCGGCAGCGAAAACGGGAGCCGGGGTTCTCCGTGGCCGCCGCAGGTAGCAGGCTGCACGCGGTGCGTGGTGCGTGGACTCTGCAGCTCGATTTTTCCCAAAGGATTAGTGTCACTTGACTCGTTTGTATTCTTCCTTCGCCGTGAACCGAACCGTCCTGGCACCAATGCCATGAATGTGGCGCTGGCTCTGCGGTGTCCTCGCGCCAGCACTGACGTCAGTTTGACTCTGCGGTTGGCAGGGGACCCTCGGAGCTCGTGACCGGGGCGGACAGCGCGGCCCTGGAGGTTATGCAGGAGGGTTGTCTGATCGCTTTTTTCCGCAGAGGTGAATTCTGGAATTTAGAGTTCTAGAGCAGGAGAGGGCTTTCGGGCGCCACCTGTTTCTCTGCCTCCTTTGCAGAGGAGAAAAACCAAAGCTCAGAGAAGTTCCTCGCCTCACGGTCACCGTCGAATTGCAGATTTTTTGTTGTTCGTCTTTCTGGAGCCGTAGTAGATGTCCTAGTAGAAAATGAACTTTTGGAAAACATGGAAAAACACGAAGAAAAAAGATCCTTGTCTCACCGGAGAGGCGAGCAGGGCTAAGGTTTCAGTTAACTTGTCCCGTTTAACCAAAACCTGATTCTGGCACCCTGCCCACTTCCAGCGTTTGTCACTATAGACAAAGGTGTTTGTCTTGGAACCTTTACCCCGGAACTTGTACTGCAGAGCTGATAACCTTCTCTTAGGGCTGTCGGCTTCTTAGCGCCACCACTGCTCTAGTGGCGGTCACATGTGCTGCTGTCGCATGCGCTGATGTGTGGCCCTGCAGGGCACCTTTGGTTTTCACCGCTGATGGGCATCCCTGGGTTTGTTTGGAGGTATTTTCTCCACTGATAGGATCGTATTTAGGGTCCTTGGCTGTTCGGTAATTTTTTCCTGATCCCATCCGATCAGATCGGGCGTATTGCCAGCTCAAATTCTAATAACCTCCCTGTAGGAACAACAGGTGAGGCTCGAGACGAGGCCGCTTAGCTTTGCAGGTGGCAGGCTCCACTTGGAGGCGGGACCGCGGTCTCCGGGCACAGCCTGCGTGCGACACGACCGGTTAAGGGAGCTGCTCTGAGCAGAGTGGGGTCAGAGGTCCCTGACCTGGACGGGGCTCATTCTTCAGAACGTGGAGGCCGCGTGTCCCGTGCAAGTCTTGTCCTGATTCTCTCACTGCTTCTCAGTGGTGGGCACAGAATCGGCTTCCAGAGCGCCTAGGGCTTCCTTCTTAGGACAGAATTGAAATCAGAGGGGTGTGTGTGTGTGTGTGTGATTAAAATGCCAAAAGATCGGCCCAAGGTAAAATATCTGACAAGTAACGACTGCTGCTAAGAGTTCACCCAGCAGCTGAATTAAACCCAAGTTCAGTTTAAAGCCAGGGCAAGACCACATGGAGTGGAATTCATTTTACACAGTTTACTGTTACTGGCTTGTGAATGTGGATTAACGGGAGTTCCCACTGTGGCTCAGCAGAAACGAATCTGACTAGCGTCCATGAGGACACAGGTTTGATCCCTGACCTCGCTCAGTGGGTTAAGGATCCGGCGTTGCCATGAGCTGTGGTGTAGGTCACAGACGCGGCTCTGATCCTGCATTGCTATGGCTGTAGTGTACAGCTCCGATTAGACCCCTAGCCTGGGAACCTCCATATGCCGCAGTTGCGGCCTTAAAAAGACAAAAAAAGAAATAGACTTGGGTTCACTTTTAATCCTTATGACCAAAGCTGGTTTTTTGTTTTTGTTTTTGTTTTTGTTTTTAATGCCTGTACCCATGGCACATGGAAGTTCCCTGGCCAGGGATTCAATCCAATCCATAGCTGCAGCCTACACCACAGCTGTAGCCAAACTGGATTCTTTAACCCACTGCGTGGGGCAGGGGATCAAACCTGCACCTCCACAGGGACTCAAGCTGCTATAATCAGGTTCTTAAACCCTCTTTGCCACAGTGGGAACTCCCCAAAGCATTCTTTATTATGGGCAATTGTTGGCTTCTCTGGTAGCAGATTTCCTCTTTGAGTTAATAAAAAGGTGGGAATCGTAACGCTGAATATTTGAGTGATTTCTAAGTAGGAGACGCTCTGTTGCTGCAGGTTGTGTATTCAGCTAACGCTGACTTTAACTGCTCTGTGGGGCAGGAGCTTTCGGCCTCGTTTTACGGGGGGAACTGGCACAGAGGGTTTTAGACTCCAGGGGCACTGAGCAGCCCGCTGCCAGCAGCCAGCCCTTACCGGCATCTGCTGCTCTGTTTCTCAAAGTAAGTGAAGTGTGAGCTGATAATAATGCCGAGAAGGTAAACGCCGCCTGTTATCAGCTTGGTACCTACCTGCTTGTGGCTCCTTTCACCAAAGTTGGCTTCTTTTTTCAGTTTTTTAGTCGGGTCGCTTAGGTTGTGACTTCTCAGTCCATTTTCTCAAATAGACTTTTCTTTCAGAGGGAAAAAGAGAAGGTAGGTGACATTATAACTTTATATTTTTATTATTTTGATTTGTGTGCTTTGTACATTGTATGTTTATATGTTCTAATGATATTCGTTTAAAAAAAACACCGCATCTGATTACGGGAAATGAAGTCTAATCTGTTTACAGAATTGTCGATTGTAAATTAATTTCCTTTCATAAGGACTTTTCATTCATCCAGAAACGCACAAAAGTATTTCTGAGATCTAGGGGAAAAAATGACTCTGCGTTCTAAATAACCAATATTAACCCATAACCAATATTAAAGTCGTCTCTAGTATTTAAAGGCAATCAAAAAACCTCTGTGGCAAAATCCAGACAAACGGCAGACTGAGGGAGCAGTTCCACTCACGCAACAGAGGCTAATCTTTCTAAAATATTTTTTAAATCACACCACACACCTGCTGGACGGGTGAGCTTGGACAGACCCACCGCAGGGTTTAGGGAGGATGGGGGCCGCCGGGACCTGCAACGCTGAGGGCGTGGTGAAGGGCTCGGCAGCCTCTTAGAAAGTCACGCCACACGTTTCCCGCGCGGCCCGGCGGTTCCGCTGTAGCTGTCCCCCCACCGGCGCCGAAAATCCGCGTCCGTGACGACCTCGCTCACGATACCCCAAATGCTGGGGACGCCACAGCGGCTTCAGCGGGCGACTGGACAGGCGAGTCGCGGCGCGGCCGTACCGGGGGCTCCTGCCCAGGGGTAGAAGGAAAAGGGCCCGCGACGCACCACAGCGTGGTGACGGGCTGTGCTGGGGACAGCAGCCTGCAGAAGGCGGAAGGCCGCAAAATGTATGACTCTATTTACGTACCTTCCGGAAAAGGTAAAACCACAGGAACGGAGAAGCAGATCCGTGGTTGCTTGGGGGTGCGAGGAACGGACGGACAGCGGAGGGGCCTCGGGTGACGGAAGTACCTGGTGTCCTGATCATGGTGGCGGCTGCGTCGCTGCCCCCATTTGTTAAGACCATCAACCCGCACACTCTGGGAGAGTGGATGTGTGTCTACACAGGCGGACCACGGAGATATTGTGGGCGGGGCTGCAGACCAGCGTCAGGCGAACATCGAGATAAAGTGAGTCCTGGGATTGTGTCGATTTCCCAGCGCATCTAAAGTTATGTTTACATTACCCTGCGGTCTGTCAAGTGTACAGTAGCGTTCTGCCTAAGAAAACAATTGGACATTAAAAAAAAAAAGCAGCTTTAAATTTAAAAGTGATGCTGCTGGGGCAGTGACACCCACGGACCTGCTCGACGCAGAGCGGCCGCAAGCCTTCAGTTTGTAAAAAACACAGGCTCTGTCAAGCAAAGCACAGCAAAACGAGGTCTGCCTGTCCAGTGACGCCGCGACCATCCTAACTTTTTTTGTGTTCTTCAGTCGAGTATTGTGAGGAGGTTTAGACAGTGATTTCTCGAAGTCACATATGAAAAGATTTTTCTTTTTCTTCCCAAAAGGCAACCTTTCATACGCCCTTCAGTCACCTCGGCCAGAGCCCGGAAGGGTGCTCCTCCTACGTGTTCCCGAAGATGATGGGCCCGAGCAAGGTAACTGGTGGGCGCCTTCGGAGCAGACGTTAGCACTCATCTCCCTTCTAGAAGAAATCCCAGACTCTCTGCTCTTTTCCCCGATAACAGAGATGAGAGAGAAGCAAATTCTTTACTCCCCAACTCAGAGCGGCTGCAAAGGTAGGGGCGCCAGGCCTGAGGGGAAATCAGAAGCTCTGTCTGCAGCCCCCGAGCTGCGGGCCACTCTGAGCCGGGCGCCCGGCGCTGCTCCCGGCCTCGCCGGCCGCCTGCCTCCCTCTCCCTCTCCCCCCACCCTCATTTTTCCCTTGGCTGCGCCCGCAGCACGTGGCACTCTCGGTGGCCCCACTGTGCGCAGGACCCCGAGGCGACAGTGACAAGGCCGAGGGCCAGCGGGCAGGGAAAGGCTTGGCGCGCAGGCCGAGAGCTGGAAGGGGGAGGGCGCTGAGCCTGTCTGCCGCTGCCAGGCGCCCGCGCGTGTGCATGTGTGTGAGCGCGTGCGCGTGCGTGTACTTTGGAGTCTCTACTCCGTCCCACGCTCCGAGTCGTGACACGGACTCTGACTTTGAAAGGTTGGACAGAACCAACTCGAAGGCTTAGAGCACCTGATGATGAGACGGTCTTCGCTTTTCTGGGAGACAGGTTGCCAATAGAGAGCAGGCCGTTGACCTACTGAGCCCGGTTTTGTGGGAAACCGAACCCCAGTCCCCCGCGCCTCCCCCGGGCGGCTGACGGAGCCGGCCCGTGTGCATTCGCAGGGAAGGGAACTTTGGAAGCTGGTGTTTCTAGAAGTCGGCTGGCGTTCCCTGTGACCTAGTCTTGCGTTTTTTTTTTTTTCTTCTTC
>PVHT021183524.1:32244512-32260974 GCA_004024745.2 Catagonus wagneri
GGGGTCTAATCGGAGCTGTGGCCACTGGCCTGCGCCGCAGCCACAGCAACGCAGGATCCGAGCCGCGTCTGCAACCTACACCACAGCTCACGGCAACGCCGGATCGTTAACCCACTGAGCAAGGGCAGGGATCGAACCCGCAACCTCATGGTTCCTAGTCGGATTCGTTAACCACTGCGCCACGACGGGAACTCCTCCTCCTTACTTTTTAACCTTCCAGCTTTGCCATCTGGGGAGCCGACCGCCAAACCTCTTAACTCCTTCGTTCTTAATTTTTGTCTTTTTAGGGCCACACCCATGGGATACGGAGGTGCCCAGATGAGGGGTCGAATCAGAGCTGCAGCTACCAGCCTGTACCACAGCCACAGCAGTGCCAGATCAGAGCCACGTCTGCGACCTACACCACAGCTCACAGCAACACCAGATCTTAACCTGCTGAGCGAAGCCAGGGACCGAATGTGCATCTCCATGAATACTAGTCAAATTCCTTTCTACTGAGCCACGATGGGAAATCCCTAGTTCTTAACTTTTTAATTCCAGAAATCCTAATCCAGAACATTTAGTCTTGGGAGTTCCCTTTGTGGCTCAGCAGGTTAAGAACCAAACTAGTATCCATTAGGATGCAGGTTTGATCCTGATCCCTGGCCTCGCTCAGTGGGTTAAGGATCTGGCATTGCTGTGACTGTGATGTAGGCTGGCAGCTGCAGCTCTGATTTGACCCCTAGCCTGGGACGTTCCATATGCAGCAGGTGCAGCCATAAAAAGCAAAAAAGCTCTCAGAGTTCCCATCATGGCACAGTGTAAACAAATCCGACTAGTATCCATGAGGATGCGGGTTCAGTCCCTGGCCTTGCTCAGTCAGTTAAGGATCTGGTGTTGCTGTGAGCTGTGATATGGGTCACAAACGCAGCTCAGATTCCCCGTTACCATGGCTGTGGCGTAGGCCGGCAGCTGTAGCTCCAATTCAGCCCCTACCCTGGGAACTTCCATATGCCACCAGTATGGCCCTAAAAAGGAAAAAAAAAAATCTCCATATAATTTCAACAGAACCAGGACATATGCATCATAGTAGTCACACTGTCCGTGATACAAACCAAAACTATTGGACGTGCAAAAGACTGTGAAAATATGGGTGCATGCAGGTGGTAAGAGAGGCAACACATGTGAATCCTGAAATGACCTAGATGTTGGAATTTTCACACCAAGACTTTAAAGCAGTTCTTATAACTGTGCTCCACCAGGTAAAGAAAAACACACTTCAAATTATTAAAACTATGAATTCGCAGCAGGGAAACTACAAAAGAAGAACCGCATAAAAAATTGAGAACTGAAAATCGGAAATTCAAAGAAAACTTTCTGGAGGAGCTCAGTAGCAGAATCTAGATGATGGACACGCTGAACCGAGCCTATAAATCAGTGAAACTCAGCCGTGTGAAATACAGAGAGAAGAAACAGAGAGATGAGTAAACAGTGACATCAGCAAGATGCTGACCTGGAAGTCTGATGGTCAGTCCCCCCAAAAAGTCAAGTAATCAGCTACAGAAACCAAATATCTAGAGCAAGCAGGCAACTGTCCATCGAGGGAGGGAAAATCACATTAAAAATGATGGGAGCAGAGTTCCCGTCATGGCTCAGTGGTAACAGATCTGTCTAGTGGGTTCAGTCCCTGGCCTCGCTCAGTTAAGGATCCAGCGTTGCCATGAGCTGCATTGTAGGTTGCAGGTTCAGCTTAGATCCGGCGTGGCTGTGGCTGTGGCGCAGGCCAGCAGCTGTAGCTCCAACTTGACCCCTAGCCTGGGAACTTATAATAGGCTGCAGGTGTGACCATAAAAAGACCACAAAAAAATAATAATAAAAAAAGAAAATACACCAAAAGAAATTGAGAAGGGGATCAAAATATGTCAACACCAAAAAGAAAAAAAAAAAAAACACAAAGGAAAGCGGTAATAGCGGTAATGGAGGAAATGAGGGACCAAATAGTGATATGACACACAGAAAAAAAAACGGTGAAAAAGCAGGCGCTTCTCTGTCCGTGATCACTCTGAATGTAAATGTATTAAACACTCAGAAAAATGCAGATTGACAGAATGGGTTTAAAAAATCGCAATTCCTCTATGTGCTGCCTGTATATACATAGTTCACTTTAGACTTAGTGGGGTGCGTAGGTTAAAAGAATGGAGAAAAGATTCTTCATACACATAGTAGAATAGTAACCAAAGAGAGAGGGACAGCTCTTTTTTTTTTTTTAAAGATGAAATGACACAAAAACTGTTATAAACACAGATTCAGTGTTGCTGTGGCTGTGGTGTAAGCTCCAATTTGGCCCCAGCCCAGGAATTTGCATATACCACAGATGCGGCCCTAAAAAGAAAAAGAAAACAAAACAACCACCACAAACACCTGCATAGGACAAAAGCTAGACACCTACCTGACAACTATGGTTGACATTGGGGGCTCCTGTGTGGCTTTGTTCCACAAGTGGCATTTCTTCCACCCCTGATTTTCGGTGTTGTTGGCTTTCCTTCTCCACGGGGGCATACTGCTTGGTTTGGGGGTCAGAAAAATCTCTTTGGGGAACTGATGTCTTTCTAAGATCCTTTCTAAGCCGGAGAGTTCAGAATTTTCACCTGGTAATAGAATAAGCGTTATGCAATTCAGCGTTCCTGTGTATCTGGGCGTGGCGAGGCTAACATGGGATTAATCTGAGAAAGAATCTTCATGCCGCCTCATCACTATTTAGTTCTGTCGTTTCTTCATTCCAAAAATACCAGTGAGCCAAAAACATTTTAAAAAGGGAGTTCCCGTCGTGGCTCAGCGTCACGTCATTGGTGTGGCCCGTGCATGCGTCTCAAGCGAATGGTGAGTGACCGTGTAATTGTGTTTCCTGTCAGAGAGTTAACCACTCTGCACTGACATCATGTCCACTGCTTGGTGGTGGCCTCCGTCGCCCCTAACCACGTGGCCCACCCGCAGTGAGACGAGAGCTTGAGCCCGCATGTGGTGAATGCTTCCTTCCTCAAACGGTTGTCGTGGCGCAGTGGTTAACGAACCCAACTAGGACCCATGAGGTTGTGGGTTCGATCCCTGGCCTTGCTCAGTGGGTTAAGGATCCAGCGTTGCTGTGAGCTGTGGTGTAGGTCGCAGACGCGGCTCGGATCTGGTGTTGCTGTGGCTGTGGTGCAGGCCGGCAGCTGTAGCTCTGATTTGACCCCTCGCCTGGGAACCTCCATATGGCCCAGGTGTGGCCCTTAAAAAAAAAAAAAGACTAAAAACAAAAGCTGTCTAAGCTTCCAGCTCTTCGACTGCTGGTAACAATTTGAGGAGCAAAAGCCAGTTTGCAGGCTTGCCATGAGCCTTCCTGCAGTTCACCTGGGTGCGTAGAAAACAGGAAGCTAGGAGTTCCCGTCATGGCTCAGTGGAAACACATCTGACTAGCATCCATGAGGATGCAGGTTCGAGCCCTGCCTGGCCTCACTCAGTGGGCTGGGGATGCAGCATTGACATGAGTGCAGGTCACAGACGCAGCTCGGATCTGGCGTGGCTGTGGCTATGGCGTAAGTCAGAGGCTGCAGTTCCAATTCGACCCCTAGCCTGGGAACCCCCATATGCCAGGGGTGTGGGCCTAAAAAGACAAAAACAGAAAAAGAAAAGAAAATAGGAAGCTGTCACAAGCCTGATGCAGAAAGAGAGGCTGAGCCTCAAGAGATCTGGGTCGACCCTGCCCTAGATAAGGAATTAGATCGGAGCTTGTCCAGCCCCCGTTACTTCTCAGGCTGAAGCCCTGAAGGCCCCTCCCAGGCAGGGTAACAGGCAGAGACCCCAAGCAACACAGAACTGGTTCAAGGGACATCGTGGCCCTCCAGCTAAGTGGCGTGATGACTTGAATAGCCTGATCCACAGAGACCTGAAATCCACTGCAAGGGAGTCACGAGCAGGCCTGGACTACGGGGCCCCTGCCCGGGGGACCAAGGCCAGGACTCCGGCAGTTACTGGCTCAGGGGCCACACAGCTGGCCGCCCAGAAGTCCCCACAGACTCACTGGAACCAGAGGGAGAGCCTAGGGTTCGCTTTGGTTGTCAGAATTTCAAATCCAGAAACGGACAGCGGCCCTACCTGGCAAAAACCCTACCGGTTTTGCTGAAGTGTATTGCCGTCTATTGGGGTCTACACTGGGAGACTAAGAGAAAAAAATCCAAATCAATGCGTAACTGGAATATCACTGGGAATCAAAACCCACTTCTCCAGCCTCACGTAAACACTCACTGCATTCTCCATTTTAAAACTGCATTTTAATTACAAAAATACATGAAAAGGATTTTGCTGGAATAAACAAAATCAGACAACTCTGAGAAGTATACCCTAAAAAAATTAATGAACAGAAACCTCAGTTAAATAGAGACTGGGGGCCAGCAGGGGGCGCTCTCAACCTGCAACCTGCTCCTCTTTCCCGGGCTCGGCGGTGAAAAGCCGGGGGCTCCTTGCTGACTCTGGTCCCCGCTGCCTCCCGGCCTCCTTCCGTCTCCTGCCATTTGGACTGGTTTGCAGGCCCCAAACTGCAGTTCTCTGCTGATCCTGAATAAACCCATCTTGCTGGAGAGTATCAGTAGTCCTTCGCTCTTGAGCCAACAACAGCCAAAGGGAAAGCCTTGCGTCCTCCACCCCGCTCCTGCTGCCGGAGGCAGTCACCATCCCGCATCTGGTGTGTCTCCTGCAAGTCCTTCCCCTGCCTCGATGCGTGTTCGTATCTACAAATACGCGTTCAGCTTTCGGCACAAACGGAATCACGTTCTTCAACTCTGCAGTGTGCTTTGCAGATATCTAAATACCTAAATATTTTCTTGCTTTTTCTTTTTACAGCCGCACCTGCGACATATGGAAGTTCCTAGGCTAGGCGTGGAATCGCCAGACTCTTACGCCGCTGAGCCAGGCCGGGGATCAAACCTGCACCTTCACAGAGAGAGCAACGAGTTCTGAACTGGCTGAACCACAATGAAAACTCCGTTACTTATCTTTACTTCCTTAATTACTGGTCTTTGAACACTTTTCATGCCTACTGCTGGTTTGTCGTTCATCCTGTGAATCGTCTGGAACAAGTATCTGTTCTCTTAGGCTGCTTACATCTTTCTTGGTGATTTTTACATAAACTTTGGTGTAATCTGGACATTGCAATCGATTTGTGATCGTCTGGATTTGGGGTTTAGGGATTCACGGAATACAAATAGCCGAGTTGGCCAGAGTGTTTTTTTTCTGGGGGGTGGGGGTTTCACCGATGGCATGTGGGAGTCAGCGGGGTAAAGATCCGTGTTGCCATGAGCTGGGGTGTAGGTCGCAAACGTGGCTCGGGTCCCACGTTGCTGTGGCTGTGGTGTAGGCTGGCAGCTGCAGCTCCGATTCGAACCCAAGCCTGGGAACTTCCCTATGCTGCGGGCGTGGCCCCGAAAAGCAAAAAAAAAAAGGAACCCATTTTCACCCAAAAGAGTTCGCGCCACCCCTCCGCCCACGTACATTTTTTCTCGTCCTCTTCAGTCTTGTGGGAACGGAGCAGCTCCATCAGGCGGTTTGGAAGCAGCTGGTAAAGGTCTGACAGCACCTCAAAGGCGCGACGCGGAACTCCAGGCTGGGCGTAGTGTTTCGGGGTCTCGGGTGTTCCGAGCACTGGGAGCTCCAGTTCAGTTCGGCTGTCGCTGGCTGTTCCCATGATGACGCGCTAAGTTACGGAGGAGAAATGGAGACCTGGGGGCGTCCCAGGCCACCGCGCTCTCCGGGCTCCCCTTCATCTCCCAGAGTGTACCACGGGCCTCTGCTCGCTGGGCGTTCCGAGGGTCGCAATGGCCCGGATCCTCGCCCGGATCTCTGAGCCTTCACCTGCCACCTTCAAGCCAGAGGACAGCGGCCTTTCAAAAACCGTCCCGGTCTTACAGGGCTTCGCGGCAGAAACGCGCCTCTGGTCTGGACCTGGACGGTATCTGAGGGGGACAGGGTGCTGCGCACACATCAGGGTGCTCGCCCACCCGGCCCCGGGGGGCCGTGACCCCGCGTGGACCTAACTAAGGGCCCCCAGACCGACCAGGCCCGGAGGGACGTGCTTCCCTCCGCAAAGTTCTCGAACAGGACTGAGAACTAGTTTTTTTAGTTTTCTGCTCTTGATACCCTTTTTTTTTTCCCCTTCCCATCTCCATAGATCACCTTCGACTGTCATTCTGACCTAGCCTTTGGGGACTGCTCGGCGTTAAAAGCTAAAGAAGTTGCTCTTTTGTAAAATTAGCAGACAAAGCCCCCTCGGCCCACCCAGGAATCCTTAGAAATTTTCCCTCCCCGGGTCCTTTATCATAGAAATGAAAGCAAGATCGATTCTCTGCGGGGCGTGGGGTTAGGCATGAAGCAACCCTCTTCCCTCAGATCTAATAGTTTTAGGATGTTAAAGGAAAATGGGGGAGTTCCCGTCGTGGCTCAGCGGAAACGTATCCGACTAGGAACCATGAGGTTGCGGGTTCGATCGCTAGCCTCACTCAGTGGGTTAAACATCCAGCATTGCTGTGGCTGTGGTATAGGTCAAAACACGGCTCAGATCCCGAGTTGCTGTAGCTGTGGTGAAGGCCGGCAGCTGTAGCTCTGATTGGAACCTAGCCTGGGAACCTCCATATGCCACAGGTACGGCCCTAAGATAAATACAGCCTGTTCTCCTGTTAATGGAATTTTTCCCCAAGGCTCTTTGTCTTAGCCCGGCGTGGCTGAAACTCAGACAGCTAAAGTTTAAACTCATTAACTGGTGAAAAGAGGAAACTGTGATTGACAGGCTTTCCTGCTCTAAGAATCTGAGACACAGACACGACAGTGGAGTCCTGGGTTCTCCTGAGGCCCGTGGAAGGGGTTCGTGGGGTGCAGGGACCCCAGGGGTTTGTACTGCAAGTGGCTCTCGGAACACACTCGAAAACACGCATATACCAGAGGTGGGATATTCTGGGGGGCAGTGGGTTTTGGTTTTAGTGGATGGCTGGTGAATTCAAATTAGTGGGGTTTTTTTTTCTTTTTTGGCCTCCTTGTGGCATATGGGGTTTCTGGGCCAGGGGTGGAATCTCGGCCAGAGTCGCGACCTAAGCCAAAGCTGTGTCAGTGCTGAATCCTTAACCCACTGAGATGGGCTGGGCTGGGACTCGAACCTGCGTTCCTGGCACTGCAGAGATGCCATGGATCCCCTTGCGCCCCAGCGGGAACTCCCAAATTAGTTTTCCTTAAACATTAAAATATAACGCACGCGATTAAAACTTCAAACATTACCCGTAGGAAAAAAGGGAAAAGGCAGGAGTTCCCGTTGTGGTGCAGCAAAAACAAATCTGACTAGGAACCATGAGGTTGCGGGTTCGATCCCTGGCCTCGCTCCCCTAGCCTAGGAACCTCCATATGCTGCAGGTGTGGCCCTAAAAAGACAGGAAAAAAGAAAAAGGGAAAAGGCTTATCCCCACCCCTTAACCCTCCCCCTCGGAAAGGGGGAAGCAGGCAGCATTAAGTTTTTGGGTGTCACCCCCCAGACAGGTTGGAATGCAAGTGAGGTGAGTTAAAGGACGGCTCAAGTGGATGTTGAAGAGGCACTGTTGTTTCCTCTGTTCTAGCCTTCCTAAGAGAGTAAGGCTCAAGCTGTTTTTATTTTTTTTATTTATTCATTTATTTTGTAGGGGTGCACCTGCTGCATGTGGAAGTTCCCAGGCTAGGGGCTGAATCGGAGCTGAACCTGCTGGCCTACACCACAGCCGCAGCAACGCCAGATCGGAGCCGCATCTGTGACCTACACCACAGCTCACAGCAGTGCCAGATCCTTAACCCACTGAGCGGGGTCAGGGATCGAACCTGCATCCTCTTGGATACTTGTTGGGTTCCTTACCACTGAGCCCACACAGGAACTCCCTCAAACAGTTTTTAGAGGCAGGAGTCAAACAATATGCTTGGTTTTTTAGATTAACTTCAAAGTTCTGGAACAATATCGGCAGCGATGAGAAATAAACTTAACCGTGCAGGTTCCCTTACTGTAACAGACTGCGACCTGCATCCCACAGAGCTAGTGTTTTGAGCCAAAACAGAGTAACCTCCTTTCACAGCTGCTGCTGAGAAGTGGGCTCGCACTTTCGCTCGCGTCCAGCCTGCAGCCGTCCCGTTTCCTCGGCAGAGCCCTTCTCCGCATTTCGGGGTCCTGAACCTGCGCTCCAGCCCTCCGCCAGCCCCGCTTCTTCCTTCAGCCGTGGTGCTGTCAGCCCTCCCGCAGCTGCAAGGAGCCAGCTTGTACTTGTGAACCCTTCGGTAAAGGACAGGCCCCTTGGCCGCTGCCGTGTCCCCTTCGCCGCCCAGCACTTGGTCGTCGCCCTTCAGGGCCTTTGATAGGGGGCGGCCCTGTCCGCCCGCAGCTGTGATGCAGGCTCAGCGGTCAAGGCACTGGCTCCACGGCCCGTGTCCACAGCGGGCTCTGCCGCTAACACCTCGGGCAGCTTCCTCAGCCTCAGCCCCTCACTCTCCTGCGTGTGAGTAGAGACCTTTCATCCCACATAACGATGTGCGGATTAGGTGAATACAGTGCCCGGCAAACTCAGAAACTGCCGGGGAGACAAGGTATGTGGGAGGAGATGGGTGGGGTGGCTGCCTCGGCACCAGGTCAGCCGGCACTGGGTCAGCCGGCACCGGGTCAGCCGGCACTGCGTTAGCCGGCACCGGGTCAGCCGGCACCGGGTCAGCCAGCACTGGGTCAGCCGGCACTGCGTTAGCCGGCACCGGGTCAGCCGGCACCGGGTCAGCCAGCACTGGGTCAGCCAGCACTGGGTCAGCCGGCACTGGGTCAGCCGGCACTGGGTCAGCCAGCACTGGATCAGTTGGCACTGGGTCAGCTGGCACTGGGTTAGTTGGCACTGGTTAGCCGACACTGGGTTAGCTGGCACCGGGTCAGCCGGCACTGGATCAGTTGGCACTGGGTTAATTGGCACTGGGTTAGCTGGCACTGGATTAGTTGGCACTGGTTAGCCGACACTGGGTTAGCTGGCACTGGGTCAGCTGGCACTGGGTTAATTGGCCCTGGACCACCTGGCACCGGAGTGACAGCTCACCGAAGACCCTCAGTGTCCCACTTCTTAGGAGGCATGTGCCCAGCACCAGGGACACGGTGTGGGGAACAGAAACCCTGACGTTCGGGAAGAAGGGGAAACATGAGGTGGAAAGCAGGGTCTCTGGGGGCTGCAGGAGAGCGTCCTGCACTGAGGTCGGCGGGGCTCGGGGGATGGGGCGGCACAGTCGTCCAGGCTTTAACTCCAGGCTTTAACGTCTCAGAGGAGACGGGTCACAGCAAACTTATCAGAAACATAACAAAGGCTACTTTATTTAGGTGCCCGTAGACCAGAAAAAAGGAAAAGAAAAAAAGAAAAAAGCTGAACCACCTACCATATAGTTTTCAATTAAGAGTCCCAGTTGCTTTAAATGTAGTTACGTGAAAATTGTATTCGCAGAATTGCTGATTTCAATTACGAGGTAAAGGGACAGGGATTTTTAAATTTTATTTGTATTTTTTGGGAGCCACACCTGCAGCAAATGGAGGTTCCTAGGCTAGGGGGCAGAACTGGAGCTGCAGCCGCCGGTTTACACCACAGCCATAGCATCTCGGGATCTGAGCCACGTCTGCGACCTATACCACAGCTCACAACAGTGCCGGATCCTTTTAACCCACTGAGCAAGACCAGGGATCAAACCCGCGTCCTCATGGATGCTAGTCGGGTTCATTACCAGCGAGCCACAACGGGAACTCCCGGGACTAGTAATTTTAACATGTCCTGATCACTCGGTGAAAATACAGTTGCTAGGATCCTTTAATCTGTTTAAATCTGGTTAAACCTAAAAATCGAGGCTGGGGAGCTCCCCGGTGGTTCAGTGGATTGAGGTTCCAGCCTTGTCATTACAGCAGCTTGGGTTGCTGCTGTGGCGAGGGTTCAAGTCCTGGCTCAGGAACTTCCACATGCCGTGCGCATGACCAAAAGCCAAAGTAAACAACAAAAAATGAGGCCAGAAGTGGTGAGAGTCTAGGAAGCCTCTTCAAGTTCACCTTGGAGAAGGTGGGGGCTAGACACAAAGTGGGAGCGAGTCACCGTGGAGAGG
Organism: Catagonus wagneri; assembly: GCA_004024745.2. Classification (NCBI taxonomy): domain Eukaryota; kingdom Metazoa; phylum Chordata; class Mammalia; order Artiodactyla; family Tayassuidae; genus Catagonus; species Catagonus wagneri. The sequence continues at coordinate 32,254,638 of PVHT021183524.1, forward strand.
GAGGATAGTCAGCAACAAAAGCAAACAACCTGCCATTTTCCGGACCTGTTGGAAGTCACCTTCTGCTACCTTTTACAATAGATTCCTATTTTTATTTCATACATTTTTTTACTTTTTACGGCCACGCTTGTGGCATGTGAAAGTTCTCAGGAGCTGCAGCTGCTGGCCTACACCACAGCCATAGTAACACCAAATTCTTTTTTTTTTTTTTGTCCTTTTGCCTTATCTAGGGCCGCACCCGCGGCATATGGAGGTTCCCAGGCCAGGGGTCTAACAGGAGCTGTAGCTGCCAGCCTTCGCCACAGCCACAGCAACGCGGGATCCAAGCCGCGTTTGCAACCTTCACACAGCTCACGGCAACGTCGGATCCTTAACCCACTGAGCAAGGCCAGGGATTGAACCCGCAACCTCATCATTCCTAGTCGGATTCATTAACCACTGAGCCGCGACGGGAACTCCAACACCAAATTCTTGACCCACTGAGCGAGGCCAGGGATCGAACCCGCATCCTCGAGGATTCAGTAACCACTGAGCCAGGACGGGAACTCCTGGTCAGTGAATTCTAATCCGGCTTCTTGGCTTGCCCATGAATCCCATCTGTCTGGCTCCTTTTTGGTCTTAACTAAGATGGACTCCGAGTTTGTCATCTCAGAGACAGCACGTGGCAAAGGGTTTCCTCTTCAAAGTTGTCATCAAGCCAACGAAGGCCGCGTGCCACTTCCCCCGAGCAGCGTGGGAACACACAGCCTCGAGGGTCACTTCAGACAGACCAGCGCAGCCCCCAGTCCTGTGCCAGGCTGAGCAGTAAACCAGTCCATTTGTCAAAGTGGGGCTTTCAAAGGGAGGCACCGGGAGCCACTGCCACTCAGCCTGCCGCTCCCGGGACTGCGACTGGACCAGACCCCCCCAGCACTGGCCGCTCCGAGGGCAGGGAGCCCCAGCCCAGTTGGACACGCTCTGCAGTCACCCTGGCCCTCCAACCTCAGGACCTTTTTCGCATGAGCCAAGGGTCACACGCCCCCCATTTCCAAAGCTGAAGACATTTCCTTGGAGACAAGAGTGGGCAGACAGAGGACAAGCAGCCAGCAGCAGCCAGCCTTCCCAACCCGCAGCGAGCATTTTCCCACGTCCCTGCAGAAGCGGAATGACCCCTGTGCGAGGACAGCGCCCTCTGCTCTTAGCCGATTAGAAATTTCCAGCGCTGATGAGGACAGGCACACTAACTTGGTCCCCCGGGGAAGCCCCCATCCCCGCCTCCCCCTCCGCGAGGCTCACAGAGCCCAGCAGCTCTTCTGCAAACTTCCCTTCGCCTGGCAGTTCCCAATCACATTTAAGCATAAAATACTTTCCAAAGCACATCTACGAAGACTAAGAAACGCTGTTTTTAATTTAAATGGAAAAATACCAAACTTGAGCAATGAAAAAGTCAGGAGGCGGTATAGAAACGAGAAGCGTATTTTATTAAGTTTTCCTAATCAGCCAGTGAGGAACATTGTCACTGAAACGCAAGTTACACCCGGGGATCCCGGAACAGCTAGGACACATAAGAGAATTTTCAGAGATCAGCTTCTGTATCTTGATCACTAAACGGAAATATTCTTCAGAAGAACAGTCCCTCACCCTACACGCGGGAGGAGAAAAATTAAAGACGTCATGCTGATATCCGTCAAAATAACTGGAAAACTTTTAAAAAAGTCAATTTAGCATACACTGACATGTAAAAAACACAAATGAATCTGCAGTGAACATTTCTATAAGGAGGTCATTTCATCTCAAAAAAGAATGATAAAGACTCTCGTTGAATATAATACGCCTGAACTAGGTTACTATGAAAAAAAGAAACTTCACGAAGCCCCACGTGGAAGGACGCCAGGACAAGCGAAGTGGCTGCATGTCTGATAACCTGGCTCCTCGCCCACCACAGAATCTAACGGGGTCCCTTGTCGCCCGGCCTGCGGCACTCCCGGGCACCGGGCCAGCCTGGCTGCCGCTACGGAAGGACGGACGCGCAGGGCACGCGCGGCAGGAGGAAGGCAAACCAGCAGCGGTCTGGGAGCCCCGCACCGCACCGCCTCCACCGCGCTCCATCCCCTCAACGTTTGTACGGTAAGAATGCCGAGAGTTTTAGAAAAGAAAGTGGTGATTATAAAGGAAAAATAAAGCAAAATTATTTTGAAAAAAGAAGGAACGAAACAGGCGCTGGGGGCTGGGAGGGTCTTAACACTGAGACACGCCCCCCTCGGACCCCGAAATCCCAGCCTCGTCTCTGATGACCCCCGGACGGGGTCTGCCCGGAGGCTCATCACGCCTCAGTCACAGAGGGAACTGCATCCCTGGACTCGGGGCCCTGCGATCTCAGCCTCGCTGGTGTCGGGCAACAGAGCCAGCGTCCCCAGACCGTCCGAAGCCCGCACGTCCGCGGAGGGCCGTTCAGCCGGGCGCCTGCGCTCAACCTGCCGGAGGGCCCGCAGACCCCAACACAGTCGGGCGGGGGTGCGGACAGGCTGCTTCCGGGCTTCCTACCGACCCGGCCGTCTAGGGACGAAGATCTACAGGGTGTCACCTCTCACCCCCCTAAAGAAGGAAAACTGACGGTGGCTCTGAATGTCCGGTCCGTTTCGAGACCGCGGCCGAGCACTGGCCGGGGACAGACCCGGGCCGAGCTGGAGGCACCGCAGGGCGGCGCTCCAGGGGCCCGGTCCCCAGCCCCGTGCGCTGGGCGAGGACGGGGGACCCCCTGCGTGCGCGGGGGCGGCTTTCTGATGGAGGCTCTTGGGTGGGGGGGGCAGCTGGTTTGCTCCTGAGCCCGGGGAGCCCATGGGGGCGACCACGTGCCGTGGGGCCCCTCACCACCCAGGCCGCCCGCCCCGCCAGATCCGACCAGATCCTCATGGGGTTGGGGGGGGGGGGCGGGAAGCATGAGGCGACAAGCACTTCACAATGGACACAGCACCACCACTCTAAGTACCAGACAGTAACGCACCCCAAATCATAATGCTGCAAAATAAAATCTAGACAAAAATTAAATGGAGTTTTCTTTTTCTTTCATTTTTTTTTTTTTTTTAATCTTTTATGGGACAGAAACCTTAGCTCATGTCTTCTGGTGTCATCATCTTCCACTGAGCTGCACCTAAAACACAAAGAACAAGTAACAAGCAACTTTGTTTTTTAAAGAACATGTAACAGTTTTGAAGGCATAAGATGAACTGTCTCTACTGGAAGTTAACTTACTTAAAACAAGTCTATAAAACGAAGCCATGAAAATCACCAGAAACATCAAATCGTTAACTATCTTGAGTGACAAATAACTACCAAGGCCTCGCCCAGGCAGCATCTTCTCGGCGAGGTGAGCCATGGTGGGACACCGCTACCGTCTCACGCAGGCAGGAGGCCGCACCGTGGTGCCTCCTTTACGAGGCCTCACTGCCTCGCCTTTGCTTTAGGTCTAAACCACGAGCAAGCAGATGGGGTACAGATTCAAAGCTGGCTTAGGATATCATCTATCACCTTCCTGGCTGTAGTTCATGTCTTTAAATGGAGCAAAACCCACCAGAAGAATGCTGCTATTCTGATTTTCCATTCTCGAATGCACCAAAATGTGCATGCTTGTTGTAATTAGGTGCCTGGGTGAATAAAAAAATCCCATTTACAATTTTAAAATATCATTTAAACCCCTAAAATCTGATCGTTTCCACATTCCTCAGGGAGCCAAGCATTAATTTTACCACCCAAAGAGAAACGATTACAGACGTTTCTGAAAACTCTCCTCTACCATGTTAAAAACACTACTTCCTTGTGTTGCAAAAACCACACTGATTTACATGGTTCTGTTTTAAATTGCTGCTAAATGTTTATCTACACATGCTGTCAGAAATAACCTTGTTAAGAAGGTGAAGCTGGTGTCTCAGCAAATCAGGCCCCTGGAGGAGGCGGCGAGTGGCCTGTGCCCCGTTTTCCTTTTTCTCTCTCCGCACCATCAGAAGGAAAAGTGAGAAAATAGCAGAAACGTTAGTTAAATCCTGAATTACGACCCTCACAACCTATAGGAATTACCTCACTACACTGAAAGCTGACAATATCGGTAGAATTTTTTGGTGACATAATCAGGATCCTAACTTAATAAAAAATGGTAAACTTGTGGCTAGGTTTACATCTTTAACAAATAATTCCTTCAGTTAAAGACTTAAAGGAAGAAACGAAAGGTTGCTTTTAACTAGATATGGTTTACCTGACTTACCAGCACTGAAGACAAAAACTTTTAAAAATGGCTACAAATGCCTTGTTCACAAAAGACTTTATTATCTAGTGATGCATACTGAGAACATACAGAAATCTGCATGGCCCACTTCACATGCAGTAGAACAATCTTCACTTTACAATAAGTGAATGTCAATTGTTTTATGCAACAGACAACACTTTAAAGTCACATTCTTAAAGAAAAGTTTCATTTACAAAAGAAATAAAAGGTAAAGAAGCAATTACCGCTTTTAAAAAGCAGCTGCTTTGTTCAAGAGTGGAAGGTTTATGCCTGTATTGAAAGACAACATGATCACAAAAAATGAAAACAATGAACAAATGAAAAACACTTTTACCATAAAGCAGTACACTTTCAAAATGACATACAAATAGTTAAAAATTTCATTATGTTGTCTATCTGACTTTTAAATATGAGGACTTCCAGAATCAGGCCTCAACACTTGTTATTAGTAAATGAAAACTACGCATCGTTTCTATGTCACTAGGAACTGTATTTAACAAAATGTATATAAAGTCTATAGCAAGTTGATCTAAAAAAATTAACGTCAATAAGAAACAGTACACTGAAGGCGCTCTATCCATCAAGCGCACACTCTTCAAATTTTAAATGGGATGAACAGAACAGAAATTGTAACTATGCCACAGCTGCGATGCCAGAAAAGAAACAAGGTCAGTTGTCACACATGCAGGGACTCTGCCACAAAGCTAACATCCCTCCTTGGTCATGTTCCAATAAAATAACATCTGAAAACACCAGCGATGTTGATGGTTTAGCTTACCTTCAGTGTACTGAATGCTGTACACAACCTGCTTTAAAAGAGGAGACCGTCCCTGCAGGCAGGCTCAAGAAGGAACAGGCCCCTTTCGGCACTGACTACACCCAGGGCATGCTGCTGTGGCCTGCACACACACACCTAGGAAAACGTGAATATAAACAGCATTTATGCCGGCCTTTTTCTCTGAAGACCAAAATGAAGCCAAGTTTGCTAAAATAAATCAACCACCCAGTACCACTACTCATGTCATGACAGATGCTTTTTTTTTTTTTGTCTTTTATGAGAACTGCAACCCTTTACATTAGCACTGCAATTCTGGGCAGCCTTGGCAACTAAAACAGCTCTACAGTGAAATTGCACAGGAGACACAGAACAGCTTAACTAACACTTCTAAAAGAAATATCACCCTTGGTGTTAACTCAAATATATCATGCTTTCTCAAATTTGCTGCAGAAATATTTATAAGTTTATATACATTAATAAACTGCTGTGAAATCTCGTCAGTCTTTGTGTTTAATACTCAAACCCTGGGAGCTTCTTCTCCGGCTTAAATCTTCTCCTGGATGAAGGCGTGCTGCAGGGCCTGGTTGATGCTGATCCGCTTAGCAGGGTCCAGCATTAGGATCTGGTCCAGCAGGTCCTTGAGCTGGTGCACCTTTTTACGCTGGTCCTCGGGGAGGCGCTGGCAGCCAATCAGGTCGGCCAACAGGTCTTTAGTTGGGTTAATGGTGCTCATGACAGTAACTTTCTCCTAAAAACAAGTTTTAAAACGTGCTTCTCTAAATTACTCCACCTACAGAACTTCGAGGCCGTCAATGAAAAGTCAACCCCAAGTTAGCTGCAACTGCTTTTAAAAACATCACTCTGTAATTTAACCGTGTGAAAGACTGAAACGACAGCAGAAACGAGTCCTTGGAGCATTCAAAAACCTAGGCAGTTCAAAATAAGTAACAGCAAGCACTTGCTGTTGGAACTGTTCTCTCCCTGCTCTGAGGTGGCCACGGGCAAGCCGTGCGGGAGTCGCCACGAAGGGTCACTCGGGCCCTGCTCTGCCTGCCGCGAACCGCGGCGCCCCAGGGCCCCACCGCCAGGTTTGCACTGCAGCCTCACGGCTCAGACAGAACGCTGCTCCGTGTGACGACGCCGAGGCGGGAGGTGCCCCTGAGGGGAGGAGGTCTAAGAGGCAAGAACTGTCGGGAAGGTGGCGGGGGGGGGGGGGGGGGGGGGGGGGGGGGGGGGGGGGGGGGGGGGGGGGGGGGGGGGGGGGGGGGGGGGGGGGGGGGGGGGGGGGGGGGGGGGGGGGG
>PVHT021183524.1:32261074-32294740 GCA_004024745.2 Catagonus wagneri
ACCCTCGGATCTGTTTGCAGAAACAGGGTCCTGGCAGCAGGACAGAGCCCGGATGATGCGAGGCCAGGCCAGGAAAGCGACCCAGCGACAGGGCCTACAGACGGTATTAATAGATAGTATTTTAACATCCAGGCAAACACTGCAACACCTCTTCATCTTTCCTATAACCTGGTATGTTTTGCTGAGGAACTGACCAGCAGCCACAGGGATCGTCTGCGGTGTTTTAAGATACTCACAGCTGCCAGAACCACCCAGCACTCAGCTCATTAGCAGCAGGCTCACCGCTCCTCGCGGCAACGCCCAGAAGACACTCACCCTCTCCGTCACTTTGTCGACTTCTATGTACATAAAGTTGAGGTTTGGATCAAAATGCTGGTCTTTAAATACGCCTTTCCGGATCATCTGGGAATAAAACAGAACAAAGCTCGGAGTTTGAGCTCTTAGAATGCAGTCTGGTCTACCAAACAATTAACACAAATAAGTCACACAAATACCGCCCATGGTCTCTCTGGGTTTCTTTACTGATTTGGAAACGATCTCAGATTCCTACTCTTGAGAATCTAAAATCTTTGGAAAAGCTAGTACAAATGCTGTACCAAAAATGACCTAATATCATGAAATTGTGGAGTTCCCACCGCAGCACAGCAGAAACGAATCCGACTAGGAACCATGAGGTTGCGGGTTCGATCCCTGGCCTTGCTCAGTGGGTTAAGGATCCAGCATTGCTGTGAGCTGTGGTGTAGGTCGCAGAGGCGGCTGAGACCCCTCACTGCTGTGCCTGTGGCTGTGGTGCAGGCCGGCAGCTACAGCTCCGATTAGACCCCTAGCCTGGGAACCTCCATATGCTGCAGGTGAGGAACTAAAAAGCAAAACAAACAAACAAAAAACCAACAACAAAAAACCATGAAATTGTATTTTCCCAGGCAATGACTTAATCTATTAACATCAAGCTGTACTTTCACTATTTAAAAATGAAGGTTAAACAAAGACATATAATCATTTGTTCTTAGATAGGAAGAATATTCCACAACCGGGGCCTTTTCTATGTCCTAAGAGTCCTAAAATGATACAAGTCAGATCTCATTAAAACAAGTAATAAGACAGCCAATTTCTGTATAACTTACTCTAAACAAGTCCAACATAATAGGATTTGGATAAGACCTAAAAGACATAATGGCTTCTTATCTACAGGGAGAAATATCTAGTACATCTCTCAGAAACCCTGCAAATAAGCTGAAATCATAAAAGCCCAAGGTATGGTCTTCAGACATTTTTATATATGCCTAAAGTTTGGGATTTCTGTTAAACAAAAAGTGATTATGGGAGTTCCCGTCGTGGCTCAGTGGTTAACGAATCCGACTAGGAACCATGAGGTTGCGGGTTTGATCCCTGGCCTTGCTCAGTGGGTTAAGGATCCGGCGTTGCCGTGAGCTGTGGTGTAGGTCGCAGACACGGCTCGGATCCCGTGTTGCTGTGGCTGTGGCGAAGGCCGGCGGCTGCAGCTCCTGTTAGACCCCTAGCCTGGGAACCTCCATATGCCGCGGGTGCAGCCCCAGATAAGGCAAAAAGACAAAAAAAAAAAAAAAAAAAAAAAAAGAGGGGGAATTATGACTCAAGCATTAATGTACGTTTTCAGTGAGAAAGCTGTCACTTCGTGGGAGTCTCTGGGTCCTTCTCCGTTTCCCAAACAGCTTCCAGCCTTCACTAAACTGAGCCGAGTCTCTGTCGACACCCCCGTGCACCCCGTGACACGAGTCCTCCGCCACGTCCGTCCGTGTGACCTGGACCGTGGGAGCCTTCCCAGTCGGGCTGCACCAGGCGCAGGCGGGCACCTCGGTGGAGCCAAGGACAGCGGGGCGAACACAGCCTCCCCACGGCGCTCGGACGCCTCTGCGTCAGCGCTCTCCCTCAATCCCAGGCCCGCCCTGAGCTGCAGGCCCCGTCCTCCACCCGAGTCCAGGAGGGTGAGGAAAGCACGAGGACCAGCTCCAGCGGGAGGAGGCGGACGGGACTCCTTCTCTCCAGCTCTCGGCCACGAGGACCGCTAACGCGACACCCGGAACCAGCAGGATGTTTCAGAGCCTCTAGTGACGGCTGCGTGGCAACAACTGCCCCCAGAAGCCTGGGGGACAGCACCGCCAGGACCTGAGGACAGCAGGCTCAGGCTAGCCTCTCACCTTATTTGGCATCTTCCCTTTGAGATCCATGGCGAGCTTCAACATGTGGTTATTGGTTTTGCCAGGAAACAGGATCTTCCCAGTGTAGAGCTCACACAGGGTGCAGCCCACAGACCACATGTCGATGCCGTAGTCGTAGCTCTTCCCTATAACTGGGGACAGAAAGCATCCGTGTGCGACGACAGAGACAGCCACTTCCATCAACGGGGCACCAGTGTCGCCTGGACTATACACAACCACGACCTAACGCCCAACTCTGGCGCTACTTTCGTGCTCCTTCCCACTAATCCCTAACACTCTCAAACTTGAGAAACCTTTGAAGGACGAGGGAGGAGGGAAGGGACTGAAGGGGCAGGAGCAGAGGTGCGCCTCTTCCATCTTTCCTTTTCTCTTTGGCGGGGGGAGGGCGCGGCTAATGGGCCTCGGCCAAGGCGAGAGGAGAGAAAGCGGAGGCGCGCGGCCCGCGGAGGCGGCCAGCAGGCCTCAGGCAGTACGGGCAGCCTCTACAGCCCAGGGCCTCTTCCCAGCACCGTTCTGGGAAGAGAACGTCGCCACACGACGCTGCGTCCCTCTGCCTGGGGAAGGCCAGCCTGCTCTGGTCCCCAGCGCTCAGACGGGACCCGCCGCCCTCGCCCCTCCCGGCCTCTGAGGGCGCTTACTGATTTCAGGAGCTCGGTAAAATCTACTGACGAGATAAGGCGTGATGTCGTTATCCGCCACGTGGGAAGCCGAGCCAAAATCGCAGAGCTTTAAAATAGTTTTCGATTCATTAACCTGCAAAACATTTCATCACGAAGTTTAACTCACACCAGGAATAATCAAGAGAAATGTCACATAAAAATAATTGGCTTTGAGAAGCTATTTCCAATACTGAGAACAAAGTCACTCGTTTTTAAATTCCTTTTCCAATTATTTTACAGCTCAATTTCCTAATGATGAATGATAAAGAGCTATCACACGTCCGATTATAATTAGTGCAAGAACTTTCTTCAGTGAGGAAATAAGGCATAAGAGCAAGTCAATTTAACTTAACCAGTGCTATTCAGAAAAGGGTGGAGAGTGGGAGCAAGCACGGGAGCAGTCTTCTAAAAATCCCCACAGAACACGAACAAGTCCCTCCTTAAAGGAACACGAAGACGTTCGTTAATGAGGGGTCAGACTTAGAGTAACTCACAACCGACTTAACTTTTGTTTGCCAGAAAATTAGGACGGCAATGAAAACACAAGTATGATTCGGAATACATTTGGATTAAGACAGAATAAAAACATTCTTCATCTGAAGCTGCTAGGCCAACCCAAATTTAGCACTCACACCAAAGAAAATATTAAATCCCTTAACTATTAAAGAAGGTACTAGTCAGGAAAACTAGTTAACTCTATTTGGCAAAACCGATCAACACCAACACTGTATTATTCACGCGTTTCTCTTCCCCTGTCAGTATGTCCACACACACAGTGACAGTGACATCTCTGGGAAGGGCTGGAGGTGCTTCCGAGGCCGCTGTCACGCCTGGGTCGGAAGCACGTTCGGGATTAACAAGGGAGGTAACTCACACTGCAGCCCCCTTCCCCCCTTCAGGAGAGACACACACAAATTCGAGTTGGAACTTGAACTTGGCCTGCCGTTCCCACCCCCAAGAGCCCCGCAGTGTCTCTCTCCTTGGGACATCAAAAAGCCAGGCCAAGGTCAGTGTTATGACTGGCCGTTACAGAAAAGACCACAGAATGATACGAACCGCCGCGTAGTAAGGCTCTGCACCTGGGATCAGGAAAACAAGTGCCTTCCAACGGGGAAGGAGTTTGAATGCTTTTTAATATAAACCGCATCCAGCCACTTAAGGATAGTTTCCATAAGCAGAGAAAACCCCAGGACTACAAAACTGCAAGACGTGGGCTGCAGAAAACGCCTCGGCAGCAGCAGGGACCCACACTCGGGCCTCTTCCTTCCACTCGCCCTGTGGAACGTGGCACTTCCACGGCACGGACGGCTGACAGCCTGCGCTAAAAGCTTTGGATTTTCGTTAACATACAGCTCCACGTGGTCTCTGACGTCTCTTTTTTCCTTTCTCGGGAAGAAGGAAAAACTGTCTGAAACACGTGTGAAAAGCTACACTAGTTTAAGATCAGCTCAAAAAGCAAGTTTTAAAAGCAAGAGCTTCTAGACACTGCAGGCGTCTTCTCGTTTAACCCCCAAGGCGTCGCACAGACGTCCGCTGCATAATCACCTCGCATCGCGCCTGCCATTTCACGGTGACTTCTCAGCCCTCTAGCCCAGGTTCCATGACACTCGCGACCCCTTACAAACTAGGACCTAGCACAACAAAACGGAAGGCCTCCTTAAGGTGGTAGTCTGGAGGGAAATATTAAGACAGTGGAAAAAAAAAAGAAGAAAAAGAGAAATCTGAACTAAGAGCGAAGCTGCTGATAAGGAGCGTCCTCAACAAACCCGACTAGGACCACATCTTCTTTTAGACGCGCGGTCCAAGCCACTGGCAGACAAGCCAAGAGCTCCCTGAGCTGTGAACATGCCCCAGACGCTGACAGGACGAGGGCGAGGGCCGGGGAGGGAAGGGGCACGCGGGCACCAAGGTTCAAAAACAAACTCTGGGAAACCTGCTCTCCCACACTGGAGGCCGGAGCTGGGAGAGGTCAGCCCGGGAAAGGCGAGCCTTCGATACAAGGCTCAGCCGCAACTGAGCCACAGCTTCTGACGCTTGAAGAATAAAGCGAAAGCATCATTCCTGGGCACCACAGCCTCAACGCCACGCGTCTGCTTAGAGAGAGTAACCGCCTCATCTGTCCGTCTACAAAGCTGGAGCACAAGGACTCGGAACACTGCCTCTCAGGAGAGCGACACGTCGCCTCTGCTCAGCGCACTGTCACATCAGAGCATTCTCAGGACCTGGGCGAGCCCAAACCCACCGACCAAAAGGAAAAAATCGGGACAGCAGCTGACTGCCTCTTTCTCTATATTTTACGGTAAAATTTCATGGCCCAATTTCTGAAAAAGTAAAAACTGGCAAGAACATTTGTAACAGGTGGCTAACACACTGAATTCTTCTTCTGAGACATCATTTCTAGAATACAACGGTAACGTCAGGCAAGAAGCTGGATGCAGGTGTCAGGAAGCCCGACTGCCGACTTACCAAGATGTTGTCTGGCTTGATGTCCGCATGGAGGATATTGCACCTTTTAAGGAGTTTCAGTGCCAAGAACAACTGCTGACTATAGGATCGTACGGCCTTAATATGAAGGCCGACATCCTTGCCATATTTTTTTAACACCTCTCGTAAATTCATACTTTTTAGGAAAGAAAAGCAAACAAAATTAGGGATTAAAATGCAAAATGGAAATTAAAAAGGCAAAAACATTTCTCAGCGTACAGTAAAAAGCAAGTCCAAAATACAAATTACAATGAAAATATTCAGTTCAAGAACCTCCCCCAGGAGTTCTTGCCGTGGCGCAGGGGTTAAGAATCTGACTCTTCAGCTCTGGTCACTGCAGAGGCATGGGTTTGATCCTTGGCACAACAGTGCGTTAAGGATCCAGCATTGCTGCAGCTGCGGCTCAGATTGAGTCCCGGGCCTGGGAACTGCCATACGCCACAGTGTGGCCCCTCCAGAAAAAAAAAAAAAAAAAAAGACGCCCTCCCCGATGCTGGACAGATTATTCTACACTGAATAAGAGCCCACAAAGCTGTGTGTACACAACACAACTTTCAGAACACAGAAGGGAAGGTATGTGGTGCCAATTCCTACTGCTTTCAGGACAGGCTTCTGCTTGAAAGCAGGAACACCGAAGCCGCACTTCTGAGGATCAGAACTGTGCCCCTGCCTGCACCGCCCTTTCCTTTTCGTTCTGCCTAATCCTTCCTCAGACGGGGGATGCAGAGACGCCTGGCTGACTGAGGCTACAAGGGTGCGGCATACGGTACACAGCCGACCACCGTCTGCACATGAATGATGAAGACGCTAGCTAAAAAACAAGGAACAGCGACCGCTAAAAAACAAAAACCGGAGCCACTAGAAAAAAACAAACCCACTACCCAGAAAACACATCACAACACTGTCTACACTGAGGCCGGGGGATGAAGGGCCGCGCCTGCGGCATGACGCACGGCCCCAACTGTACCTCAGAGGCTCAAACACGAGACAGAGGTGCTGCTTGTGGTAGAAGTGTCTGAACAGCCGCAAGCAGTGAAATTTGTCATCGGGATCCGCGTCATTGAGCTTTTTCAAGAATTCTAATTCTTTTAAGCCAGTCTTTTGCCTGAAACGAAAAGAAAGTAGGTCAAAACTGACCACATCAAGCAGGCAGGAAAACTAAGTGACACACACCTGCGAGCTCCAGCCCCAGTCTGGTGTACTGCCTGCAGGACGCGTCTGCAGGCACCGCTAATAAACCCGTTAGGGAGACAAGTCTAACACTCACAGGGCACTTCACACCTAACCACACAGTGTTTCCACAGAGTTCATTTCCAAAATAATCAATTAACCAAACACTGATGAGCAAACCCACTCTGCTCAAAGGGAAATTCATCTGCACGTTTTTTACCTCCAGATGTCTTGATGTGTTATGTTAGTCTCTGAAATTCTAGTTATGATTTGTCGATAGGCTGTGTTTTAAAGCTGGTGTCTATAATACAGAAATTGGGGAATTCCACGAAACGAAATTAACTTTCTAAGCAGGGACGCCTAAGACTGCAGCATAAATCTAAACACTTCTTTCTAGTGATTCCAAACCAATGGTAAGCTGACTCTCTGGCCGTCTGGCATGGAGCAGGCCTTAAAGCACACACGCCAGGCAGTCACCTCCTTGCTAATAACGAGAAAGGCAACAGATGAAGGATACAAACAATTCCCAGACCATCTGAGAAATCAGTTTTGCCTTTTGCAGACCACCATACACTCAGGGACAGCCCGTCAGTGTGATCTGAGTTCTCACCTCTGGTCCCGAGTGCAAGATACTCACAGCAAGGGACGGCCCCAGACAAGTGGGAGGAGCCGCCTAGGCACCCTCGGTGCGCAAAGCCGGTGCGGAAAGACACCGAGCCCCGCACCAGCCGCCTCCAGTTCGCACACAACACAGAGCATCAGCTGAACACCCAGTCAAGAGGGGCGCCCTCGGTCCTCTACGCACAGCGCCCGCGGACGCAGGCCGAGGCCCACGCTCAGACAGGCGCATCCGCCAAGGCCTGCACCGCCGAAGGCTTGCTCTGCCTCCCGAACTTACATGAGCTCGTTGTTCCTGATGATCTTCACGGCCACCTCCTGGTTGGCTCTCGCGTTATCCCTGGCTCGCACCACGTTACTGAACACGCCTTGGCCCGTGTAGCCGTACACGTTGTAACGCTTATCCAGGACTTCACCTATGTTCACACCTAAGGAGGGCAACGGAAAAACCAGAGTGCTGACCATAACTCAGAAGGCGCTGAGCAGTCCAGGAGATGCACACCAGCAATCGAAAGGCAGTGCAGTCACTTCAAAAACGTGTCAGTCTCTACTGTGCGCCTGGCTTCCTGGACTCCACGGAGAATCCAACCATTCTGGAAGCCAAGGCTTCCAACCATTACAGGCAGTTTCTGCTGACGACCCTGACATCAAGCAGAAGAAGCGTGCTCTCAGCCACAGCCTGCACGACAAACACCAGCTGTCTGGCACCCCCAAGTTACTAGTGCGTCACCTTCTAGGTTTTGGTTCAAGACAAGCAGCCCGGCTCTTGAGGATCATCTCAGAGCTGAGAATGACTGTGAACAGACTGCAGCTGCATATCAAGTCCAGCCTCACTTCTGTCTGATGCTTCCAGGCTGCTCACTAGAACCAACGTGTGTTCACGCAGGTGTCGGGTGTGCCACACTTGCAGCGATGGCACTGAGAGGTGACCTTCAGAGCTCTCCCGCGAGTGACGGCAGCAGGCGACACACTGTCGGCCAGGTCACAGCGAACTCTAAAACCCTAGGAACCGCGGACTTACGGTAATAGCCCTCCGCGTCGGTCCAGTTGTCCCTGAGGTTGGGGTTCTCTTTGAAGTCTTTCCCAATGCCAGCAGCCCGAAGACGCGCGCTCTGAAATTGAGGCAGCACAATTAGGCAGACACTTAAAGCACGTGCTTTAAAGGAAAAAAGGGGTGAAAGCAGTTAAAATGTGGTCAAAACGTTTTAGGCCAAATTAGATGAACTTGTGCTGTGACTTACATAAACGCAACCGGCTAAGGCGCGGCTGTATCGCGAGGCTCAGGGAAAAAAAAAAAGATTTTCTCCAAAAACTTCCGAAAATACGACTGGATCATCAAACCTGACCTGAGTTTCTACAGCTACCGACAGAGAGGAAGATAAGCACCCAACAGGCGCCGAGGTCGGTGTCCAGCCCTCTCTGCCGCCGACGCTCACACCTGTCCTGCTGCCCTAAGCCACAGCCCCGCTTCTCTTGCCAGCTACGCGGCGAGCCTCACTGGCTGCCCCGGGAGAGTCTGTGTGCGGCCGGAGGATGGAAAGCCTTTATTACAGCCCGCTCTGCACAGCACCCAGCAAACCCTTCAGTGTCTTCCAGGTAAGTGATGGTAGCCAATACTTAAACGGGCTCACAACCCCCTCATCCTCTCCTGGCCCATCTTCGTTCTGCGCTCCTGCTGCAGCGTACCGCGCACGGGAGCCGGTGCTAAGCCAGGCACAGGGCCTTCACGGCCTGGACACTACCGCCTAGCCTATTCCACTTCAAATGTCCCTGCTAAACGCTTACCTCCCCCACCGCCCTTCACCAAAACCCCCTGTATTTTTCATGTTCTCGTAAATTTAAGATGGAAATGGTCTCATTCTTTTAAAACTTTTTCAAGAAAAACCACTGATATAGGAATTCCCATTGTGGCTCAGCAGAAACGAACCCGACTAGTATCCAAAAGGATGCAGGTTCAAGACCTGGCCCCACTCAGGATCTGGTGTTGCTTTGGCTGTGGTGAAGGCCAGCAGCCATAGCTCCGGTTCAACCCCTAGTTTGGCAATTTCCATATGTTACAGGTGCAGCCCCCCACCTCCCACCGCCAAAAAGAAAAAGAAAAACCACTGATAAAATGGCTACAAAGGACCAAAATTTCAAAACTCATTGCTTATACAGTAACATTCCCAACTCTTCAATGAATTCTGGTAGGCTCCAAATCCTCAGGTTTCCAACCACCTAGAATACAGAAGCCCAAAGCGGATCCCAGGCCTGGAAATTATTATTATTATTTTTTTTTAGGGCTGCACCCTCAGCATATGGCCTATGCCACAGCTATAGCAACGTGGGATCCGAGCCGCATCCGAAACCTACACCGCAGCTCTCTGCAACATCAATCAGATCCTTAACCCACTGACTGAGGCCAGGGATCGAACCTGAAACCTCGTGGTTCCTAGGTGGCTTTGTTCCCACTGTGCTGAGATGGGAACTCCAGGCCTGGAAATTACTGCTATCATCTTGTCTCACCTAACAACACACAGCGGAGGTCTGTAAATTGAAGAAACAAGTTATTCACTTATTTTTAGGGCCGCACACACAAAGCATATGAAAGTCCCCAGGCTAGGGGTCAAATAAATAGGAGCTACCACTGCCAGCCTACACCACAGCCACAGCAACAGCAGGCCCGAGCCACATCTGTGACTTACACCACAGCTCACAGCAACACTGGATCCTTAACTCAGTGAGGCCAGGGACTGAACCCGAATCTTCATGGATACTAGTTGGATTCATTTCCACTGTGCCGCAATGGGAATTCCCCAAAGTTTTTTTTTTTTTTTTTAATTTTAATTCTTTTTTTTTTGGTCTTTTCAGGGCTGAACCAGTAGCATATGGAAGTTCCTGGGTTAGGTCGAATCAGAGCTGCAGCTGCTGACCTACTCCACAGCTACAGGAACACCAGATCCGAGCCGCGTGTGCGACCTACACCACAGCTCACAGCAATGCTGGATCCTTAACTCACTGAGCGAGGTCAGGACTCGAACCTGCGTCCTCATGTATACTAGGTAGACTCGTTTCCGCTGAGCCACGACAGGATCTCCCCAAAGAGTTTTTTAAAAAGAAAATAACTACACACTTACATCATTTGTGTTTAACTTTTAGGAAGCTCTCAAAATTGTTCTGCTGTTACTTGTTTTAAAATTTGGCCTAATTCCAGACAATTTGCTATATACACTTTTTTAAGTTACCTTTTTGACTTGAAATTACTTACATCAAAATATGCAGCAAACATATCATCAGATTCTGTAAACATATCAGGTGCCAAGAGCTTCTTCTGAGATGAACCTTAATGGAAATTAGCATTAATATTTGAGAAATGAAGAAATATAAAACACAAATAATACATTAACAGAAAGAAATCAATTCAAACATTATTCTTCTTGCACATTAGTTTTTCATTAATACCCAACTTAAAATCAGTTTATAATACTATCTTATAGTAATCTACTTTCTACTGAAATAAAGCATTTCAGAAAGTTGGAAGACCTAATATCAATAGTTTCACTAACATTAATATTCTAATAACTAAGCAATGATTATATTAAAATGAAAGCTCAGAGTTCCCACTGTGGCTCAGCAGTAACGAAACTGACTAGTATTCATGAGGTTGTGGGTTTGATCCCTGGTCTTGCTCAGTAGGTTAAAGATCCAGCACCGCAGTGAGCTGCAGTTCCGATTCGACCCCAAAACTGGGAACTTCCATATGCCGCTAAAAAGACAAACAAACAAGCAAACAAACCAAGCAAGAAAAAAGCTCCTCTTTAAAAGAACTGTATTTCTAAATTGCAACTTAAATCTCAAAAGGTTCATACCCTCCTACAGATACAGATTTATATATATTTCTCTCCTAACGAGTCTAATAACACCATTCAAAAAACGGGGCAAAAGGGAGTTCCCTGGTGGCTCAGTTGGTTAAGGATCCAGTGCCATCGCTGCCGTGCCTCGGGTCTGATTCCCCGTCTGGGAACTTACACGTTTCAAGTGCCACCAACAGAACAGAAAAACCAAGCAAAAAAAATAAAATAAAAAAAATAAAATAAAAATAAAATATATATATATATATATATATATATATATATATATATGGAGTGCATAGAAAAAAAGAATGCAATGCTTTTAACTACATGAACATATCCCCATTCTCATAGTAGAGGAAACACAAATTAAAATCAAAATGAAATGTCATTTCTCTGACACTGAGACTGGCTGAAAAATCTAAGTACGACCACACTCTGTTAACAAGCCCCGGAGAAGAAGCACTCAGACACTGCTTGTGGGATGGCCAAACTGCACACCCTTCACAGAGAGGAATCTGGAAATTACACATCCATGATCCATTCAGCCTCAGCAATCCCACTTCTAGGAAACCATTCCAAGGACAGAAAAACAGGAGGAAACAAGACTCAGTGCACTGTGCACAACGCTGTTATGATTAAAGCGCCAATCCACAGCCAGGAGTCCACCCCGAGAAGGCTATCTACCGCACACTCGCTTCATCAGAATAGCATGCAGCTGTCAAGAGGAACGAAGATCTTTTCATACAGATGAGTGTGTGTGGCATGATGTGTGTGTGTGTGCGCGCGCGCACACGTACAGAGAAATAATACATGTATACATGAAAAGATGTTTTTAACAATTTTTTAAAACCCAAAATATTCCTAAAAATCAAAAAGTAAATCTTCAGAATTTATGTGCTACCGTCAGCTGTTAGAATTAGCTGGCTCCCCTACAGCTTATATTCTGAAAAACAAAATGAGGACTACCATAGCTATAAAGTAATGAAATAAAGGGGTTCCTGTTGTGGTTCAGTGGATTAAGAACCTGACATAGCCTCTGTGAGGATGTGGGTTCGATCCCTGGCCTTACTCAGTGGTTTAAGGATCTAGTGTGGCTGTGGCTGTGGCACAGGCCGGCAGCTATAGCTCCAATTGGACCCCTAGCCTGAGAAATTCCATATGCTGTGGCTGTGGCCCTAAAAAAGACAAAAAGATAAAAGAAAAAGAAATACAGAGGACAGAGAAAGTAAATGACATAAGAGTGTGGTCAGAACAAAATCAAGGCAGAAAAGACACAGCCTGAGTAAACGGCAGGGCTGACACACCTCGATGAGAAAATCTATTACAGGAGACTTAAGAGATGGATACCCCAGATATAATAGGTATCTTACTTGGATTCTGACTCAAACCAACTGCAATCAGACATGAGATATTTAAAAATTATCCATTTTATCAAGTGAAGTAATGTTCTTATAAAGCCCTTATCTATTGCAGACGTGGCTCGGATCTGGTATGGCTGTGGCTGTGGTATAGGCCGGTGGCTACAGTTCCAATGCGACCCCTAGCCTGGGGACATCCATATGTCGCAGGTGCAGCCCTAAAAAGACTGACTAACTAACTAACTAAATAAATAAATAAATAAAAACTCTTAGCCAGAAGTTCCTACTGTGGCACAAGAGGACGGGTGGCACGGCGTCTCTGCCGCACTGGTTCGATCCCAGCCTAGCACAGAGGGTTAAGGATCTGGTGTGGCCACAGCTACGGCTCGGATCTGATCCCTGGCCCGGGAAACTCCACAGGCCACAGAGTGGCCAAAAAAAAGAAATATACAAAGTCCTCCACAGAGATACAAAACTAAAGTATTCACATATGAAATTAAATCACGGCTGGATTTTCTTTAAACTACGCTAGCAAGCAAAACCAAAAGTACCCAACACGTGGGGACTGGCTGTACTGCTCAGGTTACGTCACCCAACAAAACGACACTCTCAGAGAACAGCCACCGGGCCACACCCGCACCGCACCCCCACAGCCCCCTTCCCACACCCCCCACATCAGGAAGTGACAGAGCTACAACGTCAGAGAAAGCCCTGCTTGAAACAAGTCTCCCTGACTCACCATTATTCTGTTCCACTGTCATCAGATTATGCTTGGCTTTGACGGAGGCCTCGAACGTGTCTACGTTTTCCCGTTCATACTCCTTGACGTCGGCGGCCACCCTTTCCAGGATGTCGTCGGGAGAAGGGGACCGGGTGCGAGTGCTGCTCTGGGGGCTGCTGGGCTCGGACGGCACCGACACGTTGCTGTCCTCGGCAAGGTACTGGTATTTCTGTAAGAGCAGCGAGGGCGTCACCGCCACACACCTGCGCTCCCGCTGAGAGGCGCGGGCTGAGGGGTGAGCCAGCAGCGACGGGACAACCTCAAAGGCCCCGCCGCCTCCACCGCACGGCGCCTCCTGTCACGCCGAGTCCGCACAGCCCGCGCCCGCCCGCGCCCGCCCGCACCTGCACGATGGCCTGCCTCTGCAGCCGCCTCTGCTCGATCAAGGCCTCCTCGTCCTCCTCCTCCACGTCGAAGTCTTCCAGGCTTAGGAAAGTCACACACACACACGAATGACTTCAAATACCGCCCGAGGCTCCAAAACCCTGACTTTTACCATACATTCTAAAACTGAAAGCCGGAAGATGCAGGTCGTCAGTAAGTCTGAACAAAACCCTTACTCCGCCTCTGCTTCTAAACTGTCCTGTTTGGAATCTCAGCAAGTATTTAACCTTCTCTGTCTCATTTTTCTCCTCACCTGTTTCACGGCACAAAGACCGGGAACAGGAGGAAGAGGCTTAGGTTTAAACGAGCCGTCGCCAGCGGGGCCGTGGGGCCGCGCCAGCCCCGCCTCCAGCCCCCCTTGCACGTGCGCACGCGAGGCCGGGCTGACGAGGAGACTGCTGCTTCCTTCGCCCGGGCCCCAGAAGCCTTGGATCCTGCCCCACCGAAACTGCTGGGTGAACACTTGCGTCCGATCCGAAGAGAAAGCGGCTCTACCCCCAACAATGGCCCTGATTGTCCGCTGTCCCCAGAGAACCCCTCGATCTTCGCGGCCCTCCCAGCGCAGGCTCTCCCACGACCTGCTGGATGCTCACTGCCAAGGAACGAGCGACCTGCATGCGGAAGGGGTCACACGTATGTGTGACGCGAGCCCCAGACTCGGCCTTCCTGTCTCCGGCTCTTGCCTCAGCGTCACTGCCACTCGGACAGCTCTCTGCCGCGGGGGCGGCCGTGCGCCGGAGCGAGCGCACTCCAGCCACGAGACGACCAAAAACGTCCTGAGACGCTGCCAGAATCTCCCTGGGGTGGGAAATCACCCCCCGTTGAGAACCGCTGCTCTAAATTAGTCTCTTTTTGAGACATTCCATTAAAGTGTCCCAGTTTGCATTAAAAAACGTTTCCCCACTATTTTATCAGACGCGGAAACGTCCCTGCATTTTCCACACTGCGACAGGCCTTCCTGTTTCCAGTTGGCCTCAACTGTGACATCTGTATCATTTTGCACAAAATGAAAAGTCTAAACTCATTACAGTGCGTTCCCGTTGTGGCTCAGTGGCAAGGAACCCGACTGGTATCCATGAGGACATGGGTTCGATCCCTGGCCTTACTCAGTGGGTTAAGGATCCTGTGTTGCTGAGGCTGTGGTGTAGGCTGGCAGCTGAAGCTCCGATTCAACTCCTAGCCTGGGAACTTGGTATAAAAAAGCATCTCCCCACCAAAGCTGGGAACTAAGACAGACAGGACCATGTAATGCACTGCGGTTCCCAATGAAAATAAAGAAGCATCGTGATATGGTGGCCCTGCACGCACCCACCCCAGCCAAACGGAAGCCTCTCAGCTCAGATAACGTGACCTCTGTTACATAACCTACAAAACATGCGAAGACTAACTTTAATTCAGGACCCAACAAATGGACCTGCTTTAAACATTCAGATGGAAATTATTTCCAAGTCAAACTGTTTCTCTAAATTGGAAAAAAGAAAATACAGGAAAGTTCCACTCTTACTTATCATCAGACGAGGACTCCTGCTCAACTTTCATTCCTTCAGAAAGACTTCCTTTAAATTTATCTTCCTTTACTTTGCTTCTGCTCCTGCGTCTACGACCACCGCGGGACCGAGACCGCCTTCGCAGGCGCGACCTGCTCCTCCGGGCCCTGTCCCTGTTTGAGGAGAAAAACATACACGGATTAAATAACTCCGGTCGAGGAAGCTGTGGGCTGGGGGAAAGGGCATTACAGGAACTCTGTACCTTTCAAAAGCTCTATTCTGCTGTGAATCCAGAATTGCTCTAAAAATTAGGTCTTTAAAAAAGTTAGTGGCAAGGCTTCCTTGCCTGCCACCTGCATCTCTTGCAAACGTCCTATCTTAATAAATCTATTTCTTGCTATCAAAAAAAAAATGTTAGCTAAAATTTTAAAGCAATTATTACCACAGAATCAGTAAGGCTGGGCTGACCACCTGAAGAGAACTGAAATGGCTCTGTGCTTACTGACGACAAGCGGCACAAGACAAGGCTGGCGGCAAAGGAAACGCTCGGTATCTCCACTGTGGCAAATACGGCATTATACGTGCCTGTCAAAACTCACAACTCTGCACCCAAAGGGCTGAATTTTACTTTATGGAAACGATGTGTTTCCATAAACCTAATTTTACAGACGGTGTGGGATAAGGCTGATAAGCTATGGGAAACACAAAGGTGACAAAGAGGTCTCATTGGAGTTCCCACTGTGGCTCAGCAAGTTAAGGACCCGGTGTTGCCGTGGCTGCAGCACAGGCCTGGGAACTTTCATGTGCCATAGCTTGGGCCATAAAAAGGAAAAAAGAATTCTAAGTCTAATTAATAATTAACATGGCCCCCGGGTGCCTCATTAGCGCAGCAGACGGCGTGTCAGACACTGTTATAACCGCCTAAAGGTCTTGCTTCCTGTTAAAACAGAGTTTAAGCCTGAAGGCGGAAGTCTACATGAGACAGTGTGAGGACTCCCAGGAGCAGAGGCGCAAGGCCAAGGATCGGCCAACTCTCCCTCAATGACACACACCTGCCCATGTCGACCTCAGACTTCTTTTGAACCCTTACTAAACAACAGTAAAAGGAACAAGGAAAAAATAAGACCCTCAAAGAGGAGATGGCAACAAATTTTCTGTGCAAATTGGACAGAAAATAGTAGCAGATCAAATCTAAATCTTAGTCCAATAGGGACAAACATGGCAAAAAAGAATCAAGTCAGAGCACGCCGCAAGAGCCCAGAAAGGCTCAAGAATGGGGGAAGGACGGAGTGTGAAGGAAAAGCTAGGAATAGCCTGACTTGATGTGCTCCCCTTTCTGACTCAGTGGAAAATGCTCAGGCAGGATACGGAGAGCTGGTGGTGGTGGCTGTAAAAACCTGCCCAACCTGGAAAGAGAAGGATTAAGGGGAAGCCTGCAACACTAAGAACCAGAACTCCACTGGCAGCCATGACTCACTCTCCCCTAGGAGACACGGGGTTTCGGAAAATTCACTAGCCCAAAAGAAAAAAGATTCCGGGAAGAAACAACGCACACATAGGTAAAAGATGGGAACTATCGAGAACCAACAACTCCACATAGTAAAAGCACCATCGTTCTTGACATGAGATGCCATTTCCCCACAGGAGAAAAAGGGTTACTAAAAAAATAACCAAGAAGTTTCCATTGTGGCTCACTGGTTAACGAATCTGACTATGAGGTTGCGGGTTCGATCCCTGGCTTTGCTCAGTGGGTTAAGGATCCGGCGTGGCCGTGAGCTGTGGTGCAGGTTGCAGACGCGGCTCGGATCCCGCGTTGCTGTGGCTGTGGCGAAGGCCGGCGGCTACAGCTCCTGTTAGACCCCTAGCCTGGGAACCTCCATATGCCGCGGGTGCGGCCCTAAAAGGACAAAAGACTGAAAAAAAAAAAAACCCAACAATGTCTTGGAAGTTCCAAAAATTAAATGAGCACAGTGGGGGAGGGAATCAACAGAAGGGTAAGAAGGCAGAATGAGAAAACCTCTCAAGACTGAAAGTAGAAAAGGACAGATAAAGATGAGTGAGCGGAAAGTCAGTCTAACAACGTATAAGGTCAAACTGGAAAAAAAACAGAAAATAATGGGAGAGAAAGCAAGCAAAAACAACAAAACAAGACAGAATAAAATTTCCCAGAATAGGCAGCCATATTCTTCCTGTGTTCGAGGCATATTACAGTGAAATTTCAAAACACAGGACATTTCTTATAAAAAGAGAAAAAAGCCAAGTCCTATAAAAAAATGCCAGTTATCCTCAATAGCAATATGGAAACTAGAAATCAGAGGACTAACAATTAAAAAGTTCGTAAGGGGAGTTCCCAATGTGGTGCGACAGGATTGGCAATGCCTCTGACTGCACTGTGATGCAGGTTCGATCCCCCAGCCTGGCACAGTAAGTTAGGACCCAGCATGGACAAAGGACCTGGTGTAGGTCACAACTGTGGCTTGTAGCTGATTCCTGGCTCAGGAACTCTACATGCCAAAGGGTAGCCAAAAAAAAGGATTCTTAAAGAAGGTTTTTAAGAACAAAAGGTTCAAGTTCCCATTGCGGCTCAGTGGTTAACGAATCCGACTAGGAACCATAAGGTTGTGGGTTTGATCCCTGGCCTCACTCAGTGGGTTAAGGATCTGGCGTTGCAGTGAGCTGTGCCATGAGCTGTAGTGTAGGTCGTAGACACGGCTCGGATCCCACGTCGCTGTAGCTACAGCTCCAATTCTACCCCTAGCCTGGGAACCTCCATATGCCTCAAGTGCGACCCTAGAAAAGGCAAAAAGACAAAAAAAAAAAAAAAAAAAAAAACCAAAAAACCCAAAAGGTTCTTAAGAACAAATGACTTCAAATTAGAATTCTATTCCCTGACAAATCAGCAGCGAGAAACGGCAATTTTTTTTAGAGCCAAAGGTCCCCCGAAGTGTCCGTTCCCTGCACTTTCCAGAAGTACTGGAGATGCCTCACCAAGCAAAGGAGGAAAACACGGAAAGCCCGCGGGTACAGGGCATGGAGTCACAGCACGAGAGAAACAAGGGCCCACGGAAAAGGGAACGCAAACGCTACGCTAACCCGCTAAGCAGACCCGGGTCAGCCGGGAGCCGGAAGCCCGGACCACGAGCACGAAGGCCCCTGAAGCCCTCTGCTAAGGACCCACCGGTAAGTAACGGCGAGCGCACACACCTACAAGAGTGTGAGGGAACTCGGCAGAAGAAATATGCAGGCAGTATTAAAAAAAAAAAAAAAAGTAAGAAATCAACACATATGGTAATAACTTAAACAAACAAAAAAACACACTGTCAGAGAAAGCATTTCCACTTCTGTGAGTCTGGTGTGTGAAGCTGGTTTCTTATGCTGTGAGCTACAGGTCCTGGCCCACTCTTCCGTGCCTGAGGGTATCACCATATGTCGCCGTCTCACAGGGACCACAGAAAGTTCACAGAAAAATAAATGCAGAACTACAAGAAGTGACAGGATATTTATTACTCTGCGATCTATCTCAAGCCTAGCTCAAGTAGTATTTATCTCTTTTAAAGACGGGAAAAAAAAGTCCTACTTTAAAAACAAAGATTGAATTTTTGATGAACTGATTTATTTAACTGTGAAGAGAAACTACATTAAAGAAAAAGCAGCGTGTGTGAAATGTTGGTAACAGGAAACTACACGGGGTCACAGCTACAATTTCTCAGAGAAAAACGGTCATTAAGAAACCTACCAACTGGAGTTCCCCGGCGGTGCACAGGATTAAGGACCCAGCACTGTTACTGCTGTGGCTCAGGCCACTGCAGGGGGTTCCATCCCTAACCCAGGAACTTCTGCGTGACGTGGGAGCGGCCAAAACAAAAACAAAAAGCCTACCAACTGAGCTTCAAAACCACGCAGAGTTTGGAGTTCCCACCGTGGCTCGGTGGGCTAAGAAACTGACTAGTATCCACAAGGATGTGGGTTCGATTCCTGGCCTTGCTCAGTGGGCTAAGGATCCAGCGTTACACAGGCTGTGGTGGGGGTCAGCATGCAGCTCAGATCAGGTGGTTGTGGCGCAGGCCGGTGGCTGCAGCTCCAATTCGACCCCTAGCCTGGGAACCTCCACAGGCCACAAAAGAGAGACATGGCACTCAAGGGTTTGATGGATCAAACTCCTTACCTTCTCCGAGGAGACCGGCTTCTTCTTCTGGGAGACCGGCTTCGTCTGAGGGGGGAACGAGACCTCCTCCTGACGGGAGACCGGCTGGCTCTTCTCCGGGCAGGAGACCACCGGCTGGCGGGGCTGGCGGACCGCTCCCGTCTCCCAAGGATGTCGTCTCGAGGACGTGTTCTTAAGGGGACCCAAGGCAAGACAAAGGAGAGGAGATCGAATCAGAACAAATCGGCTTCCACCCGTGAAGAACGCCTTAGGAAAGGGCACATAAGGGACTTCCCATTGTGGCGCGGCGGTTAACGACCAGGATCCCTGAGGATGCGGGTTGGAGCCCTGGCCACCTTCAGTGGGTTAAGGATCCAGCGTTGCCATGAGCTGTGGTGTAGGACAGCATTTACAGTTCTGATTCGACACCTGGCCTGGGAGCCTCCATATGCCGTGGGTGCAGCCCTAAAAAGCAAAAAGCAAATAAAAAAAGAAAGGGCACATAACTAAGATGGTAAAACACACATGAACATGTTTTGTAACACAACAAATTCAGATGATCACAATTACACTTTGGTGTCATGGTAAACACACAACTGAAGGTCTCACACCTGGAAGAGTTACTAAAGGTTATGCATATTGTTAACAAAGTCACTAATTCTGACCTCAGATAGACCCTAACAAAACCTGCGCAAATGAGTAATAATATTCCATTCCCTTGGTTAGAAGGCTACTTTCTAAGTTTTGCAATTAAGAGCCTTAGTTGCCTGCAGTATCTGGAGGTTCCCAGGCTAGGGGTCAAACCAGAGCTGTAGCCGACGGCCTACACCACAGCCACAGCAAAGCAGGATCTGAGCTGCGTCTGCAACCTACACCACAGCTCGTGGCAACGCCGGATCCTTATTCCATTGAGCGAAGGCAGGAATCGAACCCGCATCCTCATGGATACTAGTCGGGTAAGTTGACCACTGAGCCACGATGGGAAGTCCCAAGAGCCTTAGTTTTAATATACCAAAATTAAGAACAAAAGCATCTTACAATCATCAGTAGCCTGAGAATAGAGGAAAAGTACGTAAGGGTTCAGGAAAAAGGACAGTCCTCCTAGTCCCGGAAGTAAGAATCAGTGTAACTTTCCTGGACGGAAACATGGCTGCAACTCTCTAATGAGTAAATGTTCATCATCTCAGACTCTACATTGCGACTTCTATGAATCTTTTCTACAAAGAAACTGCACCCATAATCAATGGCTATCTTTGCACACAATCACGAAAAACCAAAACCAAGCTCAATTTTCATCAGTTTCAACAAAAGAACGGTTAAATATATTATGGTACAGCTACGCTGTGAAATATGTTGCTATTTATTATATAAAGAAAATCACTGTTAACTAGTACGAATCCTACTGTTAAGAAAAAATATAGGAGGTTCCCATTGTGGTGCAGTGGAAACAAATCCGACAAGGAACCATGAGGTTGCAGGTTCAATCGCTGGCCTCGCTCAGTGGGTTAGGATCCAGTATTGCCGTGAGCTGTGGTGTAGGTCGCAGATGCGGCTCAGATCTGGCGTTGCCATCCATCACTGTGGCACAGGCCAGCAGCTGTACCTCTGATCTGACCCCTAGCCTGGGAACTTCCATATGCCGCAGGTGCAGGCCTAAAAAAACAAAAAATTAAAAAAATAAAAATAAAAATACAAAGCAGTGCTTCGGGAAATTAGATACTAAATTAGGGACTTCAATATTTTAAAATCACTCCCCAGTCAAGACGCTGACAAAAGTGCAAACGTGAACACGGTCAGTGGACGGGCTGCACCGCACACTGTAAACCCATCACCATCCAATGTTTTAAAACCCGAGGCGCCGGTAAAACGCACCAAGGCTGGAAACCAAGTTACCTTGGAGAAGAGAGGCGTCTGCGTTCAGGCTCCCTGCGTTTTCTTTCCAAGGAGCGGCTCTTGGCTCTCCTAGCGGGCGACAGAGTCCGAGATGGCGACTTGCTCTGCTTAGACCTTCTATCGCTGACAAGCGGGGACCCGCTCCTTCTTGCCTTATCGCGCTGTTTCGGAGACAGGCTTCTTCTCTTAGGACTACGACCAGGTCTCCTTCCAGGTGACCTATTCTCCTTCCCAGAAGAAGCATCTTTAGAGGGAGATTTGATCGGTTTCTTCTCTTTCTCAGTCTCAGACCGTTTTGATTTTCTCTCTTTGGACCGTGACCTCCTGTCTTTGGATTTACCTCTGGAGTCAACCGGGGATCTAGATTTTTTGCCTCGATCTCGACTTCGACTTTCATTTATAACTGGGGACTTCTTCCTATCTTTTGACTTGCTTTTATCTTCGACCTTAACCTTGTCTTCGGGAGGGGATCTGGCCTTCCCAACCTTCTCCTGGGAGCGCCTTCGAAGGGCAGGAGACTTCGACTTTCTCGTTTGATCCTGGGACTTACTTCTCTTGGAGGGACTTTTGGACTTTTTCCTCTCCTTCGACTTGCTCCTCGTTGTCTTCTCTTTAACTATTTCGACACCCCCCTTACTCTTCTTTTTATCAGACCTATGTCTAGTCCGTTCTTTGGATCTGCTCTTGCTTCGCTTTTTTGTACTATTTTTATTGTCCGTAAGTTCCAGTTTCCCCTTGGTACTGGAAGATCTAGTACTAGACCTATTCCCATTTCTTGCCTTGTCATGAATTTCCCCCTCTTCTTCAGAGCCAGATTCATAACCCTGCAATATGAGCCCCATCCCAGACTGGACCTTTCCTTCCATTAACTCATTATCAAGTTCAGCTTTAATCAAGGCCCTCTGTTTCTCCAAGTCTTCCAGCAAAGCTAAATCATCAAGTTTAGTTCTTTTTGCCGGAGACATACCTTCTTTGTCCGAAGCATCAATGACTTCTTTTCTTTTGTGTTTCTTATGTTTATGTTTATGTTTATGTTTTTTATCCTTGTCTTCTTCTGAAGAATGTTTATGTTTCTTATGTTTACTTCTGTGTTTATGTTTCTTTTTTTTGTGACGACTGTGCTTATTTTGAGATTGGTCTTCTGATACTTCTCCATTTTCTTCATTTACACTCTTTTCAGAATTATCAACATCTTCCATCCTATAAATGTATGAAACACATTTAAAAGTCACATGATTTATCAAGCATTCAGAGTCATAAAAAGTAATAGTAATGATAAAATACATCTCAATGTAATACACGAAGTTAGTCACTGAAATATTTTATTTCAAAAGTATACGGCAAGAATGGAGTTGAATAGTGATTCAACCTTAATCGTTTCTAACAGTTGAACTCAAGTACCAAAAATATTAGAGGAAATACCTAACGGAGGAGGTTAACAGTTATGCTTAAATAGAAAAGGGAATCCAAACCAGGCTACAGTAAACGGCTGTTAATGCGGACTCCGTGAAACAGTCACTCGGTAACTTGGTTATTAAACCAGCATCTCCCACACAGACATCGGGGATTCTGGGAGTACACGGCCGAGACAGGCAAAAGCCCAGGAACTGCAGGGTTAGGTTGCTAGATGGGATGTCTGTGATGACACTGCTGTCACACAAAGTGCTCAAGAAGTACTGGCTCTCCATACATCCCCGTGGCAGATGACCCGTCATGTTCAAGGTTTATGGGACTCACCTAAGGTCACATGTATATCCGGCTTGTCAGAAGACTGATATTAATTCAATGCAGAGCTCTTGCACTTGCTCAAAGATGCTTTTGAAACATCGGGCCATTATCACCACTGGGAGTGAAACCTGTGATCCACTTCGCTCAGAGTAAAACCGCAGCCCCCTGCCCGGGCCTGTAACGTGGGTCCGACCCGCCACCCCCACCCAGGGCCTGAGGCTGTCCCCCAAGTGCGTGCTGTTGCCTCCTCTGCCTCCTCCGGCCCTGGCTCAAATCACACTCCCTCAAACTGGTCAAGTTTTCCAGAGCGATTCATTTTAGCTGCAACCCCTCCCCCCTCTACACATACTCACGTTCTCCGCTTAATTCTTCTCCAAATTGCCACCACCTCACAGAACGCCCGTCTCTCCCTATAACATAAGCCCCACGGGAGCAGGATTTTGACCTGTTCCTCTCACTGCTCTATCCCCGAGGCCTAGAAGGTCAGCCTGCCGAGAAGGTGCTGCAGGAGGACTTGCTGTGGCAGAGAAACGACTTACACGGACAGACTGACACAGAAACGGTATCACTAGGTACCACCGGCTCATACCAGCCGCTCTCAAATCTCCACTCGTGACGGTCAACATGCTGCTTTTGCTCAGTCACCTCCCCAGCACCTCAGCCAGTGCACACACCTGCTTCTTGAACGCAATACCCCAAATTATTGAAACAATCACCTCTCTCCAGAAAAATCCGTTCTTCTAACCCTTTTCTAATGCTTCCTATAATTTACAAGTCTTCCAAGGAGCTTCAAATAGAAATTCTTAAGCATTTACCTACAGAGAAGTAAATTCCTTCAAAAGAAGGCTGAGCTCCTAAAGCTTCTAGAACCAGGATCTACATCATGGTGCCCAAGTCACTGACGGGTCACTCAGTTTACACTGTAACTTCATGAATGTTAATGCCAGAAACAATGACTAGGTCACTAACAGATGCTGCCGACACCTCAGAGCCAGCCAGGTTAACCCCGGGCTCTGCCCCACTCGCGCCAGGCAGAGCAGACCTCAGCCTCTTCCACTGATCTCTCGAGGCAAATTCCAAAGACAATAACCACTCAAGTCTGACGAGGTGAATCAGGAAACCTGAACTCAATGAGTCAATGACACCCATGAGTGTCACACACAGTGAATGAGCCTGTGCTACTTCAGGGTCACCATCAACAGCTAATTCATGTTCACCAGCAACAACTTTCTTCTAAAGCTTGAGGAAAAGGTTTCTTGTTAAGAAATCTGATAGTCTTCTTGGATGGTTCACGTTAACAATAAGCCCGTATACAAATCCCGCACAGACAGGCTCACACTGTGCAATCTAACCCCACACCTTTCACAAGGGTGCGTGCAGACCAAGCTGAGCTGGGACAGTACCTGCCGAGAGCAGAGAAACTTCAACTCTTACTGGGAAACGAAGCTGCGTCCAAAATGCAGACAGCACGGGAGCGTTTAAGGCTATTTAGTCAAGTGTTTGGTTAAATACAAAGTAAAAGTCTCACCTGTCCAACAACCTAGATCGTGGAGCATTCGGTGCAACGAAAACAGCCATGAAACAACTTTAAAATGAAGTGACCAATCACCAACTGCTAATGTTATTTTAATTACCTCTTTCACGTATTTTTTGCAAAGAATATTCTTAATAACATCTTATTCGGGAGGCATTTAATTCGTGCTTTGGAGAGGGGAGCAATGGTGAACAAAATGACTGCCACTTTTTTTTTGACAAGAAAAATAATGAAGCTGTTTCTCTGACAAGTTAAACTACTTTAACGCAGAATTAACATAGATATAAAAATAAGAATAGATTTAAAAGACCAACTAGTCTTAAAATGAACCTTTCCACCCCCACCGTTTCCAAGTCAGGTTTGGAAAATTAAGTTTCAAAGAGTTAGAACTGTCATATCATAAAAACGGACCTTTCTGGGACACTGAAAATAAATAAAAATGATGTCAAACCTTAAAGGCTATTTTTAAAAGGCGTCACAATGTACAGTGGGAGACCAGTCAGAGCATTAGTCAGGTGCGGGGCTCTAGGATCAAACTGCCTGGGCTTGAATCCTGCATCTGTCACTTACCGTGACCTCAGGCAAGTTAGCTTAATTTCTCTGTGCTTCAGTTTCGTCATCTGCAAAATATGGGAAATAACAGTATCCACCTCCATAGGGTTGTCCTTAAGGACTGAATGGGTTAGCATTTGCTTAGTGCTTTGAACATTACACGGTCTTGAGTAAGTGCAAATAAGTCAATGCATATAAAATCTTAAATGTTGAAAACCATTAAAAAGGCTGAGCTAATGACATTGGCAAATGTAAAAGTCACTACAAAGCCTTAAGGGAACTTAAACACTGTATCTTATGTTTACTTCTTCCAAATGTTCCCCTTGGAATAGAGTCCTCAGTGTTCTGGAAAAGAACTTCCAGACACTGTATCTCGGCATTTGCTGTGGGCAGACAATAGGGTACCTGCTTTCTCATCAAACTGTCATTTTCTTTGTTAAACATTTTCAAATAAGTGAAAGCGGGACACATACAGACCAAATTCTATGCACACCAAGAGTTCTGCATAGAGAGAGTGGAATTAAAGATTATTCATGTTGTCATTCATTTGGCAGGGGTCTAAAAAACGTTATTGTTATTAAATCTAGCGTTATTTGAATATGTAAATAAAGATGACTAAACCATCCCTCAAAAGGAACCTGAACTGTCCCTGAAATCAAATAAGCAGACATAATACTATAGAACTTTAAACTGATTACTACAAAAATCAGCTGCATAGTCTAAGACTTGCATCGTCCTGGGCATGAAGACATAACTGGGCCATGCTGTGAGGTCGAGAAACAAAAAGAGGCAAAGTCTAGTTAAAACTTCAGAATCCATTTGCTCTCTTTAAAGTAAAATTGTGAAGACAATAAAGCTGCTTCCAGAAGTTCTTGATTAAAAAAAAAACTCTGTACTCCCTGCCTAGCTGAGCAAAGCAAATCACCGAGGGGTCCAGAACTGGGCGCACAGCGCTAGTGGGAAGATCCGCCCCCCCCCCCCATCTTAGTCCAAAGTTGCTGGGAGACTCTATCTGCCTCTTGCCTAAGATGGCTGGAAACAAATCACATAATGCTGATGGCCAAAAAAAAAAAGTCGCTGTAGGAATACTGTTTTAAAATCCATTCTCTTCAGGCTCTTGAGCTTACCTAGCAAATACACGAAAAACGAAACACTGCTTTTAGATAAGCATGGCTAGCCTTGCTGCATATACAAGTAGGTTTTTGTATATGCCGCACATAATTAGCTTAATTATAGACACGAAGTGCTGGGGTTCGGAAGTTGGTAACAATGCCCACTATTTCTCCCACTAGTACTCCCGAATAAGCGCTTATTATAAACTCTGGCTAAAAACATTAGGCCTCTAAACCGAGGACTTGGTCTTACTTTGCCTCAAGTTCGCAAGCTGGCAAACAACGCTGCAATAGGCAGAGGGATCAATATCGGGTGGATGCTGGTGTGAACAGCACAGGGTGGGAGGAAAAAGCACCCCGCCTGGCACAAACTCCAGCTCTGGGATGGCAAGGAGGGTGGCCCCAGCGCCCCTGTCCTCTCTGCCTCCAGGTCCCAAGACTGACACCGCCTGCAGAGGGAAGGTCTCAAGGCTCGCCCGCTGTCGCCCGGCTGCTCCGGGGCCCCGCACTGAGACCGCGGGGCTGCGACCAGGAGCCTGGCTCATCCCCGCGGAGGACAGGCGGAAGGCGCGCCCGCGCTGGGGCCTCGCGCTCCGGCCCTGTAGAGGCCGCTAGCGCCCACGCCTCCCGGGGCAACGACGCAGCAGGCCCGGCCGCCCTGGACCCAACAGCCGCGGCCTCCGGGCGAGCGGAGCGCGGCTGCCGCCCTCCCGCGCCCCACGACCCGCGCGCGAGGCAAAGTTTGGCCGCGGCCGCGGGGCCCGAACTTTCCCGCCCGCCCGGCAGCTCTCCGCCAGTTTCCCCTCCGCCCAGCCGGGCGCCGGCCTTCCGCGCCCCCAGACTACTTACTCTGGCTGTTCCCGCAGCGTCGGAGCCTCCGCGGCGGCCATCTTGAACTTCCTGACTCCTCGGCGGCGGTGTCGGCGGCTTCCCGGACGGTGGGAGCCAGTGGAGGCGGAGGAAGAGCGAGCAGGGCCCTCGCGCATGTGCCGAGCGCGTCGGGAACCGTGGAGCTGCGGCCGCTCGAAGAATCCGGATATAAAAGTGCATCCGGGGACAGGGCGCGCGAGCGTCATGACGCAATTCCGGAGAGGGGCGGGGCTACGGCGCCGGCTCGGGCTCTAAGGGGTTACGTTGCGTGGGCTGGGTCTTGGAACCCAAGTTTAGTTCTGGGAACTGGAGGGCCAAGGGAGCGGAGCGAGGTGGCTGTCTGCACCGTGGCCGCCGTTCTGAGAACTGGTTTCACTCCGGGACCCAGACTTGGGTTAAAATCCCGAAATTAGCGCAAACAAGAGCAACGCTGGGAGCCTAATAAATGCCTTTTTTTGGCCTAGATAACTCGATGTGAAGCGGCATTAAGGAAGTTTGTAGAAAAGCACGTTGAGAATACTGAAAGGCATGGCTGGAGCTAGGACATAGGGAGCTGTTACTGATACATGTATTTGACACTTTCAGGATAAGGATTCAGGAGTCCCTTACTCCTGTTCAGGTCGCTGCTTCTGTAAACTGAATTTTTAATATTTTTGGTCCGAATAAGCTCATGTGATTTTGTTCTTCCATAATAATGGCATCTACAGTAATGAGATTACGTAATGGTTATGTACCTCATTATGAGTAATGAACTATTGTATGAGAAAACATTTATTGGCTCTCGGAGAGCTTTTAACGTATGTTTTTATATTCTCTCTCTCTCTCAAAAGAGTATCTTTCTCCATACTCTGGAACCTAAAAGCACGGTGATGATCACGTTTATTCTTGTAATCAGCTGAGTTTGAGTTTGGCCTAGAATTTTGAGCTCGGAATATCTGATCTTATATATATCATGATTTTTCAGAGGGGAGGAATTACCAATGTTTTTACGAAATAAGACTCTGGTCGGCTGAATTTCAAACGTGTTAAAATGTCACAAAGCATTTCCCCCCATGGATTTTACTAATATAGAACATTAAATCTACCTGTGGATATTTACGGATTTTTGTGGGTTGCCCCACCCCCCACCTATTGCAGCATTTCTTTTTGTTTGCTTTGTTTTTTGTTTTTTAGGGCCGCACCCCTGTGGCATATGTAGATTCCCAGGCTAGGGGTTGAATCAGAGCTGCAGCTGCTGGTCTACACCACAGCCACAGCCAAGCCAGATTCCAAGCCGCATCTGTGACATACACCACAGCTCACAGCAGCGCCTTATCCTTAACCCACTGAGCAAGGCCAGGAATTGAACCCACATCCTATTGGTTCCTACTCGGATGCGTTTCCACTGCGCCACAACGGGAACTCCTGTAGCACTTCTTTATATGGTCCTTAATTACACTGTTTCCTTTATAAAGGCTTTCTGTCTCCTTAGTAATCAGATTCAGGTATAATAACTTAGAATGCTTCTCTTTTTCTTTTTCTTTTTTTCCTTCTGGCCTCACCTGAGGCACGTGCAAGTTCCCAGGCCGGGGGTCAGACTGGGGCCGCAATAGCAGTGACGTTGCCTGATTGTTAACCTGACGTTCCACCAGGGAACTCCAGAGGCTTCTTTCAAATAAAATAGTTTTCGGAACTATGCTAAGAATGGTTTATATTTTCAACCATATATTTATTTACTAAGTGTGTAGGTTGGGATTTCAGAGTTCTACTAATTGCTCCTGCCTCTAGATTCTCATTCCAATGTATCTTTTTAAAATTAAAATAAATGAACATAGTGTACCTCTTACAGATCTCTTGGAAGTGATTACAAACCAGTAAGAGTTCTTGTCTTGGAGATAAGAGTAGAATATACTTTTAGGCAAAAGCAGTCTAGAAAACTTTGCTTATGATGACTCAGTTCCTAAGTGCTAGGCCGCGGTATGAACTGAAACCTCTCAGGTCTGCGGTTCCTTATTATTGTGCTGCTTCCTACAGAAACTACATTTGTTTAGCATCTACTCCTTGGGCACCCACCTGCACAGCTCTTTGGTTCTCAAATACTTTCTGAATAAAGGTAATGGAAAGAGCACGGGACTGGCATCCAGAAGTGCTTTATTTCTCTGGGTCCAGAAGCTTGTAGCTGATGAATGGAGAGTTCATGAACCAGTTTCCGCAGCCATTATATGCCCTCCATGGTTTCTCTCTGCTCTGCATTAACATTAGCGTAGGACACGTGCAGAAAGGCAGGGGGGGAACACACGGACTGAAGGTTCAAGTCTGAAGCCTGATGGTGACTGTCCAGGTTTAGACTTGGCAAACCAAGTATTTAAAAAAAAAGCATGGTAAAAATCAAGTTTCAGAAAATGAGGCTGGCAAAAAAACTTCCTTTAAAAATTCCCCACCACGTTGCTGTGGCTGCGGTGCAGGCCTGCAGCTGTAGCTCCAACTCGACCCCTAGACTGGGAACTTCCATGAGCCGCACGTGAGGCCCTAAAAAGCAAAACATTTCTCACCAAATGCGCTGGCAGTGTACTACGTTCGGAGAGTGCACTGGAAACCAGATTTGTCCAGAACTCACCCCGGGCTACGTTGTGGTAGTAGTTTTGGGAAAAACGGGGTCTTTGAAGGTGGACGTAAAGCAAACATCCAATCACTCAGAAAGGTTTATTAAGCGACAAACTTAAGCTCATCTCTTCGCTTTCAATCTTAAATCCCGTCGTCTCATCCTCGCAGCTTTTGCCTGCCTGACTCCGGAACCTTTGCACCGGAAAGCAGCCGGTGTAGGGGCTGCCAGGGCGGACCCACGCGGGACGACCGCTTAGAGGCTGGGTCCTCACGCCGGATGTCCCTGGAGGGGCGGGGCCTCGGCGAGCGCGCGGTTCTCGGTCGCTGAGCCCGCGCGCAGCGCTGCGAGGCGCGTGCGTGCGTGCGTGCGTGCGTGCGTCCGGGCAGCGGTGGGCGGGCCTGGGGAGAGTGACGGCTGCTGGCCCCGCCCTACCCCACCCGGAAGCTGGGGTTCCGCGGGCGCTGCCAGCCTTTCACCCGCTGTTTCCTTTGCGGCCGTAATGGAGCGTAGGTGCCTGAGGTCCGCTCTGTGCTGCTGGCGGAGATGACGCCGCGGGGACCGCAGCGCCCTGCGACCACACACTCGGCTTGGGGGCCGAGCATGCTTTTTGCACACTTGGACTTTCCCCACCGTCTTCTAAAGCTTAGTGCTTTCAGCCAAGGTGCATCTCCCAGACGGTGCGGCGGTGCTTTAGAACAGTGTTCCTCCCGCGCGGAGGGATTATTAAATTGGGAGTTTCTAGAAGCAACACCGTCATCAGCAATCCAGATAAGCTCTTAATAGGCTCGTTAAAATGCGGGCTGCAAACAAAAATAACAGCACCACGAACTACTTTTAGGAAAATTGGCCCGCGCTGAGTCCCCCGATGTCAATTGAAAGAATGTCGACGACCTTTTAGACAGTATTTAAGGTTTTGCCTGGATTAGATCTAGGCTTGAGGTTTGGAGCTGCTTGGGAAGACACTGGGTTGAGCTTTCCCTTCATTACAGAACAGAAACTTTTCCCTTTGTTGCCTGAAAATGAGGTTTTGGTTTTTGTTTTAAAGCAGTTCTAACGCATTCACGAAAATCTGGGAAATACAGCAAAGCAAAAGAATTATATCCAGACCGAAGCAGCATCAACATGTGGGCTTTTTTGGGCCTGTTTCCACGTGCAATGCTGTTTTCTCGTACTCCTGTGTGGACTGTGATGGTTTTGCTTTCCCAGGGAACGTGCCCTTCAATTTTTACATCACTCTAGTTTTAGTAATTGTTCTCCTAGCTACAGGCACCCCCTTCGTTGATACTGGGTGACCAGTGGGGTCAGTGTTGCTCTGCTGTATGTGACTGTGATGAGGCAGCATCAAGTTTAGAACATGACCTTGGAGTCACGTAGACCAAAACTCCACACATGTTTAAGCGTTTGAACCTCACCTTACACACCAGTAACATGAGGATAATAGTTCTCATCCTCACATAGGATTACTACAGGAATTAAATGAAATAATGAATGAAAGTGCCTGGAGCATGTATTGGTAAATACTGGCTATTTCTGTAGGCAATGTGGTTTCTGTTTTTCGGTTTGTTTCTTTTGTTCTGATTTTTTTTTGTTTAGTTCCAGATTTTGTATGTAGTCAAATACTATCGCTACACTAGGTATAAAGGGTTTTCATGCACAGCTTTTCATATGGTTTATTACATAAGTAACAAATAATAATACATTAGAAACGCTTTTTGCAAAAAGAAACGAAATTTGTAATCCTGCTGCCTGTAGATAATTATTATATTTTAAAATAGGGCCTATCCTTTCTCACTTTTTTATACTTGTACAGATATATTAATGATATTTAGGAGTTCCCAGCACCACTTACTGGCGTTGCCGTGAGCTGTGGTGTAGGTTGCAGACGTGGCTCAGATCCCACGTTGCTGTGGTTGTGGTGTAGGCTGGCAGTTGTAGCTCCAATTCAACCCCTAACCTGGGTGCTGCAGGTGTGGCCCTAAAACGACAAAAGACAAAAAAATAATAATAATGATATTTAAAGAACTAGAATTGCATTATAAACTAAGTTTAAAAACTTAATGAGGACAATAAAGGGTCAGTTTGGGGAGAGTACCATGATTAAAGGAGTAGAAAATAAGGATCCACTTATACTCGGATATTTTTCAGTCAGTACCATAGTACTACACATCCACGTGTGGTTGAATTCGTGGACGCAGAACCTCGGATGTGGGGGGCTGACTGTAAAGATGTAACACACATTTCCGACTGCAAGGGAGGCCAGCGAGCCTCACCTCGTTCAAGGTCAACCACATAGCTTTTGTTATGCGTGACCCTCTTATTTATTATCTCTGTTTCTTTATTTCTTGTTTTTGTGGCTCCAAGTTACCATCTGGAGTAATATCTTCAGCTCAGTCTACCCTTGTTAACTACCCATCTCCTTGGGGTTTTTTTTGTGGGGGCGAGGGCCAAACCTGTGGCATATGGAAATTCCCGGGCTAAGGGTAGAATTGGAGCTACAGCTGCCTGTCTACACCACAGCCACAGAAATGCCAGATCAAAGCCTTGTCTGCAACTTAGGCCGCAGCTCACGGCAATGCCAGATCCCCAACCCACTGAATGGGGCCAGGGATCGAACCAGCATTCTCAGGGATACTAGTTGGATTTGTTTCCGCTGCGCCACAATGGGAACGCCCTTTTTTTTATTTTTAATTTTAATTTTATTTATATATTTATTGGCCATGCCCACAGCACGCAGAAATTCCTGGGCCAGGGATCAAACCTAAGTCACAACACTGAGTCCTTCACCACTAGGCTCCCAGGGAACTCCCACTTGTGTCATATTTCAGATTCCACATGTAAGTCATAAGTCGTATCATTTCTCTGACTTACTTCATTTAGCATGATCATCTTAGTTTGTCCATGTTACTGCAGATGGCATTATTTCATCCTTTTTAATGGCTGAGTAATACTCCATTGTGTATATATATATATATATCCCATCTTCTTAATCCATTCATCTGTCCGTGGACATTTAGTTTGATTCCTTTTCTTGGCTATTGTGAATAGTGCTGCTATGGACATAGGGGTGCATGTATTTTTTTTCATTAGAGATTTATCTGGATATGTGCCCAGAAGTGGGATGGCTGGATCATATGGCAACTCTAAAAACTTTTTTTTAAATTGCAGTTGTAAACACAGCAGTTTGTAAAGTAGATCTCTGTATGCTGTGTTCTTCGATAGGTGACTGAATAAACAGCTGTGGCAGCTTTGAACACTATATAGCAATAGAAAGAAATGAATTATCAGAAAAGACATGGAGGAATCTTAAAGGCACATTGCTAAGTAAAAGAAATCTGAAAACGCCCAATGCTGCATGAATCCAACCATATGACATTCCAGAAAAGGCAAACCTAGTGGAGACAGTGGTTTCCAGGTTCAAGGAAAGGGAGCAGTGGATGGGAGGAACACAGGATTGTTAGGGCCGTGAAACCATAATGATGAGGACTTGTCATTACACATTTGTCCAAACCTGTAGAAGGACAACACCAAGAGTGAGCCTGAAGGTAAACCATAGGCTTTAGTCAATAATAACGGTCAGTATTGGTCCATCAATTGAGTGAACGCATCACACCTTCTCAGGACGTTGATAGCAGGGGAGACCGAGGGGAGGCAGGCAGAGTCTATCACGACATTCTGTACTTTCTGCTCAGTTGTTCCATAAACCTAAAACTCTAAAACATAAAGTCTAATTAAAAAAAAAACTCAGCTACCAGAGTTCCCGTTGCGGCTCAGCGGTAATGAACCAGACTGGTATCTATGAGGATTCGGGTTCCATCCCTAGCCTCGCCCGATGGGTTAAAGATCTGGGGTTGCCATAAGCAACGGTGTCCCTCGGATCTTGTGTTGCATGGCTGTGCTGTGGGCCAGCTGCTGCAGCTCCAGTTTAACCCCCAGCCTGGGAACTTCCATATGCTGCCAGTTTTGCCCTAAAAAGACAAGAAAACAAATAAAACCAAAAGCAAAACCAAACAAAAAACTCAGGCACCAGATTTCGAGGTAGACCTCTATTTGTGTGTGTGGGGCGGGGGGTGGGCAGTGGCGTCTTTGTATGCCGGGTGGAGTCACAAATAACTAGATGTCATTTCAGCAATATTTCCACTCCACATTTACGACGGGTTATTTTTTTAAATTGTGTGCCTTGTAGCGAAGATTTAATACCCAACTGTATGTTCAGTTATATCTCAATAAAACTGGGGGGGAAAAAAAGACATAATGCCACCCCCCCTTTTTTTTTTTTT
>PVHT021183524.1:32295740-32322136 GCA_004024745.2 Catagonus wagneri
TTGCGGGTTCGATCCCTGGCCTTCTCAGCGGGTTAAGGATCCGGCGTTGCCGTGAGCTGTAGTGTAGGTTGCAGACGCGGCTCGGATCCCGCGTTGCTGTGGCTGTGGTGTAGGCCAGCAGCTGCAGCTCCTGTTAGACCCCTAGCCTGGGAACCTCCACATGCCGCCGGTGCGGCCCTAGAAAAGGCAAAAAGACAAATAAATAAATAAATAAATAAAAAATAAATTGTCTTTTCATGCATTCTTTTCTTTTTTTTTTCCCTATCTGTTGATCTGCGTTGTTAAATCAATGAATTCAAATGTAAATCCCAGTACATTTCAAGCCATTCTGACATTCATCAGAGGGAAGCATCACGTCCGACCCCTTTTCTCTCCTGGGGAGGGCTGTGCAGCTCAGACTGAAAGCTTGGGAGGAGCGCTGTCGCTCGGGATGTGTGGCTGAGAGCTTTGCCAGGTCCTCGAAAGCTCAAAGGACAACCTCAAGAACCACATTTGAATTTCCCGTTAAAGGATAAAGTACTATCACAGTTTTGAACCAGAAATGAAACCCACCTGAGACAAAAACTTCAACACTTACACTGCAGCGGAGTCAGGAAACCGAAAATCTGGAAACAATGCCTTTTCTGTTATCACTGGACTTAGTGCTCCCCAGCCCAAATTCCGTGTCAGATCCTAACCCCAGGGGATCGTAGCGACAGTTCTCGGGGCCCTGCACGCAGGAGGCAGGCACACTAAAGAAGCTGGCACGTTCCAGCCACGGGCCATTCTCCCCGTGGCTAATGTCCTCTGAACTGAACTCAGGTAGGGAAGATAGAAGGGCCCGGCCTGGGCACTTTAGGTGGTTGGTTTATGCTGAATTTCTACTGCACAGTCTCAGAACCTCAGTAGATTTAAGTGTCCAGAGTACTTTCAGAACGGAGAACTGGGGAGTTCCCGTAGTGGCCCAGCAGGTTAAGGGCCTTCCTCGTGTTGACGAGGGTGTGGGTTCGATCCATGGTCTCCATCAGTGTGTTAAGGATCCAGCGTTGCTGTGAACTGCGGCGGACTTTGCAAATTCGGCTTGGATCTGGTGTTGCTGTGGCTGTGGTATAGGCCAGCAGCTGCAGCTCCAATTCGGCCCTTGATCTGGGAACTTCCATATGCCTCAGTTACAGCCCGAAAAAGATAAAAAGAGGGAGTTCCTGTTGTGGTTCAGTGGTTAATGAATTCGACTAGGAACCACGAGGTTGCGGGTTCCATCCCTGGCCTTGCTCAGTGTGTTAAGGATCTGGCGTTGCCGTGAGCTGTGGTGTAGGTTGCAGATGCGGCTTGGATCCTGCGTTACTGTGGCTGTGGTAGCTACAGCTCTGATTCGACCTGTAGCCTGGGAACCTCCATATGCCACAGGTGCAACCCTAGAAAAGGCAAAAACAGACAAAAAAAAAAAAAAGGCAGGAAATCAAAAGAAACTTGAACCATTCATTTTGACTGCCTGTTAGATTTGGGCTTTAAATATAAGCAAAGGTGCTTGAAATAAGTGATTAAACTGGTGTAGCCTCTATGGAAAACAGTACGCAGTTTCCTCTAAAAACTAAAACTAGAATTACCGTGATAGTGCACTTTCACTCCCAGGTATTTTTCTGAAGAAAATGAAAACACTAATTCAAAAAGATATAGGCACCCCAGAGTTGACAGAAACATTACTTACAATTGCAGAGATACAGAAGACAGCTCGGTGTCCATCAATAGATAAACGGATAAAGAAGATGTGGTACACACGTGCGTGCGCGCACACACACACACACACACACACACACACACACACACACACACTGGAATACTACTCAGCCATTAAAAAGATGGAGTTCTGCCATTTGCAACAACATGGGTGGGCCGAGGGAGGATCATGCTTAGTAAAATAAGTCAGACAGATGAGGAAAACTTCTCATCACTTATATGTGGAATCCAAAAATTAAAGCAAATGTATATAACAAATCAGAAATAGACCCACAGACAGGGAGAACAAACCAGTGGCTCCCAGCAGGAAGTGCAGCGGGGACGGGGAATGGGGCTCCGGTATCAAGACATACAAACTACTCCAAATGAAATAGACAAGGGAAAAAGATATTGTACAGTACACGGAATGTAGTCATTGGTTTCCACTAACTTAATTTTTTTTTTTTTTGCTTTTTAGGGCCACACCCGCGGCATATGGAAGTTCCCAGGCTAGGGGTTGAACTGGAGCTACAACTGGCAGCCTACAACACAGCCACAGAAATGAGAGATCCGAGCTACATCTGCAACCTACACCACAGTTCCCTGCAACACTGGATCACTGACCTACTGAGCAAGGGCAGGGATTGAACCCACATCCTCATGGACACCAGTCAGATTTGTTTCCATTGCACCACGATGGAAACTCCCTTCAATAACTTTAAATGGGGAATAATTTATATAAAAAAATTGAGTCAGTATGTGGTACAACCGAAACCAATATAATACTGTAAATCAACTATATTTCAATTAAAAAAAAAAAGCAAAATGGTGTTCCCATCGTGGTGCAGTAGAAATGAATCCGACTAGAAACCATGAGGTTTTGGGTTAGATCCCTGGCCTTGCTCAGTGGGTTAAGGATCTGGCATTGCCGTGTACTGTAGCGTAGGCCGGCAGCTGCAGCTCTGACTAGACCCCTAGCCTGGGAACCTCCATATGCCACAGGTGCAGCCCTAAAAATAAAAAAAATAAAAAATAAAAAATAAAA
This sequence comes from Catagonus wagneri, assembly GCA_004024745.2. Taxonomy (NCBI): domain Eukaryota; kingdom Metazoa; phylum Chordata; class Mammalia; order Artiodactyla; family Tayassuidae; genus Catagonus; species Catagonus wagneri. The sequence continues at coordinate 32,298,481 of PVHT021183524.1, forward strand.
AAAGAAGCAAAAGTGCTTGACACAGGTGATTAAAGTGCAATTTTTAGATTTTGATTTTATTATGTAAATTTTATGATTTTGTTAATTTATTTATAAAGTTGGCTACATGATGCAATTTTATAATTTTATTTATTTATTTTAGGGATGCATCTGCAGCATACAGAGGTTCCCAGGCTAGAGGTCTAATCGGAGCTGCAGCTGCCGGCATACCCACAGCCACAACACCACCAGATCCAAGCTGCCTCTGAGACCTACACCACAGCTCCTGGCAGCCCTTGATCCTTAACCCACTGAGCGAGGCTAGGGTTTGAACTTGTGTCCTCATGGTTACTATTCAGGTTCATTTCTGCTGAGTCACGACAGGAACTCTGATGCAATTTTATAATTTTAAGTAAACATAATATATGCCAATCTGTCTACCATAAAGATTAAGTTGAAAGGTGTTTAGTCATTTAACTAAATAAATAATTTATCATAGGATTCTCATAAAACCAAACTTCTAGTACATATCAGAGATTCAGTGGATAAAACTTTCAGTTCAATTCTACAAACATTCATCGAATACCTCTTCAGTGCTGGTTGCATTGTTCTAGAAGCTCATCTATCACTTACAGCTGGGTACACCTGCAGTAATTTATCTATGATAAAACAAGAGTGCGGTTGTTGTGTGTCTGGGGACAGTGGGGATTTTTGTGTGTCTGTGCATCTTCCATAAGAGGGCAGTAAAGGACTGTCCTGATTTGGATCTTTGGCCGTCTTACACCAGAGAGGGGCTCGAGCTGCAAACTTAAATACTAGAATCTTCCAAGAGTAAAAAGGGAGAAGAGAAGACGTGGCTACAGCTTCACTTTGCTTCTAGGTTGTCTGTTGTAAGGTCTAATACTGCAGCGTGGTGATCACAGCCGGACTGAGGTGTCAGGACAGCCTTGTGGTTGAATGTTGGCTGTGGGATCAGCCGGAAGTGAGACTTACCAGCTGCAACACCTGGAAAGACTACTTCACCTTTCCGAAGCTGCTTCCTCGGCTAATTAAAAAAAACAGGCACAGCAATGGGGGATCCGAGCTGCATCTGCGACCTACATTGCAGCTTGCGGCCGCACTGGGTCCTTAACCCACTGGGCGAGGCCAGGGATCGAACTCACATCCTTATGGATACTAATCAGGTTCTTAACCTGCAGAGCGACAACGGGAACTCCCGATTTTCTCCCTACCACTCTAATTTTTAAAATGGTGTTGATTCTATAGTCTAAGCATAGTATTTTCACTCGTACTTGTTTTCATTGTAGGACATTTACAAAACATAGATGAACATTAAGAAAAGAATCACCCATAGTCCTCCTAGAGGCTGTAAATCTTCTCATCCCATCTGTCTGTTGCTGCACAGACACACACACAGACACACACAGACACAGACACACACAGACATACACAGACATACACAGACACACACGCAGACGCAGACATATACACACACACCCCGACTCACGTGAAGGGTCAGAACCCGCTGGCGCCCTGGCACGCAGGCTGCGCGACCCACCCAGCAGCGCGCTGTGGCGGGGCTGTGGATGCCACGGAATACCGACGTCAGAGCGGCTGCGGATGTTCGCCGTGTGTAGACCGCTCGGGAACGAGGCTCTGCGGACACCTCCCCCGCCGCTCGTTAAAAACGTGGAAGACCTCTGGCTGCTGGGTAAGCGGATCTTCCTCGAACCCTCATCGCGCCTTCCCTCTGAGCCCCTCCAGCAGCGACAGGGCCACCCGCTGGCCCATCGGGGGCCTCCAGGTCCCGCCCTGGTGCTTGGCCGGTCCGATTTCAGTCTGATTTCCGAACGGTCGATACCCACACTGGTGGTTTCAGATGTCCTCCTTGAAGGTGTCATAATTGATCTGTTTATTAGAAAGTATTTTTCTCTTAAGTACATATTTTTAAAAGTCTTCTGATGGATTTTGTTGGAAGGTTATGCTATCTCGAGGAATCCATAGGTTTTCATAGGAAATTGGTCTCTAGAATTATCACCGCGGTTAGTGTTATGACACAAAACTGATTGGAACAGTGGCGTGAACATATAAAAATCCAATTTATACACAGAGTATACCTGAACAGAGGCTTTATTTTCTTCTCTGTGGAGCCAGAAACTATGGCCTTTGGGTGAAACTCAAATGTTGTTTTTTATGTTACTTGAAATTCAGGCCTTCAAGGCAATTCTCTTTTGAGTGTAATTTCATTTTGACTGTTCACCGTCCTCCAATACTGTTCCGCCTTATTCTTTTTTATTTTCTTTCCTCGTTTATCCATTCCTAACACACCCACATGTATTTTTCAAAATCTTTTGTATTTTTCCAGTCTTGTCTAGAATTTCACATTTCACATTATTTCGTTACTTTTTTTTTAATAAGCTGACCTCTGTATTTGTCCTCATGCTACTTACCGGCTTTTATCTGTTTTAAATAATCCCCTTTTAAAAAGGAGAGAAACTTGCAAAATTTTATTTACCCGGATCTTCAGAATATGTTTTTGATTTTTTGTTTTTTAAGCCATTTGTGAAATGGCTATGACTTTTTTACTGCCAAAGTCCAAGCTGTCTATTTTTGGCCCCAGGAGCAGAATTTTTCTTTAATTCTCAGATGATGAAATCTTTTGCCAGCACAGTTTAAAGTAAGTATGGAGGCCGAGGTCAGCTCACACCTGTTCCTGCAATGCTGTGCTTCTCTGCAGGTAATTCATTTAGGTGAGGGGAAGGCAAGTGCTACCTGCTGACTTTGCCATGAAATATGCTGTGAGCTTTTGTCTCACCTCCATCTCCATTTCTGTCACCAGAATGTCTCACCCGGTCTCTCTGCTTCTGTGCCTTTTCCCCCGAAGCGAGAGAGTGATGTTTCAGATACAGTGATGTATCATCGATCAGAGCAAAAACCCATCAACAGGTTTTCTCCTTACACATTAAATAAAATCCACACTGGTCACGAGGGCCCGTAAACCCTACCTGACCGGCCCTCCCCAGATTTTCTCCTGAGCTCTTTAAGCTCCGGGTTCACTTTCTCCTCCTTTGTTTTAATTCTCCAAGCTCGTTCTGGTCTCACAACCATTTGAGATGCTGTTCCTCTGCCTGCAGATCTCTTCCTCTTCACCTGTATCTGTTCACCTGCCGGCTTTCTGTTCACCTGCCGGCTTTCTGTTCACCTGCCGGCTTTCTGTTCACCTGCTGGCTTTCCAGTCTTGGCCCCAGTTGTTACCGAAGGTGGGGTCCGGCTGCTCGCTGCTCTGGAGCAGTAAAGAGGCAAGGCTGGTGGAAAGGAAATTTTGTGTTATCTCGGAGGCACGCAGCGGGGCAAGGAGTGGATGGACCGTGGACTCATGTCCAAGGCCACCCCCCGCACTGACAGCCAGTGGGCAAGAGGGTGAGGGAGGGGCTCCGTGCAGAACAGCACTTTCAGCTCCGAAAGTCATCTTGATATCGGTCCTGGCATCAGGCCCGTGCCGTCTTGACTTTTAAGTACAGTGACTTCATCGTCAGTTCCAGGATGGGCTTGTTTCCATTTGCTGGAGGTCAGGTCTCAGAACGGTGGCAGCTGATGTCACGGCCACAGTCTGGTCGTCATGTCGCGAACGTCTTCCCTCTGGTGGGGATTTTAGTGTCTGTAGAACAGCTCACAGGACGGCTCAGAATATGACCTGTGGCCTTTGAGGAGGAACTAAAGGCCCCCGACTTCGCTGTATGACTAAACTACCGTTTTGTCTCATTGACTATTTTCCTCCTTTGCTTCTGCATTTTCTCATTTCTCTGATTCAGCTTATTCTTTGGCTAAAGTTTTTCGGGGTTTTTTTTTTTTGTTTTTTTTTTTTTTTACAGACAAAAGCCAGGTGGAGGACATGGGGGTGGGGGAGGACCAGGGGGTCCTGCTTTGTTTCAAGGGGTCCCATCTTCTGTAGTGTTCAGTCTCCAGGAGCCTCTCACCCCTGACTCAGCAGTCACCTGCTCACATGTCCCTGCTTTATTTTCCTTCTCACAATTTGAGTATAATTACTGCTCACTAAATTAGATGTAAATTCTTTAAAACTAGAGATCTTGCCTAGCACTTGGCAGCATTTACCATATGACAGGCGTATGGCAAATACTATTTGTTGAATTAATAAACTAGTTGATTGGAGTTCCCTTCGTGGCTCAGTGGTTAACGAATCTAAGAACCATGAGGTTGCGGGTTCGATCCCTAGCCTTGCTTAGTGGGTTAAGGATCCCACGTTGCTGTGGCTGTGGTGAAGGCCGACAGCTACAGCTCCTGTTAGACCCCTAGCCCGGGAACCTCCATATACTGCGCATGCGGCTCTAGATAAAAGGCAAAAAAAAACCAATAAATAAATAAATAAACTAGTTGATCAATAAATCTCAGTGTTGCTAGTCCATGCTTGTTTCTTTGGCAACAGAAGGTTTTTTTGTCTTTATATGAATCTGTACAAGTTTTAGTTGTTTCCAGTTTAGACCAAGAGGAAGGGACCCATGCGCCCCAAAGCACCACCTCATTTCAATAGCCACACTGCATTTATCTATAGAAAGTGGCTGAATCTTGCTACTGAATAATAGTCCTTTTTAGGAAAATTTTAGACACGTATTTTATTTCTATAGTTGCTGACAAGTGTTTTATTTTACAGAATAAAAGCCATCTTGCCTGGAGTAAAAGCAAAAGGCCCGTCTTTGTAGCGCTTCCTTTCTATTGGGGAAAGGGTTTTTATTTGTTTTGTTTTTTGTTTTTTTGAGCTGTTCTGTGTCATGTAAAGTTGAATTCTCCATTGGAAGTCTAGGGCTTTTGGTTTCCTTGATGTTTCTAGGCTTTGGGGTTTTGTTTGAGATTTGTGTTTCGGGATGGAACATTTCCATGGTTACACTCAGTCTTTCTACCATCCTTAAAAAAAAAAAAAACCCGATGGCGAGTAATCTGATTCCTGGACTTGCTACACAGATGTCTTTTGTATCTGCCTACATATGAAACTCTTGGGCAGGTTCCATTTCCGTGCACTTATTTCCTTGAATGCCTTTTTTTTTTTTTTAAAGAAAGCATGTTTAAAATTAGGAATAAATGACTCGGATTGGCAAATGAAATAAGGAATGGCCTGTGTTATGTTAATGGTCTCAGCTCAATGTAAGATGAATTTAGAGGTAGGAATATAAAGGGAGAGATTGTTTCAGAGGCAAAACTAAATAGCAGCTTCGGCCGTAATCGTGCACATGCGTGAAAAGTCAATACTGTATATTCAGAAGGACTGTGTTCAAAAATAGTGTCCGGGAACTCTACTCGATAGCGTGCACTATATGAAAAAAAGAATGTAATATATGAAAAATATATATATATTTGATTCACTTTGCTGTACACCTGAAATGAATACAACCTTGTAAGTCAACTCTACTCCAAGAAAATTAAAAACAAAAAATACTGTTCAGTTTTTAACTTACAAAGTTTCATGTCAAAATATTACAATACACAAATGCGCGTTCACTGACAGGGAGCAGCAGTAAAACTCACTTTTCCTTGGAACAACTGGTGTGCTTGCAAAGCCTTGGCACAGGTGTGTTAGAATTTACCCTCATGAGATAATTTCAAGTGGGACGGGAGCACTGGCGACCAAGAGAAGGATCGTCTCAGAATTAAGGCAAAGTCCAAATAATGGAAAAGTAGTGCAGCTTTTTAAAAAGTCAAAGTCGTGGTTAACTTGTACTGTATTTCTTATTGAGAATGCAAAAAACTTACTCTGAATAGTAACGGTCGGTGTGCAGGCAGCTTGGCTGGCGGTCGATCATCGAGCATTTAGTGACTTTCCCACCTGGTGTCGCCCCAGTTTTGCTTGAGGCTCAAATCCTCTCTTTTCCTCTTCTGCTTTGGTATCTCCTCCCCTCCCCTGAACAATTTCCAAGGTAAATTATCACTCATATGCAATTGTTATTAATTTATAAGTGCTCGTGGCTTAAACATAAAATAACACTAAAAAGGAAAGCTCTGTAATTTTAACCTCTAGAGATAGATTTTTTATGAGTATATTGACATCTGTGCTTCCTTTTTCCTTGCTAAATGGGGTTCATACTATGTAAATTAGTATACAGCTTTTTGTATATATCTTGAATTTAAGTGACAGTATTTATAGATGTTCTTCATTATTTGTCATTTTGTGGCTGTCCTTGTAGATAACATACATTTTGCTTCCTTGTCTTTTTATAAAGACACCAGCGATACATTTTTTGGCTAAAAAAGAATGCATCATTCAGCTTCTTACTTGCAAGCTGTCTCAAGTTGAGATGACAGATACACTAGGAAAAATTACTGTATATAATATGTTTTCACTTTAATGTGTTCATGTTCAGGCTAGTACTTTTTTTTTTTTTTGTCTTTTTGCCTTTATGTAGAGCCGCACCCGCGGCTTATGGAGATTCCCAGGCTAGGGGTCTAACAGGAGCTGTAGCTGCCGGCCTACGCCACAGCCACAGCAACGCAAGATCCGAGCCGCGTCTGCAACCTTCACCACAGCTCACGGCAACGCCGGATCATTAACCCACTGAGCAAGGCCAGGGATCGAACCCGCAACCTCATCGTTCTTAGTCGGATTCGTTAACCACTGAGCCACGAAGGGAACTCCTCAGGCTAGTATTTAATCCCTTGATGAAGTTACTAAATAGTGTAGGTTTCCAAGCCGTGTGCAACTAAAGCGGCTCTGCTTCCTGACTCACTTCTGCATCCACTGATATTCTTGAGTGAGTGAAGGACAAAGCCCCGCTTCTGTGTTCCTGCTTCCTCTTGTCCAGCCAGCCTGATCTGTCATTCTGTTCTCGCATAGCCTGCTCCTTTTACGCTCAGGAAAGAACGTCTGTGCGGGGCTTAACCCAACAAAGCATGGCACCGGCAGGGCTGGCCAAAATCAAGGGCAAGTCTGTGAAAGGGGAGTGCTGGGTTAACCGATCAGGGCTTCCCCACGGACCACACTTGGATTATATAGAGCGGGACGGCCAAGGCTGACCCGTGCACTTGGCCGCCCCCCGGGCAATTTCCCTGTTGTTTAAGCTGATTTATGCCTCCTGTCCTCGTGCTGGCTTCAATTTAGAACCAAAAGATAAGGGACATCAGCCTGTACACCCTTTATTGTTTACTTGTAGGCACATTTTCTAAGCTTATCAGTCTAATCGGTAAGTGAACACAATAACATTTATATATCTGGAATGAGCCTTTTGGCTCAGGAAGACACGGCCAACATATTAATACAAAAAAAATGCCAACTGGCAATTAACTTTTTTTTTTTAAACAACTCCAAAGTGGTTTTTTTGCTTTTGGTTTTTCGTCTTTTTAAGGCTGCACCTATGGCATATGGAGGTTCCCAGGCTACGGGTCTATTCAGAGCTGTAGCCACCAGCCTTCGCCACAGCCACAGCAACACAGGATCTGAGCCGCATCGGCAACCTACACCACAGCTCACGGCAATGCTGGATCCTTAACCCACTGAACGAGGTTAGGGATCGTACCTGCATCCTCATGGTTTCTAGTCGGATTCGTGTCCTCTGTGCCACAAGGGGAACTCCCAGAGTGGTTTTTTGTTTCTGTTTTTGTTTTGCTTTTTAGGGCCATACCTGCGGCATATGGAAGTTCCCAGGCTAGGGGTTGAATTGTGGCTGTAACTGCCGGCTTACACCACAGCTCACGGCAGCGGCTGATCCTTAAGCCACTGAACGAGGCCAGGGATCGAACCTGTGTCCTCATGGATGCTAGTCAGATTCGTTTCCACGGAGCCAGGATGGGACCTCCTGGCTTGCTCCTTCTGAGAGGCCTTCTCTGTTTGCTTCGAGGTCAGGACGACTTTGCACTTTCTCAGAGCGGCTGCCTCGATTCCGGGGGACAGTTTACCTGCCTATCGGCTCGTCTTCAGATGGCATCAGTGAGCACTCTGCTCACTCCAGTGGCTTCAGGAAAGAGCTCAGTTGCCTGCACCTGCGTCTCCTTTCCCGTGCTGGGGTTTATTCGTTTTGTGATTTTATTTTTTCAAGGAAAACTTGTGACACACTCTACTTAGATACCCAGAGGCGTACAAGTCATGCTGGCCAGCAGTTCCTCATCACTGACGCGTGTATCACCGATAACGTGTCGCGCGGGCGACCCCAGCTCCTCCGTCCTCCTTCGCCTCCTGTCGAAGCCTAACCCCGAGACCCTGCGCAAACAGTACACCTGTCACGGCCTGACATTTGGATTGAAATGTTTTCCAGCGATGCTCTCCCAGTCTGTTCCGGTAGTTATGGAACTGAAAGAAAACAGGATCAACGCCAAACAAAGGGAACAGCCCGCCAGCCGCTGCAGGGCCTCACTGACCTGTAGAAGCCAGGGCCACGCCTTTGGAATTGAACCCTTTGCCCTGGGGGTGGGCGTGGGGACCCCCCGAATGACCCAGAGAAACGGATCTCACTTTCTCGGTTCATCCGCGAGCCCCCACCGTTCGCTCCCGGGCCGCAGACTCACCCGAACGGGACCTCAGAACGGCGGGCAGTTCTGTGGTCCAGGAAAGGCTCCCCACCCGCCCGGCCTCCCAGCAGCTGATGCCCAGTCCGTGGGCAGTCTGAGCTCAGGACAAACTTGCAGTTTTATTTTTCCTAGAAACTTCTCAAGACGTGGCATGTGTTGAGCCGGAATCCTTTTGTCGTGAGAATGACTTCTGGAACATTCTTCTGGTGAGCATCTTTCCCACTGCAGCCCCAGGGCCTCGAAGTCTGCTCCGTGAGCCTGAATGTCCGCGTCACCCGGTGCCAGCAGTGTGGGCATGATGGGTCGGTGCCCTCTGCAGCCATGCAGCCCCCCTCCCTGGCGACATCTCCCCAAGGAACCCCAGGGAAGGCCGGTTAAGCTGGAGGGCGCGACAAAGGACAAGCCCACAGGGGAGGACATGGCTGTCAGCCAAACCCATTCCTGCAAAAGTGGAAATTAATGCACAGGAAGCCACCGGAGAAGAGAGATCGTCAGGCAAAAAAGCCTCTGAAAACAAAATATATAAGGGAAGCAAAAGGACAAAGTGGGCAAGAAACTGAAGAAGATTCATGCATGAAAAAACCAGAAATGGGAGCTCCTGCTGTCGGGGAGTGGGTTAGGGATCTGACGTGGCCGCTTGGGTTGCTGCGGAGGTGCGGGTTCCGTCCCTGGCCCCGTGCAGTGGGTTAAAGCACCCGGCTTTGCCGTAGGTCACAGCTGCAGCTCAGGTTCAGTCCCAGGTCTGGGAACTTCCATACGCTATGCGTGTGGCCATGAAAACAAACAACAGATAAACTAGGAACGAGGCGAGTCTGGCGACTGATCAGGGAGAGAACAAGTCAAATCTGATGAACAGTCCGGATCATCGTATCAGATCTTTCTGCACCAGCAGTTTTGGAAATGCAAGTGTGCAGAGCCCAAGAAACTTAAAACATTTTTTGTTAAAGAGAGAATCTCATCTCATCCTTTTTTTTTTTTTTTTTGGCTGCCCTGAGGCACATGGAGTTTCTGGGCCAGGGATCAGATCCAAGCCGCTGAAGGTGCGACCTGCGTCACAGCTTTGGAAAACGCCAGAGCCTTTAACCCACGGTGCTCGGGTGGGGATCGAACCTGCCTCCTGGCACTGCAGAGACACTGCCGATCCCGTTGTGCCACAGGGAACGCCTCACCTCATCCCCCCGCCCTTTTTTTTTGAAGTCTGTATATAAATGGAAATGCTTATTTTTTTTAAAGAAGTAGAATCAGGTGCTGATTGTGTATTTCTCTGACCAGCGGGACATCGAAATGAGGGAAGCTTTGATGGTTTAGGCTAAGTTACTATTCTGTAGATTGGGGGGGAGAAGAGTTTTATTTTTTGATTTAAAAAAAATTTCTTTTATTAACGTATAGTTGATTTACAATGTTCTGTCAATTTCTGCTGTGCGGCAAAGTGACCAAGTCATACACACACACACACACACACACCTACACACACATTCTTTTCTCCTACTCTCCTCCATCATATTCTATCACAAGTGATTGGATATAGTTCCCTGTGCTGGACAGTAGGACCTCACTGCAAGAGCTTTATATCCTAAAATACCAGGGGTAGGAGAGGCAGTTTGTTGACTTCAATGTTTAAATTCCTCAACTTCTGCTCTCGGACTGTGTGTAGAATTGTGTATGCTCCTGGCTTGCTGGACGGAGCTGGGGGCCCTCTGTGACATCTTTGGTCGTGGGCATCCAGTCTCGTCCAGCGGTTTTGTTGATATCTGCGGAAGACTGGAATTTCGAGTTTATAGTGTGTAAGGTGCTAAGTTGTGAATTAGTGGAACCTAAGACTTAACAGTTTAACAACATCAAAAGATATTGGTACTTATTTTCTTCATAAAGACAATTCACTTTCTTTCCTTTTCTTTTTCTTTTTTTTTTTTTTGGTCTTTTAGGGCCACACCCAGGCTAAGGATCAAATCGGTGCTACAGCTGCCAGCCTACATCACAGTCACAGCAATGCCAGATCCTTAACCTACTGAGCGAAGCCAGGGATTGAACCTGCAACCTCACGGTTCCTTGTTGGATTCATTTCCGATGCGCCACAAAAGGGGACTCCCAAGACAATTTACTTTCAAAATTTAAGCCAGAAAGTCAGTGGACTAGCTATTCAGAAAGGATTGTAACTACAAAGCTTTTTAGACTTTCAGCACTTAGAGGAAGAATTATTCATAATGCCTGAGTACTGCTGCTCAAACAAAAACTAATAGAATCTCAATTATTAAAGAAAAAAATACCATTTAAGACTGCATCACCAATGTGAAATATTTAGGGATATATTTAACAAAATATGTGCCATGGAGTTCCTACTGTGGCTCAGCATGTGAAGAATCTGACTAGTATCCATGAGGATGCAAGTTCGAACCCTGGCCTCCGTCAGTGAGTTAAGGATCTGGTGTTGCCGTGAGCTGGGGTGTAGGTCTTGGCCATGACTCAGATCCTTCATTGCTGTGGCTGTGGTGCAGGCCGGCAGCTGCAGCTCCAATGTGACCTCTAGCCTGGGTCTTCCATATGTTGCAGGTGCAGCCTCAAAAAGAAAAATATATATATATGTGCAAGCCTTTTACACTAAAATATTCAAAACATGGCTGAGACAGTTTCAGACAACTTAAATGGTTGGAGAGATGTAGCATAGCCTTGGATTGAAAAATATAATTCCTAGGTGTCAGATCTTCCCAAAGGAACCTGTAGATTCAGTGTAATTCCAACCAAGGTCCTAGCAGGCTTTCAAATAGAAATTTCCAAGCTTACTCTAAAGTCTACATGGAAATGCAAAGGACCCAGACTCGCTGACGCAATTTTGACAAGGGGCAAAGTTGAAGGTCTCCCAGGACCTGATTTCAAGACCTTGTGATGCTGACATAAGGTTAGAAATACAGAACACCAGGACGGGGCCACGGGCCACAAACGGGCTCACACAGGTAGTCAATTTATTCTCAACAAAGGTACTTTGTCAAAGCCATTCAATGGGAAAAAGAGACTTTTTAGCAAATAGTACCCCCCCAAAAAAAGGAAAGAAAAGAAAAAAGAACCTTGCCTCTTACTTCATATCATATATGAAAATTAATTCAGGATAAGCAATGAGGTCCTACTGGCCCACACAGCAAACTCTATCCAATCTCTTGGGATGGACCACGATGGAAAATAATATGAGTAAAAGAATGTATATATATATGTATATGCCTGGGTGACTTTGCTGTATAGCAGAAATTGACAGAACACTGTAAATCAATTACACTTTAATAAAAAAATAAGTTCAAAATGGTCATAGACCTAAAAGTAGGAGCTAAACTATACAACTTCTGCAAGAAGACCTGAAAAAATGTTTGTGAACTTGAGTCAATAAGATTACTTAGATTGTACACAAAAGGCACAAGCCAAAAATTGTTTAAAACTAAGTTTAAGTGGACTATATAGAAATTAAAAACTTTGGCTCTTCAACAGACACTGTTGGTAAAAGGCAGAGACGAGCCTCAGACGAGGCGGAAGCAGAGCTGAATCTCTGTGGTGGTTATAAGTCAGCGTGAACAGTGAATTTGCAAATTCTGAACTCGGGGAAGTACAGGGTGAGGTCCCTGTGAACCCGCGGTCACAATCTCCGTAACCAGTTGACATATAACCTTGTTTTAGGTCTTTCTGTTTAAAGGCGCCTTATGTTATCCATCCTGAGTTCAACGTTGAACTTACCACCGACAGCTCCGCAGCTCAGACCTGAACAAAACTCGTCTCACGCATGCACTGTCCCCTTAAGGCACATCGCACAGCCTTCCTGCTCTTAGGGACACTGGACAGCACTTCAGCACTCTGCCTGGGGCCTTCTAAAAAGCAAAACGCCTACAGAAAGCACCCAAAATGTGGCAGCTGTGGCTTCAATTAGACCCTTAGCCTGGGAACCTCCACATGCCGCGGGTGCACCCTAAAATGATAAAAGACCATAATAATAATAATAATAATAATAATAATAATAATAATAATAATAAATAAAGTGAGTTTCTTGTAAACAGTGTGTAGTTGGGTGGTGTTTTTCGATCCGCTTGGACAATCGCTGTGCATTTCGACCACTGACGTGAACCTGTGATTTTGCCGAGGCCCTGGCCGGCCTCAGTAGCAGACAGACCTGCCTGGATGTATTTCAGTGGCAGCCGAGAGAAGGCAAATCGTGCGCTTGGGACAGCTCCGAGGATACAGTGAGTACTCAGTGGCCGTCACACACCGTTGCTGGGCTTATGATTTTCCCTCGTCAGCTTCAGAACTCGGCCTTGTACCTCCTCCTGGTGTCCCGGCGTGACTGAAGCCATCGCCGTTTCCTGCCCCTTCTTGTTCATGCAGGGACTGTCACTTCCCACATTCTGTTTCAAGTCACATCGGAGGAAGCCTTCATCGAGCCGACAGCCCGCCCAGGGCATCTTTCCACATAAAACGAACCAATTTATAGTCACTGCTGACAGCTGTTTTCTGAAGGAAAGGCCGTTTTCCTGAGCTGATTGCGGAGAACAGTGGTTAATTCAGCTCATCAACCCGCAGCAGCAAATGCTCAAAAAGGGCCCCATTGTGTGACGCCTGCGGTCTCCTAAAACCTACATTTCTGAGTTTGTCAGAATTTCCTGAGCCCAGCCTGCAGTTCCAGAGGTCACTCAATCCACCCTCTGGTCTCCTTCACTGTTTCTAAAGATCTCTGGATGAAGAAAGAGCCGGTTTTCCTTGGCGAGGGGCCATCAGGAGAGGTGAATTTGGCAACAGCTCTGTTTCGGGATCCCACAGGCGGTCGGAACGGCGCCCTCCTCGCCAAGGGAGTCGCCAGCTCCGGGAAGGGACCGAGTCTGATGCTGCAGTCCTGGGAATGTTTAGGGAGCAGAGGCAGGACCGCGTCCCCTCCCGCCCCCTGCGTCTAGAGGGAGAGGAGGTGTGAGGCGAAATGAAGTGGCGGCGGCCATGAAGTTGGGAAGAAACTCAGAGTTTTGGTACGAGCGGCGTCTATGCAGCCGGCAAACACCCGGTGCTCGTCCTCCCTTTTCTCTTCTGCGATGCGCAAACTTGGGGCCGGGGGACTTGCCGTGGGCCCCCCGGCGTCTTCCGAGCAGCGGTTGCACGGTGTGTCGGCTGGGCCGCGGGACTCCGGGCCGCCGACTCTGAGACGCTCTTTTTTCCGGGGGCAGCTGCCCAGCTCGGGGGGCCGGACGCCGCGGACCCCGCCCAGCACCGCCCGGACTTGCCTCCTGCCGCACCGGGTGAACTTGGACGGAAGCATCGGTGCCGCGCGGCAGAGCGGGGGCCACGGAGAGCGAGGGTGTGGTCTCGCTTGAGGGCGACCCCGCACCCCCCCTGCGAGCGTCCTGCTCTTCCAGTGACCGTCCGTGACATCCGTCCTGCCGGCCGGCCGGGCACTCAGGCCCCGGGCCCCTGCCCTGAAAATCTTGCCTCCGGGTACCTGGCCAGCGGGGGAGGGAAAGGGGCGCAGATGACCGCCGCCCGCCCTGGGCCAGGCGGGGACTCGGAGAGAGGGGTGCTGCTTCCCCCGTCACTGTCCGGCTGCTTCTTCGAGTCTGGGTTGTGCTTATTCCCCTTGTCACGCTCTTCTGTTTGTCTTAAGCTCATATATCTTCATTTTTTTCCTTTTTAATTTTTTATCAATTAACAAGTTTTGCCACCTCCCTCCCCCAGTTCTCTGCACAACCAGTGAACAGTTTTTTTGTCGTTTTAGGGCCGCACCCGCAGCACATGGAGGTTCCCAGGCTAGGGGTCGAATCGGAGCTATAGCTGCCGGCCTACGCCACAGCCACAGCAACGCGGCATCCGAGCCGCGTCTGCGACCTACACCACAGGTCACGGCAACGCCGGATCCTTAACCCACTGAGCGAGGCCGGGAATCGAACCTGCAACGTCACGGTTATTAGTTGGATTCATTTCCGCTGCGCCACGACTGGAACCCTCCAGGGATCAGTTTTGAATCCCTAATGCGCCGTCTGTTTCTGCCGGCTGGTTATTATTTCTGGAAACCGGATGAACAGTTCAGTAAAAATCACAGCAGTCGTGTTGTTAAGTTCATCATAAAATCAAGTTACAACGGCCGCGTTTTGTAGCTTAGCGAGGTAAAATTTGGGTTCCGGAGTTTCTGACGGAGCTCTCCCATACCTGTTTTCACGTATTTAAAAGTCCCCACTTTACAGACGCGGGAGCGACGGTTCAGGGAGCTCTGAGGCTTGTGCTCGCAGGGCTGGGCCAGGGGCCCGGGCCCCTGACTCCTTGTCTCCTGCTCCTCTGTCCCCGTTCGGCACCCGCTGGAGGGGCAGGGCGTCCGCTCGGGTGTCCCCCACAGCTGTGGTAATTGCAGGAACGGGGGTGGGTGCTGACTTTTAAGCCTGGCTGCCCGCGGTGGCGACACGGTGCGACCTGCGGCTGCCGCTGGCCTTGGCCTTCGGGAGGCAGAGTCCATCTGCACACCCGAGGGCTCCGAGGGGCGGCTCTCCAGGCCGGCCCCGTGTACTTCCCAGAGAACACACACCGCCGTAAAGGAAGACATGGCTGGTTCTTCTCCAGTTGCTTCACTGTGGAGATGCAAGAAGCCCTGTCTCGGAGGCCCGGCTCAGGGAGAAGAGTGGCACCCTCCTGGGCACGGAAGGGAAAGCTCGGCAAGCACCTGCCCCCCGTCATGTGCGTGTCCTTCTGGGGCGTCACTGCCCAGAGAAGCCACAGGCTCCAAACCAGACATGGCATCGTGGGTGCAAAGACGATCTGCCCTTGGCGTTTGGGCTGGGAGCGCCCCCCAGGCTGAGCCAGGCCAACGGGGGCCACGTCCTGCCACACGGAGGGAAGTGTCATCTTCCCGTGACCATGTCAGGTAGCACGTGCCAGGAGATGGCAGTCTCACAGCCTCCCCGCCGATTATAACGGCAGTAAAAAGAAAAATGCTGGGAGTTCCCGGCCTGGCTCAGCGGTAACGAGCCCGACTAGCATCCATGAGGATGCAGGTTTGCTCCCTGGCCTCGCTCAGGGGGTTAAGGATCTGGCATTGCCGTGAGCTGTGGTGTAGGTCACAGATGCAGCTCGGAGCCTGCGTTGTTGTGGCTGTGGCAGTGGCCGGCAGCTGAAGCTCCAATTCAACGTCTAGCCTGGGAACCTCCATATTGCCATGGGTACGGCCCTAAAAAGCCAAAAAAAAAAAGCCACAAATCACACAGCCACAAATATGCGGGCGTGTGTGGGTGGACGTGATCCCACACAGGTGCTTTCACTGTACTTGTCTTTTGTCTGTTTAAAAGAGAGAGATATGGTTAATTATACATATACAATTACATAGTAAAATGCTAGCATTTTTTAAATTTTAGTGGTGAGCATAAAAGTGTCTGCTATATTATTTTCCGTATGTTGGAAAAGTTTTACAATTTCCTAGAAAAAATAAACAATGTAAAACTGCACAGAAATATATCAAAGTGTTCCTAGAATATTTTACAATGTCCCCGTTGCTTGTTGCAGGGTGGGAGATGTGTGCAATCCTTCTCTCCCCTTGGATCTCCAAGAATGTTTTTTCGTGTTTTTCATTTCTTTTGGCTACTCAAGCAGCATGTGGGAATTCTGGGCCAGGGACGGGACCCAGGCCGCAGCAGTGACAATGGCACACGGTTAACCCTTAGGTCACCAGGGAACTCCACTGGAGCTTGTTTGCTTTTTAGGACCTCATTCGTGTCATACTGAATTTCCCAGGCTAGGGGTCAAATCAGAGCTGCAGCTGGCGGCCTACGCCACAGCCACAGCAACACAGGCTCCGAGGCACATCTGCAACCTACACCACAGCTCATGGCAATGCCCGATCCCTGACCAACTGAGCGAGGCCAGGGATTGAACCCACATCTTCATGATCCTAGTCAGTTTCCTTACCCCTGAGCCACGATGGGAACTCCCTCCATTAGAGTATTTTTTATGATGAAAAACTTACAAATGATTCTTTCAGTACCTTTAAAAACTAACTATATGGAAAGATAAATAACCAGCAGACTATGTATTAAGCTGTGTTTCAGCCTCTAAGCAGACAGGGCTCCTTTGTGAGCTGTGACTAGTAAGAGCTGCGGGGAGGGTGTTGGCGGGCTCTCTGACAGGCTCGTGTCATACAAAGAGCGCAGTGTTGCTCGTTCTGACACCAACGACCCGCAGGACTGAATTGATAGAAGCTTTCTGAATGTGTCATTTACGGCACCAAGTGAAAAAGATCTTGTTCGCCAGCCAGACTCTAGGCTGGGAAAGGATGGGGATTGTTCGGAATCGGGTCCTGAGCCTGCAGGAGGGGGCGAGTCCGACGGCTATCTGCATAGACGAGCCCAGTCCGTCTGCGGGTCTGTCTGGGGTCACTACACCCTTTGAAACATACATACAGCTCCTCGACCCCCCGGTTCACCAACGCTGGGAAAACCAGCACCCTCCCCATGTTTGCAGGGAGGTGGGGGCGTTGCCAGCCCCCCCCACCCCCGCCATCACCCCTCGCTGCTTGTCCTGGGATCCTTCCCCGGGTTGCTGATGTGCTGGCTTCACCCTGCGTTCCTTCTGAACCCGCAGCCCCAGCCCTGGGGGCGCCCTTCCCCGCCGGGTCTGAGAGCCCGGGGTCCGGAGGGTGGAGGGGCTGCCTGGCTGCACCACAGAACTGCGCCAGATGAACTCAGAGCCCTGAGCGCCGAAGTCCCTGCGATTAGAGCCTTCTGCTCACCGCGTTGCTTTGCTCTGCCGTCTCCCATTCTCGCTTTGTGTTCCGGTCCAGGGTCTCCTAGCTGCTCAGGCTCCCACCTGCCCTGAGGAAATACATTAAACAGAACAATTTTGTTCTTAGAGTTTTACTCCCCTCCGTCTTGGCTCTGCCCCAAGGTCCATTTTTTTCCCCAACAACAAAGTAGTATCTCTGAGGGCTTTTATCAAATAAGAATTCTCGTTACGAGGTACAGTTCTGCCTGCAGGCCTTACGTGGTCACCGGCCCCCCCCCAGCCCCACTCCTGGCTTCACCCTTTGAAAACATAGTTTGGGAATCAGAGCATATTGGAACCAAGCTGAACTATGGCGTGCTAAGTGTCACAGAAACGGTGAAAAGAGGAAATTCTGTAGGTCTGGGCATGGCAGGGGTTGGGGGGGCTAAGGCATCGTATGACATGTAAGAGATTATCTGACTTATTGAAATGATGGAAAGAGAAGCAGAACTTTCAGTACCACCCCTGAAGCAGCTTTTCTGCCCTCTGGCCTGGAAGATGCCCCCGGCTCAGAGCTAACAGCTGCTTCCTGGGGGGAAGGGTGGTGGGGTCTGAAATCTGCTGGGGTCTGATTGCCGGCACTTGCCTGCCTGAAGATCGGAGTCAAAGATCAGCCTAAGAAAAACCCCGGAGGCCTAATCCAGCCGAGCGGGGAGCTGACATCTGGCAGCGGGGCTGCAATGAAAGCCACCTGTGCCGTGATGACCTCCTAGATCACGACAAAGCTGAAAAACTAGGACTGAAAGAAGCAGAGGCGTTCCCACAAGGCCAGTGCAGCCTTAAGCCTGTTCTGGAAACGGACCAGCTGTAGCAAGCCTTGCCTCGCACGGCGCTGGGCCCGTGGTGACCCCGCTGAAGTCTTTGGGTGGAAAAGAGTAAGCAGGCTGGGGACAGGGATGTGCAGAACGAAGCGGCCGTGCTGCACGGTGGCTCGGGGCTCCTGGGCTCCATCCACGGCTGAGATGGCCCTTGGCCCCCGCGCGAGCCGGGAGGCACCATCCTGGCTGCATCCGGGACTCCCGCTGGACCTTTGACCTGAACCGAGGTCCGTTTGCGGGGAGTCAGGGCGAGAGGGTGGGGGTGGTTTTGGCTGAAGGTGAGCGGGGCAGGGCTGGCACGTCCTGGCTCCGGGCGCCTCCCTGGGCTTTTGTGACCAGGATCACGTTTGCCTTCAACACCCCCCACCCCCACCCTGGATTCAGGACAACCCAGGGTGTCCGAGCCAGGGTCGGGGCCGTGGTGGGGGTGGGGCGGGGGGACCAGCACCTCCTTTTTTTCCCCCCCGTTTAGAAGTTGACGGTTACTCAAATTAGGGAGAAAGGGACAGAATGGCCAGCCCAGCCCCCGGGACCTCCCCCTCTGTGCCTCCTCCAGGGCTGGCTCGGGTCAGGTCTCCTGCCGGCCCAGGCAGCCGCCCCGAGGTCCGGGCAGGTCTGAGCATCTCGGGGGTGGAAGTGGGTTCAAACACGAACAGGGGATATAGTTTTGTCCAATGAGTCGCACAGGGTCGCCTGGCTTCCGGGAAAGAGACGCAGGAAGAGGTGGCCCCTGTCTTTTCGCCGTGAAGCAGCTGTGTCTGGAGGATGTGAAACTTTTGCAGCCATCCTGCGAGCCCACGGGGACGGCCAGCCCGAGGGGACTCGGGTGCGCCCCGGGCGAGGAGCAGAAAGAGAGGGGCCCGAGGTCCCGGGCCAGCCTTCTAACCGCCTGCACCGGGAGCCGTCTCCTGACGCCTCATTTCAGCAGTGGTTCCCTTTCTCTCTCTTCCTGCACCCCAAAGCATCCTGACCGGGACAGGGAGCCGAGAGGATCCCAGGAGGACGGACGGCTCTGGGGTCACTGTCCCCACCAGGCCACGAGCTTGTGCAGGCCCCTTATATATCCCCAGCCATAGGCCTGGAAGCCCGTGGGGGTTCAGTAAATGGTTTCACAATGAGTGACTGGCATCAGAGAAGGGGACCGGCCCGAGGGCCCCCCCGGACCCCGGCACGTGGGGCCACTGCTGCGTCCCTTCGGCAGCAGCGAGATGCGGGTGTGTTTTCTCCACTGCACCAGCCTGGACCAGGCTGCTCTCAGCCTAAGTTACTAAACACTGGAAACCAGCCGAGCAGAGACCAGCTGAGAGGCGGCCCGGCATGGGAGCTGAGTAGCTGGCACTGCCAAGGGGCAAATCAGTACAGTTAATAAGTGTGCGAATAGGGAGTTCCCGTCGTGGCTCAGTGGTAACGAATTTGACTAGTATCCACAAGGATGTGTGTTCGATCCCCGGCCTCGCTCAGTGGGTTAAGGATCCCGCGTTGCCGTGAGCTATGGTGTAGGTCGCAGGCGCAGCTCGAATCCTGTGTGGCTGTAGCTGTGGCTGGCAGCTGTAGCTCTGATTCAGCCCCTAGCCTGGGAACCTCAATATGTCACAAGGGCGGGCCTAAGAAGATCAAAAGAAAGCGAGTGATCAGAAACCGCAGGGGTGGCGGGGACGACGGACCACAAACGAGGACGGGCTGGCGCCGCGGGTGTTTGCGGCGCAGCAAGCAGCCCGCTAGACCCGCTTCACAGCAACCCTGTAGGAGAAAACGGATGTGATTTTAGAGAACAATGGACCTAACTAAGCAGGCTGTTTAGTTCTCTTCTAAAGGGAAGATGCTCGCTGCAGCTGACGGGTAATTGACACTCTCCAGTTCCAGCTGAAGGCTTAGGAACGAGGCCACAACGCATTTTCATCATTTTCTTGTTAACTCGGTACAATCTGCTTTTATCCCCTAAGTCGGGTGAGCAGAGTGAGGCGGTGTCAGGAAAGCCAGCACCAGAACTGCTTGTGAAGTTTCATCAAGTCGAGAGCAGGTGATGGGTGTTTTCCTCCTCTGGGCAGAGAGAATGTGCAAGAGTGCCGTCCCCAGGCCTGCGGTTCTGCCGCCGTCATAAAACCCCAGCGGGGCCCGGAGACAAACCACCCCGGCCGGGCCTCCTCGCGGCGTGTGGAACGAAGCCTGAAGCTCGAAGCTCGCCAAGGCGAAAAAGCAAGTGCTTCCTCTCTCCGTACCGCGTCTTTTTAGTCTAAAAATAAGTGATGCAAGTTTGTACAAGACGCATCTGGAGACGCAGACGAGACTTGGGCAGGAAACCTGGGGAGGGGTCCGGTGGCAGGACCTGTGCTCGTCCCGTCGCAGGGCTGGTTTCTCCTGAGGTCCCCCCTGTGGCGGGCGGGTGCCACCTGCTCCTAGCGTCCTCACGCGCTGTGTGTGTCCATGTCCTGATCGTCTCCCTTTGTAGGGACAGCGCTCCTAGGGGGTTACAGCCCGTCTGCACGGCCGCGTTTTACCTCCACCGCCTCTGTAAAGGCCCTGTCGCCTCGTATGGTCACATCCTGGGGGGCCGGGCTTCAGCAGGCGGCTCTGGGGACACACGGCCCACGGCTCTCAGAGGCGGTTCGGGTGGGGCTCCTTGAAGGCAGGGCGGTGGCCGGGGCTTTGGCTTCTGGTGACGGTGGCTGGGGTGTTGGGGCCAAGCTGCCCAGAAGAGCAAGACAGAAGTGTCTACGTGAGACACCAGGGAGCTCGGGGGACATTGAAGAGACGGAGAGAGAAACCCAGGCAGGGGTGGGGGGTGTCTGGTGGGTGGGGGGCTGCCTACAGCTAGCGGAGGCTGTCAGCCCTGCGGTGGGAGCCAGAGGGGGCTCTGGGGGCCGCTGACGGGCTCTTTCTTCACCTGCCGCTGGTCCCAGTGTGTTTACTCTGTGGAGATTCATTGAGTTGGACTCGTGATTTGCATACTTTTCTCTTTCTATGTTTTACCTCAAAAAAAAAAAAAAGGGAGTCATTAAAAAAAGATTTTGGCTATTAACAAACTGGGGTTTGAAGCCCAGCTCCGCTGCTTCGAAATGGGCCCTCAGGAAATTTCATCTTGGAGTTCCCCTTGTGGCTCAGTGGGTAAGGAACCCAAGTGTTCTCCATGAGGATGAGGCCTCGATCCCTAGCCTCGCTCAGTGAGTTAGGGATCCAGCGTTGTTGTGAGCTGAAGTCACAGATGCGGCTCGGATCCCACCTGCTGCAGCTCCAATTCCACCCCTATAGCCTGGAAACTTCCATAGGCTGTGGGTGCGCCCATAAAAGGAAAAAAAGTTCACATTTTTCAAAACTTGATCTCTTTCCGCATAAAGTGCAGCGTATAAGCGACAGTCTCGTGCGACGGTCTGAGGTGTCAGTGAGAACCTGTCTAGTGGCCGGTCCGGGGCCTAGAAGCCGGGAGAGGCTCAGTGAACAGAAGTCCGATGATGTGTCGCCTTTGATGAGCGCCGGCCGCATGCGGGGTGCCGAGCCCAGCTCTCTGTTTCTGTCACCCTGGCCGCGTGCGCCGCGTCCGAGAGGAGGACACCGTGGCTGCACCCGGTGAAGGCCTCGCCGTTAGAAAAGAACGGGTATGAGATCCAGCCTCGGGCCGCGTCCAGAACCAGGGCTGGGGACCCCGCTGACAGGCCCTGCAGGTCTCAGCGGGCCCAGGGGCCTGCACGGGAGCCAGGTCCTGCCCCCGCCGGCCCTGCGGCCTGAAGACACGTGTGCGCGATGAAGGAGGCAGGGCTCGCGTGCTGAGAGGATGCTCCCGCAAGCCGTCCTCGCCGGAGCTTGGGGGTGTGACCGCTCCGCTCGGCAGGCCGGCCTTTAGGCACCTCTGTGCTTCCTTTTTCCTCCTGTTTTTTTCCTTTAGTTGCCTCGTAAATATTTCTACTGGAAAATTCCGATCTTGCCTCGGATGAACTAAGAGGAAAAGCAGCGTGTCCACACCCAGGCCAGCCCAGCCAAGGAGGGCAGAGGCCCCGGGGACAGGTTTCTGCCACGTGGCCACAGCTGCAGCTCCGGCTGGAACTCTGGGGCATCTTGTTAACGGCACCGAGCCAGGTGACACTGAGGGTGTTGACAGCGGCCACGGCTGCTCTGAAGGGCCCCGGGCCTTCTCCTCTTCCCTCTCCAGCTCCTCGGTACTTGTTGCTCTTTGTACAAAACCCTAGCTCTTAAAACTTACATGTGTTCTCTTGACCCAAAGCCAGGTGCTGGCCCTGTTCATTGAGCCTCTCCAGTGCCTATGTGGCGTTTAATACGTTGTAAGTGTTTCTAATTGTTTTCTTACGGCCGCACCCATGGCCTATGGAAATTCCTGGGCCAGAGGTTGACCCTAGGCTGCAGCTGCAGCAACGCTGAACTCTTGAACCCACTGCACAGGGCTGGGAACTGAACCGGCACCTCTGCAGAGACGCCGGCCGCTGTAGTTGGGTTTTTAACCCATTGCACCGCAGTGGGAACTCTGTAAGCGTTTCCTGCACGAAACCAAATGGCATGAGACTGAAGTGGGCAGAGTCTGTACGAGCACAAGAATTAGGAAGAGGGCAGGTGGCACACAGCGCCTGGCGCACCCTAGCAGGAGAAACTGGAGTTAGTCGCTGTTAAACGATTCTTTTGAGAACGTTGAAAGAACGTTGTCAAACACGTGCCCCGATGCACCGGCGTCCCTGAGGGCGAAGGGTTGGTGAGTTTGGCGGCTGCCAGGCTGGGCAGAGGTGTGCGGTGCCCGGGGGCCTCTCCACCAGGTGGCGCTCGCCTCTCGTTCTCAGCTCCCGTCCACAAACACCTTGCGCTTAAATCGCGGCAGAACAACTAGGGCGACTTGCTCCAGGGTCCGGGTTCGGTATCACCCACCACCGGCTCCAGGACACTTTTCAGAGACTCACCTGTCGTTTTATGGCCCTGGGAACCCGGCCCCTTAGTTGGCTCGAGCACAGGTGTTGGGTGGTGACGAGGTGAATACTTTGCTGTATTCGAACCCGCGGCATATGGAGGTTCCCAGGCTAGGGGCTGAATCGGAGCAACAGCTGCCGGCCTACACCACAGCCACAGCCACGCTGGATCCTTAACCCACCGAACGAGGCCAGGGATCAAACCCGAGTTTGATGGATACTAGCATGTATATGTGCATGTGGGTAACGTGCGTCTTGTGTGACTGTGTTTCTCTGTGTGATTGCGTATCTGTGTGTGTATGGGTGTGTCCGTGGAGACTGTGTGTGTGTGTGTGTGAGCAACTACGTGTCTGTGTGCAAATGTGTGTGAGTGTCTGCGTGTCTGGCTGCGTGTCGGGCACGGCTGGCTGGGTCGTCCTCACCATTGTCTTTGCGACACAGAGGAAATGGTCCGGCGTGTGTCCCACCGAGCGACCGCGTCCTCAGAGCCATCTGGCCAACGCAGTGACATCGCGGCGCGGGAATGCCTTTCACTCTGGAGCAGGCAGAATAGCTGCACTGGCGTCCGTCGGGCGGGTGCCTCGTGTCTATGGAATTTTCTTTTACCTTAAAGAACATTAAAAATATTGACACAGGGAGTTCCCGTCGTGGCGCAGTGGTTAACGAATCCGACTAGGAACCGTGAGGTTG
>PVHT021183524.1:32322236-32421795 GCA_004024745.2 Catagonus wagneri
GCCTCTGGAGGGCCCCCCAGGTGCCAGCAGCCCCCCACCTCCCTCTGCAGCTCTGCAGGTGGTGTGTCAGGCGGGGATGCTCGAAGCTTCTGTTCTGCTGGGCACCACGCCCCTGCCGGGCTCAGCCGTGGCTGGGCCTCGGGGCCCAGGAGTATTTCAAAAGCCGAAGGCTTGGCACAGTCACTCTTCTTCTGTTTGTAGCTGAGGGTTGCCATCCACTCAGAAAATTATAGTTTCCAGGCATGTGGGTTTGGAATTTGAACACCACGTTACTTTATTCTGGAAACACTTTATCAGAGCTGAAAATTACGAGTTCTGTCTCTGCCACGTTACCAGGACGCACAGAAGGCGCAGAGAGCAAAGCTCTGCTTTCACTGCTCGTGAAACTCAAAAGCCACATTAAGGACGAGGCGGCATCCGAGCCGGCATCTTGCCTGGAAATAATTGGGCTTCGTGAACGAAGCTGAGGAAATCTGCAGTGCACAAAACACAGCCTCTGCACGAAATTCCCTCGTGTTTCTTACCACCTGGACCTCAGGCTCTCGGGTGTAAAAAGCAGGTTTTCCCCACGGCCCTTCAGTTAGAACAGGACCAAAGTCATGTTCGTTTCCCTGTTAAATAAGGACCTAGAGGAGGGAGGCTTCCAATAAACTGAAAACTATCTTTTATGGTGCAGTTTGAGACAGGAATTCTCATAGCACTAAAGCCATTCCAGATTCTTCTAGTATGTTCCTTCTTTCTACTCAAGGGACATGTGACTTAAAAATATGTGAACGCTGCAAACCTCATGTGTTAGTTGGGAAATCGAGACACAAAAGAAGCCTGCAGTTCCTCACTCGGTCTGGACCCAGTTCCTTTCCCAAATAGAAGACATTGTCCCATCCTGCTGACCATGTGGGAAGTTTTGAGGTTAATGTGTGCTGCGTCCGGGCTTGTGCGGAGTGTGGGCTCAGCAGATGTCCTGTTTCCGTCACTGGACACGTCTCTCCCTCTGTGTTCTGCCTGCGGCAAAGGGACCAGCGGAGTTCACGGTCTCAGCCCGGGGGAGGAGTGCTGAGGCCTGAGCCGCATGAGTCCTGGAAAGAACTAGCCAGATGCACATTCAGTGTTGAGTCGCTCAAGAAACTCGGCTCTGAGAAAACTGCGTGCGTAGAAGTGAGATGCGGAGTTCCCGCTGTGGCTAAGTGGGTGAAGAACCCGACCAGTATCTGTGAGGAGGCGGGTTCGATCCCTGGCCCCACTCAGTGGGTTAAGAATCCAGTGTTGCCGTGAGCTGTGGTGTAGGTTGAAGACGTGCCTCGGATCTGGTGCTGCTGTGGCTGTGGTGTAGACCAGCAGCTACAGCTCTGATTTGACCCCTAGCCTGGGAACTTCCATATACTGTGGGTGTGGCCCTAAAAAGAAAAAAGAAAAATAAAAATGGTATCTGCCTCATTCCAGGCCTATGTGGTTTTTTTATTTCTCTTTCTTGCCTTTTTGTTCTTTTTCCTCTTTTTCCATGATCTGTTGGCTGGTAAGAACTTTAGAACCAAACAAAGAAAATAAGAATCTATAGTCTTGCTCCCTAGTTTCTACTTTTCTTCTCCCCTAATAAATTTTTAGGAATATCACTGACATGACAAGATTTTTCTAGAACTGGATAACTGGATTTAGTAATTCTAAAATTGGCAGGCACCTTTGCTAATGGAATAATAAATACGTTTGATGACTAGTGAAAAATGGAATGCTATTGGAGTTCCTGTTGTGGCTCAGTGGTTAATGAATCCGACTAGGTTCGATTTCCTGGCTCGCTCAGTGGGTTGGGGATCCGGCATTGCTGTGAGCTGTGGTGTGGGTTGCAGACGTGGTTTGGATCCCACGTTGCTGTGGTTGTGGCGTAGACCGGCAGCTACAGCTCCAATTGGACCCCTAGCCTGGGAACCTCCATATGCCGCGAGTGTGGCTCTAGAATAAGGAAAAAGACAAAAAAAAAAAAAAAAGGAATGCTATCAACTTGTTGACAATAGTAAAAAGTGGAATAAGACATTTCGGTTGACAATATTGAAAACCAAAGCAGCCTCCTGTTGTGGCTCAGCAGTAACTAGCATCCATGAGGACACAGGTTCAATTCCTGGCCCTGTTCAGTGGGTTGCCATGAGCTGCGGTGTAGCTCACAGATGCGGCTTGGATCCTGCATTGCTGTGAGTGTGGAATAGGCTGGCAGCTGTGGAATTTGACCTCTAGCCTGGGAACTTCCATATGCCGCAGGCGCAGCCCTAAAAAGCAAAAAAAAAAAAAAAAAAAAAATGGGGGGGAGAAAAAGAACGAAAGGAAAAAAAAGCAACCCCCCCAAACCCAAAGCTGAATTATCCTTTCAAGCCCATTGCAGCTAAAAAGAAAGGAAATATAGGGAGTTTAATATGCTGTCCAATGACAATATTATGTAAAACACACAATAACAGAAGCGCAGCCCCAGCTACTCCCAAACCCCAGGGCAAACGAACCCAGAGCGATGGGACCAGCAAGGGCGGGGCCTCAGATTCGCTCTCTGGGGACTCGGACCCCTGATTTCCCACCTGAGGCTGCGATCACCTGCCCAGGAACAACAGGTGGATTTGGTGGCAGTGAGTGAGATTCCTGTCTTCTGTGAGCCTGCGGGGGTAGGTCCCCCCACCCCCACACGCACTCTGAACCCCCATAATAACGGGGGTGCCGTTACTCCTCAAGGCCGCTTAGTGACCTGAGGCTGAGCCAGGGACTGAGACCCTCACGCCAGGAACCCTGCCACAGACCCGGCCAGGCAAAGGGGGCACGTTCCTAACAATCACAACCCACCGCTCAGAGGCAGGGGCTCACGGAAAGGGGGCGTGAGAGCTGAGACTCACGCTGGGCCAGCTTCAAGGTCGTCAGCCCCTGCGGGGGCTGCAGCTGTCCCCCGTTCTCCACCCACGGCTCGGAATATTGCAGATGCTTTAGTTTCACGGGATAGCTTTGTGTGATCGGTCAACAATCGCGCTGATCTCTGACCTAGACCCTGGGAAATGTGCTGGGAGGGGGAAGAAAAAGGATTTGCACTCCTACCCTGAACGTAGTCAGTGTTCAAACAGCAAAGATAATTGCTGGCCAAGAAATTGACTAAATAAGTCACCCCAAACTTAGTGGCTTGTTTATCTTGCTTTTTAGGGCCACACCCACAGCGTATGGAGGTTCCGAGGCTAGGGGTCCAACTGGAGCTACAGCTGCTGGCCTACACAACAGCCACGGTCACGGCCATATCTGATCTGAGCCTCATCTGAGACCTACACCACAGCTCACAGCAATGCCAGATCCTTAACCCACTGAGCGAGGCCAGGGATCGAACCCGCATCCTCATGGATCCTAGTCAGATTCGTTTCTGCTGAGCCACGACAGGAACACTCTTTGCTGGCCTCTTAGGAAAAGCAAAGGAAGTGTGGTTGGATCCACATGGGTGTGGGTTTTAATCCTCTTTTCTTAAAAAATCAGAACAATATTGTAGGTGCGCAAGGGAGCTGGGTGGGTGAAGGGAGCAGTTTTATAATTTAAAAAAAGTTTTCCGGCCCCGCTGCCCACGCCCCGGGAGAAATTAAATCAGTTGATTCCAGAAGAGGCCCCACTTCCCAGTTACGGGGGAGTCTGCCAGTGGGCGAAGGTCGCGTCCTAATGGTCCCGGCAGAAACAGCCCCACAGCCACCTGACTTGAGCAAAGGCTTCGGAGTTCCCGCTGTGGTGGGTGGGTTAAGAACCTGACTGCAGCACTGGGGTCACTGTGGAGGCACGGGTTTGATCCCTTGCTCGGGAACTTCCGAAGCCCTCAAGTGTAGTCATAAAAAAATTTTTTTAAATGAGAAAAAAAAAAGAAAAGAGGCTTTGCTGCCTTCTAAAACATTCCGCGTTTAGATGAGTAGACTCTCCGACTTTTTAAAAATAGGAAAGGATTCTAGGCATCTTGCCCAGGATAAACAAATGCACATCTAAATTACCACGGAGCCTGCTGCTGCCACAGGGAGAAAGCCTAATTTGAAAGCAATTGCGGAAAAAGAGAAGTGAGGCCTGTGTTTTCTTTACTTTGGCCAGTCAGTACTGGGGACAGTAATTTAAAAAATCTAGAACACTGAAAAATTGCGTCTTCTAAATCTATATATTTTGGAGACATTTGGAGTATATGTATATGTTTTAAAAGAATGAAAAGGGAAAATTTGAGATGAAAATATCTTGGGGGTTTTTGAAGACAACATGGGGAACATACTTCAGTACGATGGTAAATTTAAAAAGCATATTACAAAATTACGTATAGAGTTTCATGATAAAGATATATGTTATGTATATACACACACCTGGGGGAAATTGGACTTTTTAAAATGTCATAATAATAACGGTGGTTTTCTCTGAGTGGTACAATAAATGATTTTCCTTTTTCGTATTTAAAACTTTTCTACAATAAGCATGTGTTACCTTTTTTTTTTTTTTTTTTGCCTTTTAGGGCCACATCTGCAGCATATGGAGGCCCCCAGGCTAGGGGTCGAATAGGAGCTGCAACTGCCGGCCTACACCACAGCCACAGCAACGTGGGATCCGAGCCTCTTCAGAGACCTACACCACAGCTCACGGCAACGCAGGATCCCCGAGCCACTGAGTGAGGCCAAGGATGGAGCTCGCATCATCATGGATGCTAGTCGGGTTCATTACCACTGAGCCACAACGGGAACGCTTAAGCATGTGTTACATTTAATACAAAAATAAAACCCAGTAAGAGTCATTTATAGATTATACACAATCACCAGAGAGAGCAAACGAATTCAAGTTCCACGGAATCAGGACAGTTGGGATTTTTCCCCCTAAACGCCCATGGCCTCACGCACCCCCTTGCTGTGTGGACTGGCCGGTTCCGGCTCCAGCAGTGGCCCTGCTTCTCTCCGTCCTGCGTGGGCAGCAGGTCCCTCCAGCTCCACACACCTGCAAATGAGCGTTTGCACCTGCACAGACGTCAGACCCGGCCCATTAGGAAAAGGGAGCCGGTGCCACAGCAGTTTAGCCCGGGAGGAAGACGGAGCGTAGAAACCACACGCTTCTGGGGAATTACAAAGAAAATCTCTCTCCTCACAAGGCTGCGATGACGACTCTAAGGACAAGGCCTTGCCAGCCCCCTGGAGGTCCTTGTTACTTCTGGTTGGAATCCCTCTCCGGGGCTGGGCTGGGCCCCCTTTCTGCGTCCACGTCGCTGCAGGAAGAGCTCTGCGGTGTGATCTGCCGGCTCTCGGGGTCGGGCCCTCCGGGGTTGGGTCATGGGAACCTCCAAGTCTGTAGTCAGCCGGGCAAAAGCGGGGGTGGCCTGGGCACCTCACTTGCAGTTTGAGCCTGAAGTGAGGACGGCCAGGGGGACAGAGGCCTGGCCTCTGGGGTCTGTGCTCAGTGTGCTGGCAGTGTCAGAAGTGAACTAGCTGCAGGACGGTCAGTGGGTGTCAGGGAGCTGGTCGTGGTGTGAAGAATCCCACGAGTTTGGGGTCAGAAGAGGGAAAACACAGGCCCGAGAGAAGGAAGGTTCTTCCCCGTGACAGAAGCAGCCTTATCGCAAAGGCTCAGCAGCTACTAGCCATTAGCGGTTCTCCTGTTACTGCAACCCTGCCTTGTTTGCAAACAGAGAGGTTAAGCCACTGGCCCAAGGCTACCCAGCTGGTAGGGGGCAGAGCCGCCATTCATTTGCAAACTGTCTCCCCCAGGCCTGAGGCATGGTCACTCTGCTGTGCTGCCACCTGCGTAGCACTTCTGATGCCAAGGGAAGGGCCCCTTGGGTGTTGGTGGGGTTGGGGCCTGGAGTGGCAGCCTAGGGCCGGTCCTCAGGGAGGAGGAAGCCCAGGACGGAGAGGCCACCCTGAGTGTGGAAGTTAAATGAAGGACAACGTAAGAAGGTGGTTGGTGGCTCTCGACCTGAGAGAAGGGCCATACCAGCTACGCTGATCTCTGGACCAGCTGTGAAACCGCTGGAGAGAGAGAGGTTGCAAAGTCACCGGCGGCCTCAGGAGGTCCAGGAACTGGGGGGCAGGCCGCGGATGGACAGCGCGCACGCGGCGTCGAGGCTAACGCCCTTCCCGGCAGCTTAGACGTTTCCATCACTTTGCCCCCAATCACACGGCAAGTAAGAAGCTGGGCTGAGACCAGAACCCAGACAGCTGGGGGCCGAGTCCACGCCCACGATCCTTGCCAGATCGCCGTGCTCAGCTGAGCCCCTGGCCCTGGCTCGCGTCCAGGCTCCAGCCCAGCCCGGCGGAGCCAGGCCACCCACAGCGCCTGGGTGACGGACGACACCAACCCCACGACCGGAAACAACGCAGCCACGCCACGACTACGGGGCAGAGTGAAGCCGCGGGCTTTATTCACTTTCACGTGGGAGGTCAAGGCCGCCGAGCGTGGGGGTGCGGTGGCCTCAGCGGACCGTGTAGCGGTCCCAGCGCTTCTCAGGGTCGTAGGGCTCCCAGCGGCTGGCGGGGAAGATGTGCTTGTTCTTCTCGTACCAGCTGCGCAGCACCACCTTGCCCGCGTGCGACTCGTCCTTCTCCCGGGTGGCGTCGCTGCGCAGCCGCACGTCGTCGTGCACGTCGAAGGTGAAGAGCGGCCCGCTCTTGCCGCGCGCCTGCGCCACGATCAGGTCGTAGAAGGTGTGGCAGTGCGGCAGGATCAGGTCCTCCTTGACGAAGAGCAGCTGCTCCACGCCGGCCGCGCGCAGCTCGCGGAAGTCGGGGCGCAGCGCCTGCAGCGCCCTCTTGAGGAACTGCTGCACGGTGCCGCCCTTGTGGATGCGCGCGGCGCGCCGGTGCCCGCAGCCGTCCCAGTAGCTGAAGGTCACCTCCACCTCCTCGCGCATCACGCGCTCGCGCCGCGCCTCCCACTCGCGCCGCAGCTCCTCGCGCAGCCGCCGCTCCTCCTCCTCGCGCTCGCGGTCCGGCAGGAAGCTGGTGTCCACCGCCGGGTCCTTGCCCAGGGGCCTCCGCGGCCGGGCGGGCGCGGCGGGCTCGGCGGCGTCGCGGTCCCCGTCCCCGTCGCCGTCGTCGGGCGAGAAGGACAGGCCGCAGATCTGGCGCCGCTGCTGGCGCTTGCGCTCCCGCTCGCGCTGCGCCTCCAGCTGCTGGCGCTGCCGCTCCCGCCGCGCGCGCTGCGCCAGCTGCATCTCCCGCTCGCGCACCAGGGCCTCCTGCCGCGCCTTCATGTCGTTCAGGGTCACTAGCCCCACGGTGCTGGACTTGAGCTCGGCCTCCACCGCGTCGTAGTGGGCCGAGAACTTCTTGTCCACCTTGGACTTGCTGATAGTCTCCTCGGCAATGCGCTGCTTCAGCACCTCCATCTGCTCTTTCTGCTGCTCCCGCTTCTTGAGCAGGTGCAGGGCCCGGCCCGCCTCGTGCATCGTGCCCTTGTACTGAGCCATCGCGCCGCCGGCCCCGCCGAGCCTCGGGGCTACCGCGTGGACCCTGCATCAGGGAAGAGAGGGACGGGGTTACAGAGGGCTGGCACCGTGCCTGTCTGGATGGCTCCATGCACAGTGTAGATGGCGCGTCCTAACAGAACTTTCTGCGCTGGCGCAATGTTCAGCAGCCGCTTGGGGCCACTGAGCGCTTGAAGTGTGGCCAGTACCGTGGAGGCACTGATTGTTTTAATTTTACTAAAGTTAAATTCAGCAGCCACTTGTGACTACCGGCTCCCATACTGCCCAGTGCGAGCCTGGGTTTCGGGAGCTGCCCATGATCAGGGCTGGTCTCCCCTGCGAACTCTTACCTGTCCGGGTACACTCACTCACCTGTCCGGGTGTCCATGCGGCAGCCAGAGACCGGCCTGCACTGGGCCCGAGCCTGGGTTCCAGATGTGCTGACCACGAAGACAGAGTGTGAGAAAGAAAGCACCTCACTCCTCAGTCAGGTACATACGCACCCTCCCCCGCGGGCACAGGAGCCAGTGAGGGGAGAAGCCTCGGACAGAAACACCTGGCAGCTCCTCCCTAGGGGGTGTTCATGTCAGCTGAGGTCCCCCCCGGGGGGGAGGGAGCAGGACCTTGCTAGTTGCTCTCCCTAGCCCTCCCTTAAAAGTCATTCCTGGAGTCCCCGTTCTGGCTCAGTGGTTAACGAACCCCAACTAGCATCCATGAGGATGTGGGTTCGATCCCTGGCCTCGCTCAGTGGATTAAGGATCCGGCATTGCCGTGAGCTGTGGGGTAGTTCGCAAACCTGGCTGGGATCTGGCGTTGCTGTGACTGGCGGCTGTAGCTCCGATTTGACCCCTAGCCTGGGGACTTCCATATGCCGTGGGTACAGCCCTAAAAAAAAAAAAAATAAGGTCATTTCTGCAGCCAGTGTTTGCTGAGTCTTCCTCGTGCCCAGCGCTCAAGTTCACAGAAGCCAGTGTGGTGGGCACAGCCCTTGCAGTGGGAGCTGCGGGGAGCAGGGGCGATCCCAGCACAAAACTGCCTTCTGGGTGTTTCAACCCGAGCAGAGTGAGGCTGCCCTAGTTCGCTTCCTGGCTCAGACCGATCCTGTCCGGCCCCGGGCACCCGCGGGACCTCACCCCCAAGCCCTGCCCTTCCACCACGCCCTCTGAACGCAGCCGCAGCTCATCAGCAAACTCCTAAGGCCGCAGCCACCCCGGGAACCGCCCAGCTGCCTTCCTGCCCCACCCCGGAAACCGGATCCCCCCACCCCAGCCTTCTCCCTCCAGGAGAGGTGGTTTTCCTCTGAGCTTCCTCATCTCCTCAAAGTCTGAACGGGCAATGAGTGTCCTCGCTGCTTCAAAAACATGTCTTCTGTGTCCCTGAAAACCCCCAGCTCCCTCGGAGCTCCTGCCGGCCGGGGACACTGTCCCTGCTGTGGCTGACCTCGCTGCAGTCCCTGTCCTCCTCCCGAGCCTCGAGGGTCAGCGCCGTCCTCCGCCGCCTTCCTCCTCCAGCCCCCGTCCCGCCCAGTCCTGGATGCCTCAGCCTTCCTGTCACCTCCACACCCAGTTCTTTTCACTGCCCGTGAGCGCTCACCTCCATACCCTCGCTCTGTTCTCTCCTTGCCTTCCACTTAGGCTGGCACCCCGACTCCGCCCGCCCTCTGATGCCTTGAGACCCCGCGCCCCAAAGACCCGTCACCCCTCCAGCATCGCCACATCCTCCTGTGCCTGCGCTCCCCTCACCCAGCAGAGAGGAGGTAACTTCATAGATGGTTTTCTTTCTCTTTTTTTTTTTCTTTCTAGGGCCGCACCCGCAGCATATGGAGGTTCCCAGGCTAGGGGTACAATTGGAACTGTAGCCGCCTGCCTACACCACAGCCACAGCAACGCAGGATTCGAGCTGCGTCTGCGACCTACACCCCAGCTCATGGCAACACTGGATCCTTGACCCACTGAGCGAGGCCGGGGATCGAACCCTTGTCCTCATGGATACTAGTGGGGTTCATTATCACTGAACCACGGTGGGAACTCCCAATTTTTTTTAATGTAGCTTTTTGTGGATTTTTAGAGGTTGCTTTTGGGATTGCAACATATATTCTTAGTTTCTTCAGTTTACTTGGAGTAATATTTTACTGCTTTTGGAGTAATGTAAAAATATCGCCACCGTATATAAATGAGTCCTCTCTACCTTCCCTGTCGAGTGTAGTTACCGTGTGTGTTACACGTACGTGCACTGAAAACCCCAGCAGACAATGCTAGAATTTTTGCTTTCGACCATCACACGAAGTTGAAAACTCAAGAAAAGGAGCCCGTTGCTTATTTTTGCCCAGATATTGCCATTTTCATTTCTCGTCCTTCATTCCTGGTGTTGCATGTTTCTCTCCAGTAACGTCTCTCCTCCAGCCAAAGACCTTTTTGCTTCATTCTTGGTTTTAAGTGGCCACTTTTGTCTCCTAGATTTTGAAAAATCAATCTCTGCCTTGTCTGTAGTACAGACCATGCTGGGGCCAGGACTTTTGCCTTCAGCGCGTTGGCGGAGCCTCCACAGACTGACTGCAGAAAACCCAGGAGCGGGGGCTTCCTGGAGGAGGCGGTGCCTCCGTGATGCTGGCTTCCGCGCACAGCCCCCTTCAGTGCACGCGGGCTCCTCGGCCTGTGCTCAGACACTGGCGTCCACGGTGTCCGCGTGTGCAGGTGGCCGTGGGACATAAGGAGCACACGTAGCCATCCTTGCCTTGTAGCCAAGATTAACCGGTTGGGATCTTGGCTGAGCCAGTGGAATCGTCCCTAATGGCCCCGGGGTAGGACTGGGCCCTGGGTCTTGGCGATGTGTCTTGTCCCGTCCGCTGGGACCCCCCGCGGGCTGAGATTCCAGCGCACGTGAAGCGTTAGAGGTGAAGGCTCACTTCCTTTCCCTCGGATTCCCGTCAGGCCGCCATCCGTAGGGCTGCGTGCAAGAGCTGCCTGCTTTGTGTTTGGCACCGACGGACTCATTCCTTGTACAAGAGCTGCTGTGGCCAAGGGCCAAGTATCTAATGGGCCCCGCCAGATGAACTGTATGAGGACGTGTGGCCTAAAGTTATTGCTGGTTCTACGGCCCCTTGAGGCTGCTGTGCGTTTTCATTGTCCTGCTCCAGGGCCTGGCATATCGTTTATGCCCAATAAGTAGTTGATAAATGAATGAACAAATGTCACATTGTTTGCTTAGATGACATTGAGACTTTATGATATTAGCAATGCCGGGTATCACAGTACAGGTGCTCAGTGCTGCGTCTTCATTTTCAGTTCTCTCTATTCAGCGTGGAGGTGTAAATGATTACCCTTTACAAACCTCTGACACGTGCAGCTGGCAAGGTGGGGGCCCAGGCTGTAGGTGGAGAGACAAACGTCTCTCCAGTTTGTTATGGTCTCAGGGAAAGCTGCGTAATTCCCCATGCTTCCGTCTTTGCCTAGAAGATCACAGACTGAATTATCAGATCCTTTTGAGCCGTGCAGGTCCAGGATTCGACCAAGAGAACTTTCTCAGAACTCATCTAAGTTGATCACAAGACACGGATCAGGGAGCCCAGAGCTTACTTGCTTAAGCAAGTCTTCTTTGCTGCTGGTTATCTAGAAACCCTGCTGCTGGTTATCTGGAAATCCAGATTTCTCGGGCTAGGGTGGGGAGGTGCCAGTTGAGCCAAAGGTGATGACTCATGGACCATGTCAGACTTGGCTGGTCACAGCAGGGTGACTGTTATCACACGAGTCCACAGGTGAATCCAAAGGTCTGGGAGGGGGTAGATTAAGTACAGAAAACTATTGATTTAGCGGCAGAGCAGTTGGGGGCAGCCTCTGCCTTCACAGCAACCTGGCAAATGGATGCTTCTCGGGCTTCTCAAGAGCCCAGTCGGAACACCTTGGCCAGGAGCTTACTCTCGGGGAGTGAGCACAGGAAAGCAATGCCTTTCATTCACTTGGGGCTGACTGTGAAAATTTCCGTTCCTTGTTACTCGGTGGGGAAGGTCTTCCTTCCTCTGTGCCGGCGACAGCGCCCCCCCAGCCCGCACCCTGCGCCACTTTCAGGGGGTGGGGCGTAGAGCTCTCGGCCCCGCCCCCCTCCTTCCGTGTCCCCAGACACAGAGCGAGTGTCACTTGCCACAGGCGTCATCGGCATGCAGACGCCGAGGACAAGCGGGATAAATTCCACTCTCAGGGTGGCCCCAGATCACCCACACTGGGCTTCTCTCTGATTTGTGCTCATTTCATTTTTTGAAATAAAAATGTTTTTATACTACATGAATTTTGTAAAAACGTTACATAAAATGGCCTTTATGGAACCCAAACCTGAGAGAGAATCGTTATTAATAGTTGGCATTTTCTTCCAGATTTTAAATGTATATATAAACATGTACTTTAATATCAAGGGAATGACTTTGTACATAGTTTGATAACTTCATACGTCTTTCCATGTTAACACTTAAAGGCCTGTTAGATCCTTTTTTAAATGGGGGATTTTAAGCTGAGCGAGGGGACCAGGAGTCTTTAACACACGGTCCATTATAAGCTGACTGTACAAAGCCTGAGTTAGGGAGGTGATCCGCAAGCCAGCCCAGATTCCTGTTTCCCCAGCTAACATCTGGAAAGTGCCACCAGCTCCCGAGAAGGTCTTCCTGGTTTTCGCCCTTCACCCACTGCACCCATCTTCCTAAAACACAGAACACTCCATCGCGGTCGTGGCTGTCCCGAGGTGTGCACCCCTGCGCGTGGCCTGCAGGATCATGGCCAGATTTCTTTGCCTGACACTCAGCATTCTTCACAATTGGTTTTTACCATAATTAGACGGCTGATCCGCCGTCACTGCCCCGGCTGGACTCAAGCCAGTCCAGTTTCCTTACCGTTTGACAAACGGGCCGAGATTTTTCCTTCTCAGGGTGTTTGCTAACGCCCTTCCCTCCAACTGACAGGGGTGATATGCAGAACACTGACCAACTGCCAAGGTAGACACTGGCCAATCGGCACGAGGACTGAGCTGTCGGAACTGGTGGTGGGTGTGACGGACAAAGCGGGTCGACCAGTTGGCTCTGCCTCCCTTCTCCTTCTGTCTGTTGGACCCTGTCTCTCCTGCTGTGAAGTTTCCTGGATTGCTCTCGCCTGTCTTGGTCTTTCCTTCTTTGGGATTAATTACTGCCTTATGGCCTGAATGTTCTTAAAGCTGTTCATGCGATGATGCAACTGAGCCCAAAACACCTGCACTTTTTGGCAACACGTTATTACCACTTCATATGGGAACGATTTCATGGTCTTCTCTGCAGAGAGAATAGAAAGAATTCAGTTTTTCTTATGGTGATCAAAACTAGTTATTATTGATGTTTTAGAAGAGCCTCAGTTTCAAAAATTTGTGACCGATGATACAAATTTTTAGAACGTTTGTCACAGAGGAGGAAAATCTCTGCCAAGTTTCCTCATGGAGGAGCTATAAAATTTCAGATTCCATGTTTCCGTGAAATGGTCTGAGTTGCCTTTAGACTAATTCCTAAAAGCTGGCCCAACATCGGGATGGCCAGCAATATTTTATCTGTGTGGTGACTTCAAAACGTGGTCCCCAAGGGAGTTCCCCCGTGACCTGGCGGGCTGGGACCTGGCGTTGTCACTGCTGAGGCTCGGGTTCCATCTCTGGCCCAGGAACTTCTGCATAGCGTGGACTGGGAGGTGGGGTCTGGGTCTCCTCCCGGTGTATCCAGGTGGACCGATTCGGTTGTGACAGAAAGTGGACCAGGGCGGGCAATGCAGCCACCGCCTGGTTCTCTGGAGTTCTCGCCTCTGGAGCCTGATCCATCATGGAAGAAGCTGGGTCCCTCCGAGGCCGTCATCCTTGGGCGGGAAGCCTGGGCCGTATTTAGGGGCTGCAGCCACAGGCTGGCTGAGATCCCAGCCAACAGCGAGCGCCAACCGGCAGACCTGATTCTGGCGCCAACAACAGTGTCACCGCGCCCCGCTCCCCGCCAGGGGTTCTTCCGGCCGAGCAGAGGCAAGCCGTGCCCGGTCCCAATTTCTGTCCCAGAGAACCCACGAGCGTAATAAGATGGTGGTTTGTAGCACCAGTTAACACAGTGGTAGTGGCCGGAATAACTGGGCGAAAGGAACTGGGACCCAGGCCATGGCTGAGACCTCGGGGTGGCCAGCTTGCGTGCAGGTGGAGGGCTACACCCACATCTAGATGCCTAAAGTTTTATAGATCGTTATAAATCGCGCTAGGAAACTATCAAATAGAGGTGTTCTCCCCTCCTTCGCTGAAAAATAGTCTTCCTTCGACCAGGAAGGCCGGCTTTGGCTGCAGGACTCCCATCGGGCGCTACCCCTCCCCTTGCTCAGCCTCCCAGGCCCCCGCAGCACCGTGGGGGCCCCACACGTGCTCGCCAGGCCCGTCCTTACCCCCGGAAAACAGCCCCGCGTGGCCTCTCCTGGTCCCGCGGGAGCTCAGCCAGCAGTGGGTGCTGTCGCCCACAAAAGGGTGACGGGTGCGGGGTCTGGGGCAGGATGTCGCAGGTTCCCCGGTCTGGTGCAGAGGCAGGGGCTCCGGGGCGGGTCCCACAGCGAGGACCTCGCCAGTCCTGGGCGCCCCGGGGCGTTCCCGGCGCCAACCGCGAAGAGAAGTCCTGCCCAACTCACAGCGACTGAGTATTCAGTCCGGCTCCCCTCTGCCGCTCCTAAGACCCTCCTGGGCAGTGGGTGCCGCCGGAGAGGAGGGGCGGTGGGACCGGTGGAAAGAGACGGCCGTGCTGCCAGCTCCGGCTGAAGCTTCTCGCTTGGGAAACGTTCCAGCAACACACGGCGAAGAGAAGAGGCCCAGGCCCACGGGGTCTTCGTGGAAATCCACCTCTGTTCCACTTTCTTGGTCCGTTCGTCCCCTCTCGATGACACCCCGTGGAAAACAAGATTACGGACTTGGCCTCTGTGACCCGGGAAGGAACTTCAGCTGGAGCGGAGGTCAGAATTACTGACCCGTGGGCCACATTTGACTGCAAATGTGTTTTTATCTGGCCTGTGCAGGGCTTAGTTTTTTTTTTTTTTTTTTCTGAATAAGAGGTTAGCATAGATTTTATTATTTATTTACTTATTTTTTGTCTTTTGCCTTATCTAGGGCCACACCCGCGACACATGGAGGTTCCCAGGCTAGGGGGTCTAATTGGAGCTGTAGCTGCCGGCCTACACCACAGCCACAGCAACGCGGGATCCAAGCCGCATCTGCGACCGACACCACAGCTCATGGCAACGCCGGATCCTTAATCCACTGAGCAAGGCCAGGGATCGAACCCGCAACCTCATGGTTCTTAGTCGGATTCGTTAACCACTGAGCCATGACGGGAACTCCAAGGGTTAGCATTTAAAAACTGGCAGATTTCACCTGAACGTCTCGATTTCTTGC
The DNA here is from genome assembly GCA_004024745.2 of Catagonus wagneri. Classification (NCBI taxonomy): domain Eukaryota; kingdom Metazoa; phylum Chordata; class Mammalia; order Artiodactyla; family Tayassuidae; genus Catagonus; species Catagonus wagneri. Next base: position 32,337,058 of record PVHT021183524.1, read on the forward strand.
TTTACCCGGAAGCGAGAATGATCTGGAACAGCAGGCCTGCATTTCCCCAGAGCGACCCGCGGCTGCTCCTTGGGACACAGGCTCCTGTGGCCTCCAGGCCCCGCCCCCCACGCCCCTCGTCATTTGGGTCTAATTCCTGGGGCATCTGCGGTCCGGCATGTGCTTAGAGTAGCGACAGCGCGGACACAGGTGCCTGCTGACTGATGGCCAGCAGATGGCAGCGGGTTTGAAGGAACGAACGAACGAATGAGTGACCGGCCAGGGAGATGAAAGGTGACGGTCCAGGTCAGCAAACCAACTTCAGCGGGACAAAGCAGTCACCTTAGCTGTGTGCAGTCTTCTTTAAAGAGTAACTCTTTCTTCTGTTCATTTTATGTCATAACACTGACTGTGTGCTACTAATAATAGACTCTAATCTGACCAGATCCTTAAAGAGAAGGAAGCTTATAAAACTCCGAGGGGATCAGCCGGAAAGAAAATGCATCACTGCAGCCAGCCTTGCCAGGGAACGACAGATCTGCCGCGAAACCTGCGTTTATTATGCTCTTAAAGAGTTGCATTCGCATCTTAGGTAGCCCTTTAAAAAAATAAACACAACAGTGTGGCGGGTTCTCAAAAAATTAACATGGAATTACCATGTCGTCTAGACACCTCACTTCTAGGTTTGTCCCCAAAGAGCTGAAAATAGTCTCGAACAGCCATGTGCACACCCACGATCCCGGCAGCCTTATTCACAACAGCCAAGAGGTGGGAGCCACCCAGCTGTCCATCAGAGAATAAATGGGTAAGACCTCTACGTAAAGTGGAATATTCTTCAGCCTTAAATCGGAAGGGATTCTGACACAGGCTCTAATGCAGATGAACCCCGAAGACGTTATGCTCAGTGAAAAAAGCCAGTCACAAAAAGCCATGTACTGTGCTGTCCTAGAGGCCCCTAGAGTCGTCAAAATAAGAGACAGAACGAGGAGGGTGGCTGTCGGGTGGCTGCAGGGAGGCGGTAGAGAATTAGTGTTTAAGTGCTCAGAGTGGAGTTCCCATCATGGCACAGCGGAAACTAATCTGACTAGCATCCTTGAGGACGCAGGTTCGGTCCCTGGCTTCGCTCAGTGGGTTAAGGATCCAGCATCACCGGGAGCTGTGGTGTAGGTCGCAGACACGGCTTGGATCTGGTGATGCAGGCCAGCGATTGCAGCTCCGATTCCCTCCCTAGCCTGGGAACCTCCATATGCCGCGGGCGAGGCCCTGAAAAAGACCAAAAAAAAAAAAAAATTAAAAGGGACAGATTTTCCCTTTGGGAAGATGAAACAGTTCTGCAGAAGGATGGAGGCTGCCCAACAAGGAGAAGGCATTAATGTCACAGAGCTGCCATTTAAATGCAGTTGAAATGGTAAATTGAATGTTGGGTGTGTTTAAACACAACTTAAAAATGAACAGAAGCATATGCGTGTGGCTGGCAGCTTTTCATTTGAAGTCACAACCAAGGTCAGCTCGCTTCTCTGAGCCTGTGCGGGACAGCCGTTGGGGGGGTGGCCTGAAGCGGGGCTCACCAGGTGCGTCGGCCAGTGGAGGGGGCCCTGGCCTCTGGATTAAAGAAAGCCACCGTCTGACCCCACAGCCTCCTGGCCGGTAAAGGCCTCCTTCTCCTCCAAGTGCCAGGGATCAAAACTCAGCTCTCGGCCTTTTTCAAAACAACTCTGATGCAAAGGGGATGCAGGATTCAAAGCCTGGACCGCCCCCAAGGGTGCACCAGCCCGGCCAGGGCCAAGACTGGTGGCGCACCAGGGCCCTGCTGCCACCGCCGCCGTGGCTGGCACCTCGCCCTGGGCCCTGGGAGCCGCTGGCTTTGCAGCGGACAGCGCCACTGCTGAGCCGGGCGCAGGGCCGGGGCGGGAACCGGCCGAGTCAAGCCAGATGCTGGGCTTGCCTTCTGGCCGGGAGAAGGGGTTCCAGCCTCGTCAGGAAAGAGCCACGGGGCTTTGTGTTTTGATTCCACTTGGCCCCACTTCCTCTGAGTCCAAACCGTCTGTGGAACAGGGAAATGAGCTTGAGTCAGAGGATAAAGCCCGTATGATTCATGCGTCTGTCAGGAGGAAAGGAGCAGGAAACGGAGCCCGCGCTGGGCGCGTGACATCATGCCTCCGGCATCCCATCCTGTTCTGGAAAAATGCAGGCCGCACCGCCCTGAGCGCTGTGAGACGCAGGAGATGCAAGCTGTTTGGTGGCAGGACGCTCCTGGGAGCCGCGGGCCCGACCCTGGACGCCCCGTCCGGGGAGCAGGTTAAGGGCGAGACGCGGTATGTGTCCAGCCGCCAAGGGCTCCGGGAGAAGCGAGGGGGGGTGACAAAACCCTGCAGTTCAAACACCAGTGGAAAAACACTTCTTAAAGCAAACAGCGAGAAGCACAATATGCTTTCATTGTGCCTGGGTTTTTTTTTTTTTTAAAGGTTTTGGAAAAATAATCTCTCGCTGTTTACCGAGCTCCTACCAAACAGAGGTCACTCCAGGGCGCTTAGGAATTCGGGCCCCGGGCCTGGGAACTCGCATCTCCCCGCCGGCTTTCTTAGGGAGCGTGCGGGGAGTGGTGGGGGGACGGGGGTGGGTCTTCACCCCTTTCCCTGACAGGAGGGTTCCAGGGCTCCTGCGGTGACCGGGCCCCGGGCGCTTGCCTCCTGGCAACACAGATCACATTTTGGCCTTTACAGAAGTTTCCTGAGCCACTCTCCCACCCCCCAGGTCCAAAGCAAGAGAGCTGCCTGGAGAGGGGGGCCCTCTGGTCTCGGACCCCCCCCGGTTAAAGAGGGAGAGGCAGGCGCTCCCCCCACCACGGGGGCCACCTGGCCAAGGGGGCATCGGCCTGGCCACTTCTGCTCTGGGTTTTCCCACAGCGCCTTCTGGCCCTGCAGCTGGGCGGGTCCCCGCCTCGGTCCTGCAGCCCCCACCCCCCTTCTCTCTGGGCTCCGTGAGGGCACCGGGGCTCATTTTTGCACTGGCAGTACCATCGGTGCTCAATAAACTTTATTCTAATTAATAAGTGCACAAGCAATGGACTGCAGTTTTAAACCAACGCATGACCTGAGGCCCCGCGCAGACAGAGCCTCCTTCCAGCAGCCGGGGCCCCAGACGTGAGGGTTTCTGCACAGCTGTGAATCTGGCCCCGCTTCAAGCCACTATTCTTTTACTATATATTCCACATCTATTTAGCAAGAAGAAATGCATTTTCCTGTAGTGAAAATTGTGCACGTCCTCCCATCCAGGGGGTTATTAATGACACTGACTGTCACAGCGTCTCAACTTACCGTGTTTGGAGTTGTCTTTCAGTTTTTCCATCTCTTGCGGCTGGATTACAATTAGTCATTCACAAACAAAGAGAATTGAAACAACACCGAGGCTTGTTCAAAGTGGGTTTGAAATTTGTTTTCCCCGGCTTTTCTGATCCCTCCAACCTTTTCCGTCTTTCTAGGGTCCTACGTATGTCCTGGGCTTTCTCTTGCAATTTTCTTTTTTTTTGCTTGTTTTTTTTGGTCTTTTACCTTATCTGGGGCCGCACCCGCGGCATATGGAGGTTCCCAGGCTAGGGGTCTAACAGGAGCTGTAGCCGCCAGCTGACGCCACAGCCACAGCAACGCAGGATCCGAGCCGCATCTGTGACCTACACCACAGCTCACGGCAACGCTAGATCCTTAACCCACTGAGCGAGGCCAGGGATCGAACCCACAACCTCATGGTTCCTAGTCGGATTCGTTAACCACTGAGCCACGACGGGAGCTCCCTCTTGCAATTTTCTGAACACAACTTCCTGTTTACACCCCAGCTAGTCTGAAACGTAGGCATAAAACAAACCACCCGGTCCTGGGAAACATCCCTCTTCAGTGCGTTATCCTGTGTCGGGACTTCCCTCCCCCAGAGCGTGAGCGCCATCCAGGTGGGCGCGTTTGCTGCATGGCCAGCGCCGGGGCCGAGGGCGGCAGGGGGCAGTGAGGCGGCGGGGGGCGGCGGGGGGCGGCAAGGCGGCGCTCAGTGACCAGTCGTTTCTAGATGAACCACTGGATGTCGCCCTGAGGAGAGCTCCCGCTGTGTCCGTTTATGCGGCCCTCATGACACAGCTGTGAGTGGAGCCTTGCTGTGTCCATTTGACAGGTGGGAAGACTGAGGCTCAGAGGCTGACTTGTCCAATACGAGTCAGCAGGGGAGCCGGCTCGGGGCTGTGGGCAGGGCAGCGGGGCCTACCTCCCGGCACCTGCAGATAAAGCCCGGCCAGAACCTCCAGCGTGTCACCGCCACGAGGCATGGCTTTATCTGCCTCCGTGTGGCGGGTGTTGGGAGGCAGAGAGGGTTTGAAGTCCAAAGTCCGGACGAGCAGCCCACGGGCGAGTTCCTGCAGCAAATGCCGGTTTGGGGACAGACGGGGCTGGCGCAGGGCGCCGAGGGCGCCTGGGGTCACAGTTCGCCGTGTGAGCGTGAGGAGCTGAGCGGAGACAGGGCCCAGGTGTGGGTGTGAGGCTGCAGTCCCACCTCGGTGGCAGGGGAGCTCCCGTGCAGGTTTCTCTAGCTGAATGAGAGCCTCTCTTTGGTCTCCTGGGCCCGGGCACCCGCGTCCCCTCCTTCGGAAAGCACCTTTGGGAGTAGTTTAGGGAACTTGCTAGGAGTCTGGTGCTTTTACCCATGTGACACTCCACAGCTCTCCTGTCTCCTCGTCTGTAACACGAGGCTCCTCAAACCTGAACTCTCCCTGCCGGAGGTGATGCCTTGTCATCCGCGAGGACAGTCGAAAGAATCACTGCCAGGTGAGTGCCAGGGACGCTGACACGCTCACGCCCTTTTGCCAGGCGCACCACTTAGCGAACATCATGGGCGTATCCACGGCTTGTGGCAACATCGGAGCCTTAGCCCACTGAGCGAGGTCAGGGATCGAACCTGTATCCTTGCAGACACTAGGTCAGGTTCTTAACCCACTGAGCTGCAGTGGGAACTCCTCCATTTTTTTTTTAGGTGTAATTGATTTACAATGCCCTGCCAACGTCTGCTGCACAGCAAAGTGACCCAGTCAGACATAGACATACCTTCCCTTTCTTATATCGCCTTCCAGCATGTTCTGTCCCAGGAGACTGGATAGAGCTCCCTGCGCTCTGCAGCAGGACCCCACTGCTTACCCACTCTGAAGGTCATAGTTCGCTAGATGGCAGGCTCCTTAGAGCCAGGAGCTCCGACACTTGGCCGCAGTGTCTCACTGCATGCGTCCTTCTGCTCTTCGCCACCCTCCACGTGCCGTCCTCACTCCCCCTCGTGTCCTTGCGGCACACGGCGGCCCTCGGTGCTCTCAGGTCTCGCGTGTCCGTGATGGGTCAGGACGCCAGGCGTCTGAGTCGAGGGACGGCCTCTGCCCTGCACATCGCAGGACAGCCTGGCTCACAGCACGCTTCCTGGCAGAGGTGGCCACGAGCCCTCATGAACACTCATCTTTGCTGTGGCCTCACTGAGCTTTGCAACAGGACTTCTCAGGACCTTTGGAAACTGCAATCAATAAGGCCACAGTGCCCAGCCTCTCCCAAGTGTACTTAACCCCACACCCTGCCCTGTTTCAAAACCCTTCATTTTGAAATGATTCCAGTCTCTCAGGAAGTTGCAGAAATAGTCCAAAGAGGTCCCGGGTTTGCTGCCTGCTTTTCCTTGGTGGTTGCATTCATTTGCAGGCTCTGAATCTTTTGAAAACCACCTTCAACAGCCAGGCACTGATTTTTACCTACCGGTCTCGCTTCTACAAAGACAAAGAGGATCAACTCCCGCAAGAAACCCGAGGAGTTCTCACATGGAGCAAAGGACATCCGCTCATTTGGGAACAGCACACGCAACGGCTCTGGGCAGGTGCGGCTCCCGGGTTCCAAGGCCCAGACCCGTAATACGTATGTTTCAATTTTTAGCAGCCGCTCCAGGCAAATTAAAACCCAGCCGAAATACTACTTTTCCGAGCTGAGCGCATGTTAAAGGGCAGATCCCTCGCAAAGAGCTTGTCTCGACCCTGGTAATCAGCACAGCAGAGCAAAAGCCCGAATTAGCAAGATCCCTAATTACCGAGGCCGAGAGACCAAGTCCAGCAAACGCTGCCTCGGCTCCGCGGCGCTGCCCGATGGACTGCCTGGCCTGACACTAACTTCCACTCAGGGACAGACCGAAAGGGTGCCGGTCCCGACCCGGATTTTCAGAACTCCGCACCTCTGAGCATCCGCAGCTCGTCAGATATTCTGGGCCCACCCTGCCTCGTTGCTCTCTTTTCTCGGCGCCTCCAGCCCCGGCCCACACCTCCCATCATATCAGACGTGAGCCTGGTGCCTGTGCACCAGCCAGGCCCGCTGCCTCCGCCTCTGCCTGGAGAAAGCCTGCTGGGTCTGCGGGCCTGGGCTGGAGGTTCTCGCTGCGAGGGCTGGTGCCCCCTCAAGCCAACCCCTCCCTCTCCCCTGCTTCCTGGGCCACGTGGTGTCTGTCAGAATTTTCCTGCCTGGGCCAGAAACCCAGCTCAGACTGACTTCTGCAAAAGGGGCTCCTTTACCGACCAAACTCTGGGCAAGACGGAGATGCCAGGAAGCAGAGCCTGGGCTGAGGTCAAAGCCGTCCCGGCCTCTCTCCGAGCATCTTCCACTGGTGGTCCAAACCCCACCCACGGGAGAGCCCACAGCGGCCACGTTCTGACTGCAGCCCATGGTCACACCCAGAGGACGGGCTCTGTGCTCCCACCGCAGCGCGGCAGGCCCGCGGCTGGGACCGTTGTGCAGCTGGGAGCCGCAGGGCCGGGGCTGGGCCGGGGCGTCTGTTAGGCAGCTTCCACTCAAAGCACAGGGTCAAGTGATTGGCAGAGGAGCTGGGCGGGTGACGGAGGACGGAGCACGAGCTGCCAGTTACAGGAAGGCCCCACTTCTACCAAGAACGGATCACAGCTGATACCTCTGGACACACACACTGCCCTTCCGTGCTCGCATTCGGGAGGGACAGCTCGGTGATGGAAAACACCCGTCTTTCTGACCTTGCTGCCTCCGGAGAGCAGCGCGGGGCCCAGGAATGTTTGCCGAGTTGAATTGTCACAACTAAGGTTATTTTTCAGGGATGCACTTTACGTAAAAGGATTCACAAAGTTTGTAAGATTTAGGATATTTTCTTTTTTTTTTTTTGCCTTTTTAGGGCTGCACTCACGGCATGTGGAGGTTCCCAGGCTAGGGGTCTAATCGGAGCTGTAGCCGCCGGCCTACACCACAGCCACAGCAACGCGGGAGCTGAGCCACATCTGCGACCTACACCACAGCTCACGGCAACGCTGGATCCTTAACCCACTGAGCAAGGCCAGGGATCGAACCTGCAACCTCATGGTTCCTAGTCGGATTCGTTAACCGCTGCGCCACGACGGACACTCCAATATATTTTCACTGAACTGTGAGGGGCGTCAAGGAGGAGGCTGAGGTCTTCCCAAGGTCATCTTTCCTCCATAGCAGACCTGTTTATCTGCCCCGAACCTGTCGTTAATCCTCTAATGCAGATTAAAAAATAATAATCATAAAGCAAAGATTTACTGTCAGTTCCCCAAGCGGCTACTTTGTTAACTTATTATCTTTTAAAGATGAAATTATCTGATAGGGCTTTCTTTTAGATTCGTGCAGTTGTAATAAAGATTCAGAAAAACGCTTTCATGGATTTCAACTTGCCAAGTTCAATATCACTGTATTTTATGTAAGTGGCTGACCCCCTTTTGAGTCCTACGGGCAGCTTTAGCTCAAGTAGTTAATATTCTCATAACTCAAAAAAGAGGTATTCGTTTTAGAGGCAGCGTCCCTGGCTTTCTGGAACAAAAGATCCCTCACATTCATCTAGGGTGCTTTGGAAAAACCTGGAGTTTGCCTATTGCAGTGCTAGGCCTGGGGTGTGCACAGGGCCCGGGGCTGGAAACGGTGTTCCCTGCGCCAGCCCCGCTCCCGAGATAACGCGCAGGTTCTCCTCTGTCTGGCTGCCTTTCTCCACCTCTGTTCTGCGGACCCCACCCCCTCGGTTTCACCAGGCTGGGTCCGCATCTTCATTTCCAATGTCAGCGCCTTGGTCTAGGCCTGTATTATCTCTCTCCAGACCAGGATGGGCAAAGCCTTTTATGCAAAGAGTAGGACCGCAAATATATCAGGCTTTTGGGCGTCCAGTTGCGGCCTAGCTGCTCGACTCCGCCGTGCTGGAAATGGCCGCAGAGAGGCAGTGCGAGGTTGTGGCCGGGTGAAGGTAGCCCCCAGCCTGCAGGCTACCTGAGACCCTCATGCAACCCCAGGTCAGTGGCCCATGCTTTTTTTCTTCTCGATGTCCCCAGGTTTCACACGGTGTGTAACACCTAAGAGACCCGCCGTGGAAGCAGCTGAAAGACGCTGAGGCCCAGCCCACACGCATGCCAGCCTGTGACTGAGCTGTCAGATAGTATTTCAACTTCATTAACTTAAAGGATTTGGAGCTCTTTTTAGATTTACTAAAAATTAAAAACGCATTCCCCTTCCACCAATACCATCTCCGTACTGGATTGTTTTATGAACGGTCGTTGCAGACACGTGGAACCTGGCATCTCTAATCGGAAACCCTTTAAAACTCATTCCTCTGGGTGGTAAGTTTGATCAAGCCCTCGACGAGAGGTGTTTTGTGTTTTGCTGAAACAAGAGGATCTCAGACACAGGTAAGAGATGAAACCATCTGCTCGCTGAATGTCGTTGTCGTGAAACTCAGCATCGGGTCAGACATGTTTTGCATATCTTTGGGGTTAATCATTCTTGGGGTAAATTTCACCCAGAATGGCGACTCTGGGTGCCTTCGCTTTTATCTATCTCAGATGCTCCTTCCCGATTTCCGGTGCCGTTCTGTTCACATCTCTGTATTCCGGCGTAAGAACTAGCCACGCATTTGGCCTTTCTCAGAGTATAACTAATTACAAGAACGAGCAGAAGAGGAATATCATAGGAGGCACTCAGCGCGGCCACGGCTGTTACCGCCAGTAATGGTACGTAACACGCAGAGCGAACTTTACAGGTTACAAAGCACCTTCTCTCCATGTTGCTGCTTTAAGTCTCACAAGTGACAAGCCCGGGGAGTGAGCCTGTAATAACAGTCGCTGACTTAGTTCACGCAGCCTGCTGATCACTGTGTCACCTGCGTGCACCCATTTTCTCATTTAACCCCTGCAACCTCACCGCAAGGGAGGTCTTGCTGGTTGTTTTTTTTTTTTCTATTTGTCAGATGAGGACACAGACTAAAGAATTTAAGTAACACCCCCAAGGCACGCGGCTCATAAATGGCAGATCCCGGGTTCAAATATGTGTCCATCTCAGTCTAAAGTCTAAGAATTTACTCCCCTTCTACTTCCCCTTATTGTCTTTGTTCTCATTTAGTGGCGCTGTCACTGCCATTTGGGGGCTGAGGTTACCGAAGTCTGATCAGGATTGAGGGCAGTTCATCCAAGGCCCCCCCACTTCCCCAAGGGCTGAGGAAGGCGGCAGCCGCTGCTAGAAAGTGGGGCGACGGCAGAAATTGGCACAACATTGTAAATCAACTATAAATTTTTTAAGAAACAAAGACGTCTCATATTAGAGGTCCATGCCTTCCTGTAGGACAGTGAATATCAAATCTGAGCTAACAAATTTCCCTTATGTCTGGAAGCAGAGACGGCTTCTTAAATATCAGAGCGTCTCAAAACCAGACTTTGGTGGTGGATCAAGACAACCAGCCGGGGTTAACGGGCAATCAGTACTTATTCATCTGCTCTCTTGAAAGTGGATCCTGAAACACTCAAATGACAGCTGCGGTTTGGTCCTGCCCCGTGCCAGGTTGCTGGTGACTTCGAAGGCTGGCCCTGGTGGGCGCCTGCAGAGCTGCTGACTGGTGGCCAAGGTCATTCACTTCTTGACACTAAGTTCCCCGAGAGCTGGGACCTTCGAACCTGGCACCCAGGAGGGGTCTAGTAATTGTCGATGGCTGGCTGGCTGGTCCCAGCCGCCTCAAAGGACGCTTCCACTTTTCAACACGCCCGGGGACGAGACGAGGTGCCGTTTCCTCCGGGCTTTTGGCAGAAATTTTCCCTCTCGGGTGGTTTAAGTCCACGTGTAAAACAGAAAACTGAAGACAGGAAGTGAGCTCCTTAGATGACATCAGCCCGGCAGGCGGGGGACCAGCCCCAGGCTCCCGGGCCGGCCGCGGCCACCGCGACAGCAGCGCCACTTCAGCATCGAGGGACTCACCCTCACACCACAGTCGCCTCTCCTGGGCTTGAGCAGGAAGTGGCACCAGAAGTCAAGGCATCTATTTTAGGTTTTTTCTTTTCTGACTGTACAGGATGAATAAGCGTGGAAAAAATTCCCCTCGACGCTGGCACAGCCTTGGGCAGCTAGTAATAGCTTCATCTCGAAGGGCTGTGGACTCTCTCGGAAGCTGCTTAGAGCCTTTTCAGTGACAGTTTCTGGGGCAGATGGGAGTGACCTTTTACGAAGGACCTGCTGTCTGCCCAGTGCCGGGCCCTCCGCTCTCCCTCACGACGGCTCGGGTAGCCGGGTTTTATCTTCATGTTAGAGAGGGCACTGCAAGGCCCGGGTTTAAAATATTAGGTTTAGGAGTTCCCGTCATAGTGCAGAGGAAAGGAAACTGACTAGTATCCATGAGGACGCAGGTTCGATCCCCAGCATCGCTCGGTGGATCAGGGATCCGGCGTTGCCTTGAGCTGTGGTGTAGGTCGCAGACACGGCTCAGATCCGATGTTCTTGTGGCGGTGGTGTCGGCCGGCAGCTGCAGTTCCGATTCGACTCCTAGCTTGGGAACTTCCATGTGCTGTGGGTGTGGCCCTAAAAAAGCAAATAGAATAAAATAGAATAGAATAGAATAAGATAAAATAAAGATGTTAGATTTAAATAAGAAATACTCAGGGAGTCCCTGTCGTGAATAATAGCTTACATGGGCTGACCCCAGCCGAGGTCCTTTATTAGGCCACAGCCCCAGACAAAACTTCATCTGAAGAGGTAAGATGGGACAACTCAGGGGAAAAAAAAAGGAAAGAAAGAAACTTCTGTAATTTAGTGTTATTTTGAAATGCTACTTTCACTTTGGGAAAACCTGGACTGGGGAGCATTTCCAAGGGCATGGGTTTTCTGCACACTGTGATTTGCCGGGAGAGGAGAGGGCCACGTGACGGGCTTGGTGACGAGGCGGAGGTCCACGTGGGAGGAGCCATTAGAAAGTCCTGCTTGGGGGACAATCCAGAGAAACTCAGAAGAGGACACTGCGACCCCGCTCAGAGACGGTCGGCCAGGCTCCGATTCGGGAGCCTCAGCACGGACTTGGCTCAGCGCACTGCGCTGCGGGCGTGGGCGTGACATCCCGGCTCGGGCTGGCCCCGGCGGGAGACCTGAGGGTCTCCGGACCCTCCTGACCGCAGAGCTGGCGGACGGGAGCCCCTCACACAGCTGCCTCGCGACACGCGTGACGAGATGGGCCAGGGCGTGGCCCCCATCCTCTTAGGAGGAGCAGCAAACCCTGCAGGGAAGAGCGCGTGGGTTCTGGGGCCAGGCTGCGGGAGCCGAATCCTGGCCGGGCCACCGCCACCTGGGAGCTGGACGATCACACCCTAACCTGTGCGATTCGGAGGTGACGCTGCCCCGAAGGCCTGGGGGACGGGGCCCGGCGCGAGTGCAGCTCAGCACACAGCTGTTAGCAACTGGCCTTCGACCACAGCGAGAGGGGCTTTGCGGGCCCCAGTCTAGCCCCGCGCCTGCTGGGGCGAGGATGTGAGCCCTGGAGCCCATGTCCTTCCTCCAGACCACGCTCCAGGTCACCCGAGCCCGAGCATCCCGCCAAGCTGCCTGTTCCCACCGGCAGGGCCTGTGTGTTGACCCAGAGCGCCACCCCCAGGTCCCAGGGGGAACGCGGAGCGGCAGGTGTCGGGCCATGGACAGGGCTGGGAGGCCTCTCGGGTTTGGGGGAGAAGAGGGGGCAGGTCACAGGCTGAGAGCAGGCTCGACCTTACGTGGTTGACCTCAAAGCGCCAGAAATCCTAAATCTGAACCTGGTCTTCAGGTCATAGGAGGATGTACTTCGTCGCGCAGTCTGGTGAGTGGTGACTTCAGACACTGGGCCTGCGGTGCGGGGGCCTCTGCCCGAGCTCGGCTGGGGCCCCGCAGGCATCAGGCCGGCATGATTCCCACAGCCCTCTGCGGTTCCATCCCCAGCCGCTGTGCCAGAGGCCCTGCTGCTCCCTGCTGGACCCCAGAGTCCCCCACGACCCAGGGCACACGGTAGGGTTTCATTCTCACACTTCGCTTTACGGGAAGTGTGAACCAAACCTTGAAGGCACGATAGTAGGAACAGGCCGCTGGACTCAGAGGGCCCGGAGCAGCCATCACGAAGGGCCATCTCACCCCCAGAAGAGGAGTTAGTGGACCCCTGCTCCTTAACGAGGCTCAGGTCCCCTCTCGTCCCAGCTCTTCTGTCTTTGACTCAGTAATTCCCCACCTAGAAACTCAGGCTGAGAAAACAAGCAGGGGAGTTCCCCCCAAGGCCCAGAGGGTTAAGAATCCAACCGCAGCGGCTTGGGTGGCTGCAGAGGTGTGGGTTCAGTCCCCGGCCAGGTGCAGCGGTTAAAGGACCCAGCGTTGCCCTGTGGCGTAAGTTGCAGGTGTGGCTCAGATTCGGTCCCTGGCCCGGACACTTCCATATGCTGAGGGGGAGGCCACTAAAGGAAACAAACCAATGAGCGGGAGGAGACCGTGAGCCTCAGGCCAAGGGTGTCAAGGACACCTGCTTTCTCGCCATCGGTTCCGAACCCCAGCCCCGCCCCTGGCAGGTGTGCAGTGTGCAGTTACTAGATGTGTGCAGGGAGGGCCAAGGATCTGTGCAGGCAGCTGCTCACCCAGGCTTTATTTGTAACAAGGAAAATACGGGACACCATCTAAAGCCCAGAATTAGAAAAATGATTAAATGAAATACTGGACTCTAATTAAAAGCTATCTTAAATTCCAGTGGGATGGGAAAATCCTCACAATAGAGTTTTAAATGAAAAAGCAGGATTTAAAATTATACAGAGAATATAAAGCATAAAGCCAGTTGCGTGCAAAGAAACACACCCACAAGTACACACACATCAACTAAGTCGAGGTGGTAAGGAGTTGTTATCTGTAGTTGTGGAATTTGGAGCATTTTCAACTCATTCTTTTGGTTATTTTTTTAAGTTTCTGCAGTACGCATATGTGCATATATAACCAAATTTTACTTTTAAATAGGAGTTCCCTGGTGACCTAAGAGTTAAGGATCTGGTGTTGTCACTGCTGTGGCGTGAGTGTGATCCCGGGCCCGGGAACTTCTGCATGCTGCAGGTACAGTCAAAAATAATTATTTTTTTAAATAGAAAAGCCCATAAACACAGTTAAAAGTGAAAAGGATACCAAAGAAAAATTTTGCACTGTGTGTGTGTCATAAAACTCCTATCATTGATTTATAAAGAACTCACACATGTCAAATAGCAAAAGACGAGCACTCTCCTAGAAAAATGGATAAAGGAGTTCCTGCTGTGGCTCAGTGGTAACAAACCCAACTAGTATCCTTGAGGATGCAGGTTTGATCCCTGACCTCGCTCAGTAGGTTAAGGATCCAGTGTTGCCGTGAGCTGTGGTGTAGGTTGCAGCTGCAGCTCGGATCCCGCGTTGCTGTGGCTGTGGTGAAGGCCGGCAGGTACAGCTCCAATTTGACCCCTAGCCTGGGAAATTCTATATGCCACAGGAGCGGCCCTAAATAAATGGACAAGGTTACAAAGCCCCCCGTCCCAGGCACCAGGGGACTGCAAGCGCCCCCCGCCGTCTAGGAGGGCCACCACCAAAAACCAGAAGGTGACTAGGGCCGCTGAGGCTCTGGAGAAACTGGGCCCCCCGCGCACAGCTGGCGGGCACACAGCGTGGCAGAAACCGCCCGGAGGTTCCTCGCAGACTAAGTGTAGAATTCTCATGTGGCCCAGCATCCCGCTCCGGGTACTGCCGGAAAGTGGGGGCAGGCGTGTGGCCCCCGTGTTCACAGCCACTTACTCACAGCAGCTAAGCCTCCGAAGCTCCCAACGGCGACATCCCTGTTCCCAGACGCTGCCGTCCCCAGCGGGACGAGGCCACAGCCCGATGACCTTGGCCCCCCGTGGGCTCTCGGGCCCTGCCGTGCGAGGGCCGGGTGCCCCTCCGTTCACCTGGGTCAGCGGGTGGGTCATGTTCATTCTTCGTCCCGCATCCATCTCTGCTTCTCCCGGTCAGTGCAGATGCTCGCCTTTGACGAGAAGTGGGTCGTGAAGGGGACTGGGGCTGGTCATTCTGAAGTTCCCGCCCTGTCCTGGGAAGGCCACGGAGACTGCTCAGCCTTGCAAAGCTGCCAGACTGGCTGGTACCCAGCCGTGGGCCCCGCCCCCGGGCCCCCTCTCCCCGCACCCCCAGGTCCCTCAGGCTGGTTTGGACGCGCGGGATCGGGAGCGGACAACGGCCCTGGAGTTTACAGGGTTAATTTGGACACAGAGCAGCGCGGTTTGTCAGCTGCTGCAGGACTGCCTTTCACGCCAACTTTTACAGAGCAGAGGCACCTGGGGGCTGGGAACCACTGCTGGGGGGGGGGGACATCATGCCAGGATCATGCCATCCCCGCAGGGGGCCGCCTGCCTGGGCCTTGAACTGGTGCCCAAAGCTCAGCTCGTTCAGCGGGTCGGGACTGCTGCGGTCTGGAGCTGGGGCACGTGGGAACGGTGCACACACTCACAAACACTCAGCTGCACACACACACACACACACTCGTACACACACTCACCTGCACACACTCACACACAGTCACCTGCATACACTCACTTGTACACACACTCACCTGCACAACACTCACCTGTACACACTCACCTGCACACACCCACTTGTACACACACACACACTCACCTGTATACACACACACACACACATACACACACTGAGGCCATGAGGGGTTCACGCCTGGGTGTTGCATAAAAATAATAAATTAATGTGAATTTGGTTTCAAACGTAGACACGTGTCAGCTATGAGAAAGGGAACACGCTGCCTGCACTGGGTTAACTCAGCCTGCGTCCCTGGCGAAGAAGAAGGGCTTTATTTTGGTGCCAAGCGGGCGGCCTCGAGGGGACGGGCTTAGTGAGGCTCGGCGGCCCGTCTGGCAGCACTGAGCATGCGTGTGGTTACAGGCCCCGCTGACCTCATCCCTGTCTGTTTTCTTAGCAAGAACTTCGAGCTGCTGCGTGAAATGACATGTTAGCGGAGGAAAAAAGGCAGCAAAGGCCTGAAGCCACTTTCCTGACCAGCTTTCGTAGTGGGGAGCGTCCTGGGGGCGCCTGCAGTTTAGGAAGCTTTCCTCCCGCTTTGCTGGCGGTTGTCACCTGCTGATGCTTTACCTGGAGGAGGAGAGAGCCAGCAGAGAGGCTTTCTCCCGATAACGTCTTGGAAACGGCAGCACAGGGCGAGAAGCTGCCGGCCTGCCCGCCACCCTGGGCAGCCACTCCCGCCCCCTCGGAGCTGCGGCCCCCAGGCCCCCCCCCCACTTCTGCTCTGTCCTTCCTGCTGCCTGGACTGTCTGGTGTCCACAGCTCCCATCTCCCTTGGACATCCCAGCCTCCCGGGGCCACACCTGAGCTCAGGGCCCCTGTCCCCCCCGCCCCCTCCATCAGCGGCCGTCGGCCCTGCTCCGCTCTCCCCAGCCCTTCCCTCCTGTTTACACAGGAGCTTTCTGGCCCAAAGGCTTCCTGCTCTCCCCGCCCCACTGGACACTGTCCCCCTCCCTGCCCCCTCCCCCAACGCCGCACTTCACGCCAGGCGGCCCCAGCGAGGCCTACAGAGGGCCTTTGGTTACATCAACAAAGCATTTGAAATACTGACCTTTTTTTTGCTTTTTTAGGGCTGCACCTGCGGTGTAGGGAGGTTCCCAGGCTAGGGGTCTAATTAGAGCTACAGCCGCCGGTCTACACCACAGCCACAGCAGCGCCACATCCAAGCCGTGTCTGCGACCTGCACCACAGCTCACGGCAACGCCGCATCCTTAACCCACTGAGTGAGGCCAGGGATCGAACCCGCGACCTCATGGTTCCTAGTCGGATTCGTTTCCTCTGTGCCACGGTGGGAACTCCTTCTTTTCACTTTTTCAATGTTTCGTTGAAGCAGAGCTGATGACACAAGGGTGTGATCGTTTCTGCTGCACAATAAAGGGATTCAGTTACACACGTGCACACAGCCGTTCTCTTTCAGTGACTTTTCAGTACAAGTTTATGAAGAAAATAACAATCATCCCTCACATAAGCATCAAACATTTTACCACTTACTTTCAATGAATTGAAATTCTTAAGGATGTCAGTCTCCGGTCTCTCCAAAGCACTGTCTAAAAGAGAAAATGCAGTAACTATTTTATCCAATTTCCACTTATCAAAAGGTAAATTTTAATGAAAGAAACACTCTCGCCCTTATTTTTTTAAACACATTTTTATTCAAGTGCAGTTGATTTACAGCGTCGTGAAATTAATTTTACCTACTTTTATTTCGATTTTTTAATTTGTATTTTTATTTTTAGCCATGCCTGCAGCACAGGGAAGTTCCCAGGCCAGAGGTCAAACTTGTGCCACATCAAGATCCTCAACCCACTGAGCCACCAGGGAACTCCTGCCTTTATCTTCTCATTTTGAAATAAACGATGAAAATTCTTGAAAAAAATTGAGTATGTGGTCCGCTTCTGACACCCTTAACGTGGTTAGATTTCAAGCTGCTTTGTGGTATTTCTTGTTTGTCCAAACCAAACACGATATAAAATCACTGGAAAAACTGGTTTGTCAATAAATTGTGGGTTTTTTTGGCATGAACTTAACGTTAAATAGCACAAGCCACTCACTGAGTGAGAAACTGTAGAAAGGCATCTCGCAAATTACGCTTGTCATTAAGATGGCTTTGGAAATACCTTACGACACCCTTTGATGACATATTGATCTGAAATAAGATACTAAAATTAAAACGACTTTTGGCTCTCGTCCTTTAATTTCGAAGGCGCTTCTCAGATCGTACAGCACATATGCAAGGGGTGCGAGGCCAGAACCTCTGGGAAAATGGCATCTCTTCTGCAACTAGGTTATTTCTCAGAGCCCCGTGAAGACAGCTCTGGTCCGCTGTCCACCCCCAGGTTCCTGGATTAGCATCTCCAAGAGTTTCTGGAACACCATTATTTTAATAAACACCCTGGATGGTGCTGCTGACCGGCCTGGTGCAGGAAACACTCCCCTTGTTAGCGAGCAGGTTCCAGAGGCAAAAAGAAAAAAAGAAAGAAAAAAACATAAAAGCAGGTGTCAGCGGGCAAAGCACACAGTTGGCAGCAGGTTAGATGTGAGGGCGGGCCTCTGGAAGATCTTAGAAAATCAGGGGGAAGGCGCTGAAGCGGCGGGCCCGGGACTGGGCCAGGATCTAGGCTGCAGGTCATTGCAAATCTGCAGACCCAGTTATGTGTCTCTGAACCGCCTCTCACCGGACAGACAACAGAGGGACCGTCGCTTGCCTCTGGTTCCTCGTCTGTAATAGGATTAAAAAAAAAAAAGCTCAACCTCTGATGATTGTGGGAAATGTTAGGAAAAAAATCATCTGGGCAAAGCATTTGGCCCCCAAGCAGCTAAACCTAAGTGAGGAGCCAAAGAAATGGAAATGACTTTGGAGAGCGATTTTGACTCTGCCTTTGCCTGCCTCGTGAAATTACTACTCTGCTTTCTACAACTGTGAATCGTCTGTGTCTTCTTCTCTTGGGGACGAACGGTTCATTCATCAACGCCAGCAATCTGGGCTCCCACGTCGATTCACTCAGCTGGCACCTCGGTCACCGAACTCTGTCCCCAAGCCTGGGAAATTCTTATTCTCTGGGGTGCTCAGTTTAGAGCATCTTGGGGAAGGGGGCTAAACAGTGCTGGCTTGGACGTTGTTCCGGCAAGATTCTCCCAGCGAAGATGAATGTTCTAGAGCAAGGGATTTATCTGGCTGACCTCCCCTGAGCAAGCGCAGAAACTGGACTGGGGGTGACGGGGCCGCTTCTGCTGACATCTTTGATTTTTTCCACCCACGAAGCATCCTTTCACTAACATCTCTCAGAGATGAAAATGTGATTGTAAGCTAGGCCTACAAATTGGAGGGGCCATCCTAAAGCCCGGAGAACAGCTCACTGGAAGCACGCAGGCTGGGGGTGAGATTAGAGGCCCAACATTCAGAAATCTCACGGAATAAAATGCATATTCAGGAAGCCGGAGATGGGGGTCCCACGCGGCCAAAAATATGGTATGCAAATACAGTGAGTCTCTATTAGTCAGGGAAGTGATGGAGAACAGAAAGAAAGCAATTCCGTGGCCTTTCTGTTCTGTAAAGAAAAATGTGTCGGGTTCAAAACTGCTCCCCATGCACCCCCCCTCCCCTGTCGGGAAGACGCCTCCTCTCCGGGCCCCTGGCTGGCTCTGCGGAGTGTGGACCGGTGGCTCTGGGGAGGCACGTGGGAAAGCACCCCCCATCCCCAAGCCTGGCTCTGAAGATGCAAACGAACCGCACTCTAGGGAGAAAAGCAGGCAAAAGCATGACATGGTTATTTTCATCTTTATCCTCACGGTTCCCGTGGTTACTCTTAATCTATTATGAGAATGCACTGTGTTTGCCTATCTCTTCCTTTCAGACACAGTGCTCTTTTTTTTTTGTCTTTTTGCCTTTATGTAGAGCCGCACCCGCGGCATATGGAGGTTCCCAGGCCAGGGGTGTAACAGGAGCTGTAGCTGCCAGCCTTTGGCACAGCCACAGCAACGCGGGACCCGAGCCGCGTCTGCGACCTGCACCCCAGCTCACGGCAACGCCGGATCCTTAACCCGCTGAGCGAGGCCAGGGATCGAACCCGCCACCTCACGGTTCCCAGTCGGATCCGTTAACCACTGAGCCACGACGGGAACTCCCCAGACACAGTGCTCTTTTTTTTTTGTCTTTTTGCCTTTATCTAGAGCCGCACCCGCGGCATATGGAGGTTCCCAGGCTAGGGGTGTAACAGGAGCTGTAGCCGCCGGCCTTCGGCACAGCCCCAGCAACGCGGGATCCGAGCCGCGTCTGCAACCTTCACCACAACTCACGGCAACGCCGGATCCTTAACCCGCTGAGCAAGGCCAGGGATCGAACCCGCCACCTCATGGTTCCTAGTCGGATCCGTTAACCACTGAGCCATGACGGGAGCTCCCCAGACACAGTGCTCTTTTTTTTTTGTCTTTTTGCCTTTATGTAGAGCCGCACCCGCGGCATATGGAGGTTCCCAGGCTAGGGGTGTAACAGGAGCTGTAGCCACCGGCCTACACCACAGCCACAGCAACGCGGGACCCGAGCCGCGTCTGCGACCTGCACCCCAGCTCACGGCCACGCCGGATCCTGAACCCACTCAGCGAGGCCGGGGATCGAACCCGCCACCTCACGGTTCCCAGTCGGATGCGTTGACCGCTGCGCCACGCGGGAGCCCCCGGACACAGCGCCCTTGACTGCTGAGCCGTTGGCGCACTCCAGCTCCTGCAGCGAACACCCACCGCGTGGTGGGCACTCTTGTCATCGGAAGACTGGAACTGGAAGTTTGGGGCGCTCGGGTCCCTGACGTGACGTGTCCCCGGCTCCTCTCCTCGATGAACTTCCTCCTGGGTCGACAGGCTGACTGAATCCAGGACAAGACACGTGTATGCGAATTTCACAAAGCGAACAGGACATATTTGCTGTGACAAACCTAATGGACCGTTTGAATTTTACCAGAGAGGGGCCTCTCCACGGGTCTGTGTGGAAGCGAGCGCATCACCACGGAAAAAGGTCCCTTAACCTGGCGCAGAAATGAGTGACTTGGGAGTCTCCGTCATGGCTCAGCAGGAGTGAACCCGGCTGGGATTCACGAGGATGCGGGTTTGACCTCTGGCTCCGCGGGTTAAGGATCCGGCGTTGCTGGGGCTGTGGTGCAGGCCGGCAGCTGCAGCTCCAACTGGACCCCTGGCCTGGGAACCTCCATGTGCTGCGGGTGCGGCCCTAAAAAGCCAAAAAAAAAAAAATTAAAAACTAAAAATTGAAAACACAAACGAAAACCCAGACTAGACCTGGTTGCCCCTCGGGATCCAGAGGACGGCTTTATCTTTCATAACGCAGCCCCACATGCCCAGAAGAATGCAGACCATACCGAGGCTCCTCTCACTTGATTGACAACCTGGCATTAAAAATCTGCTGACTGAGCGGTGGAAACGGACGGACCCGGGAGGAAGAAGGCCACTTACAGGGAGAGAGATCGCGTCGGGTAAATATTTTAAAAAATTAAAGTGGGCGGGTGGAAAAAAATGACATACGTAAAAACAATAGCTGGTGAATCGGGTAAATAGCCGTGGCTTTTGAACCTGGATGTCTAATCAGAACTGCAACAAGAAATGAAAAAGCCAGACCAAACGACTTTTGTCTTGAGCTCACCAGCCAAGTCCCGGAGGCTTTCGGGAGTTTCATTTCCTTAGGAAGCGGGCTCCTTCATACCACGTTGTCATAGAAACGTTTTTTGAATGTTTTCCGGCCATTTTGCTGAAGAACTGAGAGACCCACCAAGTTATGGGTTCGGAGAGACAGAAAGGTCCCTTCCTGCTCGCCCGCTCAGCCAGAGAATTCGGGATCAGTTCTTTGGCCTGAGTTCCTGGAAGTGCCTTTTGTTGGGAAACCCTGACTGTTCCCCCCAGCTGGGAGCCAGTTCCGTGGAAGAGTTCAGCTATTAAGGGACAGACCTGGCAGGCAGAAGGGGGTGGCAGTGAAGCGGCTAATGGGACGTGTGTGAATATTTTTACTCACTTTATTAAAATGCTTGCGAGTCTCCATTTGTCTGTCACAGTTCAATGGTGTGAAAAACAGTCTAAATAACACACTTGGGCCTGCTCGTTTTCCTATGGACCTAGGACTTCATCAGGGTTTTTCCCAAACCATCCTCCCTCCTTCCTCAGCCACCCTGAGGCGAAATGAACCATCAGAGTGACAGAAAAGTGAAGGAACCCGCCTCCGCCCGGTGTCCGCCCCGTGTCCTTAGCTGTCAATTTCTGTCTTTATTCCCTGTCTTGGGAGTCACTCCAAACCCTTGTCGGAGAGGAACAGTTGTTGACCAGTCCGTGTGTCTGTATTCTAGGAAGGGCTGCGTTTCTTCTCACAGGGGACTTAAGATTGTCGGGATTAAGTGGAAAACGGTCTCCTCAAAATTCCATTTTCTCTCAGTGTGAACCATAACCACGTGTCTCAACCTGTCTCCCCGAGAGCGGCCCAAAGCGGGGGGATGAGTCACCAGGAGCTGTTATCGTCGGAGACCAGACAGTGCCGACCTCCAGCGGGCGCGGCTCCGGGTGTGAGGCGTGTGCAGATCACACTGACCTTGGCCGTTCGGCCCGAGCTGGCCCGTCCACGCAGGTAGACCAGTTCTCTCCAGGAGGTGGCTCTTGACAAAACCGTCCTGGGAGGGGCTCTGACAGCTCCTGGGGGCGGGGGCGGGGGCTGTCTTTCCAAGGCAGCCCCCCTGCGCACCAAGAAAGCAGTCTCACCTACTGTCAGTCCAGGATCTGCTGACGGTGGCTTTAGCGGAGCAAGGACTGTAATCAGAATCCAAGGAGAGACCGGCCTGCTGAAGTTTCAGTAGGTTAGAAACAAAGCGCAAAGCCTGGCAGAGCAGTCTGCAATTGCTTCACTCCCAAGCTGCGGCTCGGCCCAGAGCTGGTCATCAGGCTAGCACTGGTGTTCTAGAATAAATATATATTCGGGGAGAAGGTGGTGGAAAGAAAGTCTGTCGTGCATGAGGTTTCCACGCGCACACACTCGCTCCTTGCTCAGAGGGTCGGTAGAAGCAAAGCAAACAATTTTAAGGAAGGAGGAAGCGTTGCAGGTGTCCCCAGCGCCTCCTCCATCACCGGCCCCTATCGGGTGTTTTTGGAGAGCAGTTTTCTCTGTCTCTTTAAACGTGTATTTGCCTTTTTTTTTTTTCTTCAATCTCATGACTTCTGCTCTGGGCCAGCTAAGGCCAGGTCGTCTTGAATGTTTGAGTTACGGC
Source organism: Catagonus wagneri (assembly GCA_004024745.2). NCBI lineage: Eukaryota > Metazoa > Chordata > Mammalia > Artiodactyla > Tayassuidae > Catagonus > Catagonus wagneri. The sequence continues at coordinate 32,359,163 of PVHT021183524.1, forward strand.
GCCCTCGGGAAAAGAAACTTCCATTATTTTCCTGTCCGGGTGAGTGTCAGGACAATTCATCATAACAGCAAATACAAATAAATGTAGCCACTTCTATAAAAGTCAGCTCCCTGAACCAAGACGTGGGCACCGGCTCCGACGCCCTGGGCTTTTCTCTGGTTTCAGTTCACTGATCGCTTTGTTGCCGGGCAGAACCGAAGCCTCCTCGGTGAGGTGCCCAGAGTCTGCAGAGCACAGCGGGCAGACTTTGGACAATTAGCTAAAATCTGCGGGATGTGCAGACAATCAAGGGAAGTCATTCGGCTGCCACTTGGAAGCCAGGAGCTGGGCCAACCAGAGAGAAGAGACGAAAATCAGAGCCTTTATTAACATAACCTTGCCTGCATCGCGTGCACATCTGGGGATGAAAATAGAAATGTTCACAAAAGCCAAAAGGAAACCTGAATGTGACGCTTTGCTTCAGAAAGGACGGTCACCCTGGACTCTTGGGCAAGACACCTCCAAGCATTGTCTCGATATACCTTGTCCCCCTTAGACAGAGAAAAATGAGAATTGTTGGGTCAAGAAGGCAAAGAGAGGGAGTTGTGGCTCAGCCATAACGAACCCAACTAGGCTCCATGAGGACACGGATTCGATCCCTGGTCTCGCTCAGTGGGTTGAGGATCTGGCGTTGCTGTGGCTATGGTGTAGGCCCACAGGTGCAGCTCTGATTTGACCCTTAGCCCGGAACCTCCATGTGCTGGAGGGGCAGCCCTAAAAAGAAAAAAAAAAGGAAGAAGGCGGCAGAGAGAAATAAACAAGGGTTTGCACCCTAGAAGGATGCTCGTGAGGTTCCATAAGCAGAGCCGCAGCAGGGCTGGGAAGAGCGGATGCCTTGGAAAAGGGGAAAGGAAGAGCCCGGCACTGGGGCGTGTGGCAGGAAGCGTGGAAGGGACACTCGGGGAGGCGGGTGGGTGGGGAGGGAGGTGGGAGGGGGGTCGAATCGCAGCTGGGGCGCTGCCCGTGGGAGCCAAGCCGCACCTGCGGACCGTGACTTGCAGGTGGTGAAGGGCTGCTCTGGGCTCCCTGGCCCGGGAGACTCACAGACACCTGCTGGCCCTCTGCCCTCGTGGCCACCTCTCCAGACACCTGCTGAGCTCCGGCACTGCCTCACACTTCCTTTCCTTTTTTTTTCTTTTTGGCCACACCTACAACCCAGAGAACTTCCTAGGCCAGCGATAAAACTTGTGCCATGGTGTCACTGCTGGCTGACCTGTCAATGCCAGCAGTGACAATGCCAGGTCCTTAACCAGCTGTGCCACCAGGAAACTCCGTATTTCCTCTCTTGAATGACCCAAATCATGTAATTTTCACCCAGAGTGGGTCCTCGCTACTCAGCAATGCAGCTGGGGAGAAATCGAGCCCCTGTAGGTGGGGGGGCTGGTTGCCCCCGTTAGAGATTTCTTCTTATTTTAATCAAATGTATAGAAACCACATCAATCCCCATCTTTTAAGGAACATCTGCCCCATAAAGTGAGGGGCAGGGGGATTCGGCCTTGGTCTCAATCAGGAGCGCTTGCCCGCCGCGAGCCAAGTGGGTGGCCGGCGAGGTGAGTGGGTGTCAGCCACCCGTGTGAGCAGGCATCGGATGAAGCGAGGCCCCAGGGTGAGAGCCGCCAGGCATGTCTGAAGAGGGCTGGACCGAGGCCGTGGGGCCGGAAGATGGGGTTCCGGCTGGGAGAGGTCCGAGAGGCCAGGCTGTGGTTCTGGAGTTGAACTCTGAGCCGGAAAGCCACCGGACAAAAGCCATTTCAACCCACATTTTCTAACTGAGTGTGGATCTAGGGCCTGCCTATCTGCTTCCCTGCTTTTTCTTCTCTTCTGCTGTAGTTCCCTAGGCCTTCAATTGTAATTTATGCATTTGTATTGTATATACATATATTTGGCAAGTCATCTTAAATTTCTGGTGGAATCAATCTCTGTCTTTATCTAATTACGCAGTAAAATTCTTAAAAGTGTCTTCCTTCTTTGGGAGCTGCCGTTGTTGGTTAATATGAGCAGCTATGTCAGCCCAGAATAGGTAAGAACCAAGTTCAGTCGTGGAAATTTTATTTCTATTTAGAATATAAGGAAATGTAGAACCCTCCTAGTAACCACGATCCCATATTTAATCTAACCAAAGAGGCCTGAAGTTTGTCCTCCTGTATCAGTTCTTCTACAAAGACTACAGTCAGACTCTATGTCTCCAACTACAATGCTGATGCCTAAATATTTCAATTTTGATCTTTCAGCTTTCCTTATTTTTCCCATGTAGTTTTCATAAACTTGCTCACTGACTCTGCTCATGGCAGCCTAGAGAAGCAGTCTGAGGAGTTCCCGTCGTGGCACGGTGGAAATGAATCCAACTAGGAACCACGAGGTTGCGGGTTCGATCCCTGGCCTCGCTCAGTGGGTTAAGGATGCGGCGTTGCCATGAGCTGTGGTGTAGGTCACAGATGTCGCTCAGATCCCACGTTGCTGTGGCTGTGGTGTAGGCCAGCAGCTACAGCTCCGATTAGACCGCTAGCCTGGGAACCTCCATATGCCACAGGTGCGGCCCTAAAAAGCAAAAAAAAAAAAAAAAAAAAAAAAAAAAAAAAAAAAAAAAAAAAAAAAAAAAAAAAAAAAAAAAAAAAAAAAAAAAAAAAAAAAAAAGAAAAAGAAAAGAAAGAAAGAAAAAAAAAGAAACAGCTTGAGTGAAGTTTTCTGTGAGTTAACAACGCAGAAACAATGCTTAACTTCAAGCCAAAAAAATCATGTTAAATCATAATATTCATGCATTCAAACCCCTGGGGAAACGGAGCGGGTGTGTAAAAGCGATATCAGGGTTTTGTTTGTCCATGGGCTGTTTGCTCAATAAGCTCACACAAGTTATAGGCTTATTTTAAGAAGATTTAATGAATGCCAGTAAAAAAGCATTCAAACTCCAGAAGCCCTTCCCAATGCGATTATTTCATGCTGTGAAAATGCTGATGCTCTTAAACTGTTTTGGGTTTTCACTGTTTTTTCGTCATTTCAATGTCATGTTAAAAATGTCGACCTAAGTCTACGCAGACACTTCAGGGGAAAGTGTGTTACTCAGGCCCTGAGTCACAAAATCCCGTCCTCAGAAAAGGGGCCTCGCGGCAGAGTGCTCGGGCTGGCAAGAACCGCAGAGATGGACTTCAACAGGGCCGGGGTTAGGATTCCACAGGGCTAATGGGGGGCTGGGGGGGAGGGAGACGTGAAGAAAAAGAAAAAAGGATTCGGAGAGAAGCCCGGGGTCGCGGGTCGCGGCGCTCACCTGTGGCTCAGCCTCACTTTACAATCAGGAAACTGAGGCGCTGAACGCAGCGATGGGCTACACCGCCAGCCTAGCATCTGCGGGGACAAAGGAGCAGCGACCGTGTGGCTAGGACAAGAGAGAATCTGCTTAGCTCAACTTCTGACTTCCCTTCGAATGACTCTGCGGGAACGCTCGTTTGGAAAACATCAAAAGCGCAGAACGGAAAAGTTAAAGTCTGTGATCCTGTTTCTGAAAGACGGGCACCACGAGCCCCTTGTCAGATGGGTCTCTGCCTGGGGCTCGGGTCTCTGGGAAAATCAGGACGATAAGATCAGATTAAGATAGGATCAACAATTCCCTGATTCGAACTGTTAGGATGGCATCGCTTTGGGGGAAGGACAGTGGCTGCTCTGGACTCAGTCACTCCCGCCCTTCACTCACTTGATCCATTCAGCAGAGACTCTGCCGTGTGCCAGGCGCTGTGTAAGGCGGTGGGCGCGCACGTATGAAGGAGCAGGTGTAGCCCCGAGCCTCACGGAGATGAAGTTCCAGTCGAGGGAACACAGTCACATGTCGTTACAACTAGGAACCGATGCGGACACTGGGGGTGGTCCCACGGTGTCTCCCGACACCGTCCAGACCGGCTTCGCCTGGCTGAGGCTGGAATCGGCGCTGCTACCCCGAGCGGCCTGCGGAACGTGAGCTCAGGGACCTCCTGGGAACTCGGCAGAAATGCAGACTCTCAGACCTCCTGAATCCAGATCTGCTTTTTCACAAGCTCCCGGGGGAGTCACAGGCCGATGAGGGCTTGAGAAGCTCTGGTCTAAAAGATATGAGAACCAGCCGAAGGGAGGGGGCGGAGGGCCCGGGCCTGTCCGGTCTGTGAGCCTGACAGCCACCCCCCGCGTGGGAGATGCCTGGAGCGGGAAGGAAGCTGGCGTGCCTGGACCACGGCCAGAGGCCCGGGTTTGGGAGCACTTTAGCCCCTCCTGGACCCCAGTTTCCTGGCCGGCAGGGGCGGTTATTCTGCCCTCCCTGTCCCTGAGGGCTGTGGTGAGGCTCAGACCAGTCAAGGTGTCTAGAATGTTCTCGGCGCTGAGGCCCCACTAGGGCTATTCACTTGGAGAGAAAGAGGAAGAGCTGTGTCTGCAGGACGCTCCGCAAAGCACCTTCCTCGACCAGAACCGCCCAAGAAGCGGGTTCTCAGAGCAAAGCGTGGTGCTTCTGGAACCAGCTAACAAACTCATCGCGAGCACAGGCGGTACGGAAAAGACTTTTTTTTTTTTTTTTTTGGATAAACAGCTTAAACTATTTGTGTCGATGAGCATTTTCATAGATTGTCATACTGATAATTCACTTTTCAGGCATGAACACATCAAAGGCCGTAATAACCACAGGCACACACTGCAAGTAATGTGATGATGGGACAAGACGGGGCGTGGAACCACCCGCTCCTGCGCTGGTCACCGGTGTCCTGCTCAGGAACCATTTAGGCCAGAACTGGGCAAAAAATAGCTCCGGGGCGGGGGTGGGGCGCTATTTGGCTCCAACTTTGCATCTGGAGGAGGCAGAGTGGGGGCGGGGTCCGGGCCACCCCGGGGCTGCCCCACCCTAGTCTCACCTCCTGGCCTGAGTCCCCAGCTGCCTGCTGTGTTGTCCCATGCAGCGGGGGTGGGACACAGAGGGTGACCTAGAGTGACAACCAACCTCTGTCCCTTACACTTCCGGGGTTAGCAAGAAAGCACAGAGCTTAAACAAGTCCTGGAAGCCAAAACAAACAACCGCAGAAGAGAAATAAACACCTCGTCAAAAGGAAAGGCCCTGAATTTCATGAAGTCTTCTATTCCCATTTTTTCACTCTTTAGAATCGGGTGGAAGTATCTGGTTTCCCAGATGCTGCCTATAACCAGCCCTCCTCCTGGACACACCTGTGTAACAGGACCCAGGCTTGGGAGACAGGCAGGTGACCGAGTGCTCTTTGTTCCAGGCGGCAGGGGTATTATGTCGCCTTGGGCACAGAGCTGCCTGATCGGCTTGATTTACAACCTGAAACCACCCCACCTCCTCCCCGTCTGTGCCTAAGGTTTACATGACACGGGTCCTCCGGGTAGGGCCTGTTCTCACTGCCCAGAGTCAACGCTGTTTACCTCCAGGTTCTCCAGGTGCCTAGAAACTCCTTTAAAAAACAGAAGTTTTTAAAGGTCCCACTATTTGTCTCTAGGTTCTCCAGGTGCCTAGATACCCCTTTAAAAAGTTCTACAAGTTGCAGTTCCCGTTGACGCAGGTTCTATCCCCGGCCTTGCTCGGCGGGTTAAGGATCTGGCGTTGCCATGAGCGATGGTGTAGGCCACAGATGCGGCTCGGATCCCGAGTTACTGTGGCTGTGGCCTAAGTCGGCAGCCACAGCTCTGATTCGACCCCTAGCCTGGGAACTTCCATATGCCACAGGTTCAGCCATTTAAAAAAAAAAAAATTCCACAAGTAATATGTGAATTCATTCAATTCAGAAATGTCTATAAGAACCACCGATAAGGCAAAAGTCCCTGCGGACACCCTTCCATCTTGACTTCCTTCTCACCACCTCAAAGGCACTCTTCGGGATCTGGCAGGCATCTTTCCTCACTTTGTATTTTTTTTTTTTCATGCGTATCTGTGTCACTATGCTGCACCCAGCAGTCACTTGCATGGACAGCTTTTTCCACTGACACTTTGTTGCTGAGATCTACTCATACTTTGAGAACTGATTCATTTTGGGGGGCTGCAGAGTATTCCACGCACGCATGCGCCACGTTCCATGAGCGTTTAAGTCCCTTCCACTTCCTCACGCTGGCAAACCCCGCAGCACTGAGTGCACCTTCCTCTAGGTCCCCGCGTGGAGCTGCTCCTCCAGGACTGACTCCTAGAAAAGGAACTGCTGGGCCGCGAGCGCTGCCCATTTTCGGCTTTCGCAGCTACCCGCCAAACTCTCTTCCCGAGAGCTTTTTCCAACTGCTAGACCCCGAATGAGTGCGTGAGGCTGCGTGTCTCTGCACAGCCACGCAACCTCCTGTTCTTGTCACACCTCCCCAAGTTTAAGTTTCAAAAGTTAGATATGACTCTCAAGTGTTTCTACAAATTGGCATGAACGTGTGCCAAAAGTTTACTCAGCTCATTAATTAATGAGGAAATTTGGAAGATGAAAAAGCCGATTCAAGGACCATTTGGGAAAATGGGTTTATATCGTCTTTAAACTATATTGACATATAAGACTGCCAGGCTAGATATAAAAACGGTTAATTCCAACAACACAATAAATTATCAGTTTTGAAGTTAGCTTCTCTTTGGGGCAAAAATTAGATGCCTCTCTAATTTGGGCACAAATCTACAAGTGGATATAGAAACTGACAGAATCTAAGCCTTTCATTAATAGTAAATAACAATTTCAAACAACACTACATTCTCCTAGAAAATTAAGTGATTCTTGGACTTTTGAACAACGCTTCAATATGCCATTGAAAGGATCACTATTCTTTGGGTCTTATTTCCAGATTTTGGATAATTTTTCTTAATAGATTTTTTAAAAGTCTATATCAGGAAGTTCCTGTTGTGGCTCAGCAGTAATGAAGCCAGCTAGGATCTGTGATGATGGGGGTTCGATCCCTGGCCTTGCTCAGTGGGTTAGGGATCTGGCATTGCTGTGAGCTGTGGTGTAGGTCCAAGATGCAGTTCAAATCCTGTGTTGCTGTGGTTGGCAGCTACAGCTCCGATTTGACCCTTAGCCTGGGAACTTCCATGTGCTGCAGGTGCAGCCCTAAAAAGCAAAAAAAAAAAAAAAAAAAGTAAAAAAATCTACATCAATGCAATGGATTAAAAAATGGCAGGTCATTGCGTTTCACTCTGAATTTCTGTAATGATTAGTAACTTCTGAGTTGTTATTTTTTATTCTCTAGTTTCAGGTGTCTTTAAACAAACAAACATCCTGATAGGAAAATGCTTCCTTCTATTCAGTGACCAGAAGAGCCTGGCACAACCAAAGGGCAGCCTCACAAAGTTAGGGTCTCCTAGGCAACAGGGAAGGAAGCCCAGACTGTTACTAGGAAAGCCTTTACAGGGTGCATAAAAGCACCTTAATTCTGGCTTTTAGAGTCTGCTCAGCCCAGGAGCGGTGGGAGAAGGCGGCGTGCCCACGGGGCTTGGGGAGACTATGGGGCTTTGTGGGAGGGGGGCTCTGCCTGGCTCCCGCAGTCCCTCCGTCATCAGCACTTAGTGACTGCTGCCACATGGCGCGGTCCCCAGGCAGCGGGAAACAGCCTCTCTTCCCAGTTTACACGGCAAACGGGAGGAATAGATAACCTTGGATGATGAAATTTGAAGATATGTTAAAAACAAATCACTGAGTAAAACGGTGTGTGTGTGTGTGTGTGTGTGTGTGTGTGTGTGTGTGTGTCAGCAGGGGGACGCACCTCTCGGTCTGGATTGAATCAAGTCAACGAAAACCTGCCCTAGACCTCAATCCTTTCCGCTCGCCGGGCTCTCCCTCCCCTGCCCGGGGCGACGTGAGGTCACTGGAGACTCTGGAACCAACTTCCAGTTCTCAAACTAACTTCCGATTCTGGAGTGATCGCTTGCAATTTCCTCCCAATTAGGACCAGCATAAGGAGCAGGCCGCTGGGAACCCGAGTTCCGCACTCCCGCAGCTTCTCCGGGTCCACTTCCGAAATCCCCCGCTTCGCAAGGGCCCCAGCTCCCTCGGGGATGCTCATTCCCACCGCGCGTGGGTCTCTCTCCTCAGCAGGGAGGTCCCCCCTCTCCTTTTGGGGGGCGGTCCCTCGGCTGGCTGGCGCGGGCCCGTCTGTCCCGCCGAGTCCCCGTCTGTCTCCAGCCGCGTCCCGGCCAAGGCCAGGCAGCGGCGCGACTGGAATGCGCGGGGGCCGCGGGGCGGGGGCGGCCGGGCTCCGGCCCCAGCCGGGCCCGGCCCAGGGTGGATGGGTGGCGGCGCGCAGGCGAGGACCTGGCAGACAGTCCCGGCGCCGGGGCCCCGGAGCGGGTGCACCCCGCCCTCGCCGCCACCGCCCGCCCGGCACACGCGAAGCTGCCAACCCCCCGCGGGCCGGGTGGGGCGCGCAGCCCCCAGACCCGTGAGTTCCCGAGGGTCGAGAAACGGAAAGAGAAAGATCTCCCCGGGAGCCCGGCGGGCACAGGCCGGCCCTCCCACCCCCCGGTCTCGTCCAGTCCCCGCCCGCGGCCCAGGACCCGGGCGGAGGGAGGCGGTGGGCGGGACCCGCGCGGGTTTCCGCCCCTCCCGGCGGCCGGGGGTCCCCGTGGCCCCAGCAGCGCGGGCTCGGAGGCGGCGCGGGGCGCGGCGGCCAGGCCACCCCTCCGCGCTCGGCGCGTCCTCTCGCCCGGAGGCGGGGAAGGCGGAGGCGGCCGCGGCCTCGACGTAGGCCCCCGCGCCGCCTGCGATGGGAAGTGCCTTATAAGCCGCTGCTCGGCCGGCCCCGCCGCTCGTCGCCGCGCCACCCCGGGGAGCGCGCGGAGGCCGGGCCGACATCGGCAGACCCGCTCCGCGGGGACCCCGGGCCGGGACGGACCCGGACTCGGGCAGACCCCTCACCGAGCCGGTCTCCGAACAGAGACCCCGGCCCCAAAGAGACTTCGGAGGGGCCCCAGCCCCGGACTGGCCCCGGGCAGACCCTGACCGACTCCGGCTCCGGACGGATCCCGGATCTCTGCGACTCTGGACAGACCTCGGACGGACCCCGGCCCCGGGTAGACCCCAGGCCGGGCAGACCCCGGCTGCGCACAGATCCCGGACGGAGAAACAGGCGCCCGACGGCCCCGGGCGGACCCCGGCCCGGGCGGGCGCGCCCCCTGCCGGCCGGGGCATGCGCGGCCCGCGGCATGGCCTCGGCGGTGTTTGAAGGCACGTCGCTCGTGAACATGTTCGTGCGCGGCTGCTGGGTGAACGGCATCCGCAGGCTCATCGTCAGCCGGCGCGGCGATGAGGAGGAGTTCTTCGAGATCCGCACCGAGTGGTCGGACCGCAGCGTGCTGTACCTGCACCGCAGCCTGGCCGACCTGGGCCGCCTGTGGCAGCGCCTCCGCGACGCCTTCCCCGAGGACCGGCCCGAGCTGGCGCGCGCGCCCCTGCGCCAAGGTGGGTGCGGGCCCGGCCTCGGGGGCTGCGGCACCAGGGGCACTGGGTGCAAGTCGGGGACCGAGGGGAGGGTGCGGGCTCCGCTGACGTGCGGGGAGAGGGGCGCCCGGGCCGCGGTGGCAGGAGGGCAGGAGTCCGCACGGCTGCGCCCTGACCCCGGCCGAGGCCGGTGGCCTTGACTGTCAGTCACCAAGGTCAGCCACCGTCCAGCGCTGGCGCGGCAGCAGGGGCGAGGGGGCGTTTAGGAAGAGTTGAGGACAGCGTCCCACCCGGACAGCGCTGCTGCGCCGCTTGTCCCTGCTGACCAACGCCCGGAGTGCCAGGTGCCACGCGGCCTCCGTCGCCCCCGGGAGGGGCCCCGCAGGGTGGGTCTGCCTTCGGGGTTGATTAACCCTGGCCGCCTCCTCCGGAGCCTTGTGACTTTCCTGGCTCGTGGGGACTCGAGTTTCAGAGAACTGGGTGGCTTCCCACTTCCTGCTCGCGGCTGGCGCTGGGAGGCCACGGAGAGGAGCCCGGAGTGGGGGAAGCCAGGCCCGAAGTTGAGACGGAGGGACTGGGTCAGTGCCCCCCCACCCCGCACCTGTGTGGCCACCTGCAGCTCTGAGCCTCTGTGACACCTCCCAGAGCTGTCTCTAAGCAGGGCGCTGGCACCTTTGGGGGCACTTCCTGAAGAGCAGTGGTTTACTGAGGGTCTCCACAGCTGCCTGTCTGCCCCCCGGGGTCTTGCTGCCTGCAGCCCCCCGGTGACAGCCCCACCCCAGCCTGTGAATTATGTGGGTAATTAGCTCATTCTCATGACACATCCTCTGGCAGATGTGTCACTTGGACAGGCTCCCGAACCAGCGGGTTTGCAGGCCCTGAGTGGGACGGCCTGCTCCCGGCCTCGCACTTGTGGCCCGTCCGGGGGTGGTTCAGTATTGTTTCCAGCAGGGCAGCAGTTTGCCTTGATTTACTCCTTGGCCGTGTGAGTTATCATATTTTTAATTTAGCCAATGAATGCCCAAGCCCGGAAAACTTAGACTGAAGGAACAGCAGTCAGCTCAGTGACTTAGGTCCTTTCTGGAACAAGGCGGGATGAACAAGCAGGAGCCCCAGAGAGTGGGCAGACAGCCTGCCCTCCCCCCGCCCTCCCCCTCCCCTCTGCCCTCCCCTTTGCCCTCTCCCCCTCCGTGTCCACCCCTCCCCAGGCTTACTCTGTTGGGGACCCAACTCAGCCGCGACTCGGGGCAGGCCCTGGGAATCCGGCTTCCATTCGGCCCCTTCCCTGCAGCCCAGTCCCCGATGCCCACTTTTCTTGTGAGAACGGAGGTTCGTGCCCCCTGTCTGGCGGAAGCAAGCCCTCCGCAACCACTGCCTCTGTGGTCACCCTTACCTACTTCTGGGGCTTCTGGCTGGGGTTCGATGGTATGGAGGAGGGTGTGGCTTCCGCCGCCTGGGGGCTGGTGGGGACACCGCCTTCCCCAGAGCAGAAGGCAGGTGAGCGCAAGGCACTCTACCCGCCCTGCACGCGCACCCGGGCTCTGTCCCTCACAGCCAGTCGTGCCGGGTCCATTCTGGGTTTGCGAGGGGTCACCGCACAGTGTCCCCCCAGAGAGGGCCCTACCGGGAGACAGGGCCAGGAAGAGGGTGACCCCCAGGGAGAAGCAAGACGCTAAGGGATACGAGAGCTGTTTCCAAGCGTCTAAGGGGGAAAATCAGAAGTGGGTATTAGATGAGGTGGGGGCGCGGTGTGGGGGGACAGTTAGTGGCGGGGCTGGGGCGGTGTGAAAAGCACTTTCCCTGGTGGGACTGTGGGGGTCGCTTTCTTGGCTGGAGGCCTGACCAGTGGGGGCCTCCCCCAGGGCCAGCTCAGCTCAGCACCGGGAAGAGAGGAGACGGAGACCTGGGGCCCCAGGAGGGGACATGGATCCTAGTCCCGGTCCTCGGCTCTCTGCTGGTGGCAAGCTGGCCCCTCGCCCAGCGCCAGCCCGAGTCCCGTGTCTCCTCCCAGGGGCACGGCCTTCTCCTCTCTCAGGTCCTTTTAAGTCCAGGGAAGTTGTTTTCTAGGTAGAACCTGGCTCAATAATGTAAAAGAAGATGCAGCCTTTTTCCAGGCAGATTTATTATGTGGATAAAAGGACTGCCTGGATGCACCGACCACACGTGCCAAAGGCATCAGACGTGCGTGTGGCACTGGAGATGCCAGGTTCCAAGGGCAGTTCCCCATCAGATGCGTTCACTGCAAACTTACCGAATAGTTCTGGCCTGGCTTAGACTGGCCAGCTCGTCTCATGAAAAGCTTTGTGGGCACTTCTGGGTTTCGGAGCCCGTGCGGGCAGCAGGCCGGTTGCTCTCGTAAGTGCAGGACTGAAGACCCGCAGCGGGAGGGGAAGCCTCGGCCCTGCCCGCCTCTGCGGTGCTCTGCGCAGTCGGGCAGGTGCGCAGCCCGTGTCCGGGCCCGGAGCGCTGCCGTGGGAGCGGGCGGCGGGGGCACTTTCCCTCCGATCTGCGCGCGCATGCGCGCTGGCCTTGGCCGGCTCCCGGTGGAACACACACGTTTCCAGGCGGCACGTGGGCAGAGGTGTTTAACCCCCGTGTGGCGGGCGCGGCGGCACAGGGCCTCCTGTCTGGGCAGAGCGCGGGACCGGACTCGCTTCTGTCCTTCTCCTCGGTGTCTTGGCCCCTCGCCTTACGCTCTCCCGCGTCTGGATGTGACATACCCACCCTCCCTTTCTCACCCCCCCCCCGCCCGAGGTGACCAAGGCGCGCTTCTGCTTTTTCCACACTCTGACACGGGCCGGGGACGAGTCTTTGACTTGAATCCGCTCTATGTAATATTTAACGTGGTTCGGGGTTTCCTGACCAGATGTGGTGAGGTCTCTCGGCTGCCACAGCTCTCACAAGCAGGAAGGTTTACACTTTAAAAGACAAACACGCAGGAGTTCCTGTCATGGCTCACTAGTAATGAACCCGACTGGTATCCATGAGGACACAGGTTCGATCCCTGGCCTTGCCCAGTGGGTTGAGGATCCTGTGTTGCTGTGGCTGTGGTGTAGGCTGACAGCTGGGGCTCCGATTCGACCCCTAGCTTGCGAACCTCCATATGCCGCCCTAAAAAGACTAAATAAACAAACAAACAAATAAATAAAAAGGCAAATGTGCAGAATTTCCCCAGTGACTGTTTAGGGGTCTTGCTCTGCTCTGTTTTAATTTTTTTAAAAAAATAGCACCCATTCCAGGCCTTATGCAGTCTGAGCCACCCCGGCCAGGACTGCAGCCCAGATTCTATTTCCAAAGTAGTCAGGTGATCTTTGATTCCTGATTACTGTAAACCAACTTTGTGGTTTCTTATTCGCTCACCAAGTGTCTAGTGGGTGCCTCCCGGTGCCGGGCCTCATCTGGGCTATGGGGACACAGCAGCAGACAGAACAGACACAAAACCTCTGCCCTCGTGAGTGTCTAGTCTGGGTGAGAGACATCCAGTAATAGGCAAGTAAGTTAAAAAGTTCTGTTAGCTGAGTATACATGTTCAGAAGAGAAGAGAAGTAGGGAGGAGAATTGCTATGATTTGTGGGGTGGAGGGGGCTCCCTCTCAGATGGGCTGTTCTGGGGGTGCTCAGAGGAAGTGTGACCTGGGAGTCAAGGCCTGGAGGAGGCAGGGGGTCTGCTGCTTGCTCTCTTCCTACTGTTCTGTTTTTCCTGCCCAACCTCGCGCCCCGCTGCCGCTCAGGCTTCGCTCGGGGCTCCCTGCCCGGCGCCCCGGCCTCTCCTTCTTCCGTGGCTGACTTAGTGTGGCCGCGGCCCCGTGGCCTCACCCGTTGGAGCTCAGGCTGTGCCGCGGGCTCCGGCGACCCGGGCTGATGCTCAGATGCGGGAGGAGCGGGCCGGAAACCTACGGATGGGCCCGCGGAGCCTCTGGGCCCCTTCCCGCCGGGTTTCCAAGGAGAGAGAGGGGCTTGGTCTCCGGGACCTTCTCTCTTTTTAAGACAAGTCTGGATCTGGTGGGCCTCCACCGTCTGGCCTTGTAAACGTTTTCCCAAAAGGCAGAGGGTGTCTCAGAGATGGGGCACAGTGATCCAAGCCAGTGAGACACCAGGACGGGTGGCCTCCTCCAGGAGGCTCGGCCTGGACCTCCGGGCTGCCCCGCAGGTGACCACGGGCCCGCGGCCCCTCTGAGCGGGGCGTCCTGCCGGATGCTGGCCTCCGCGCAGCAGCTGTCAGGGCAGGGTCGCTGGGGGACCGTGAGTCCGGGCGCGGCATCACCAGGGGTTGACAGTGTCATCCCACTGAAATCGTTTTCATTGATGTTTCTGTCCACTTTTACTTCCTGGGGTGACAGCAGGCGTCCAGTAGCCACTTTTGGTCGTCGCCAATAAAAAGATGGTCCCCGTGTCCCCAAATGGGCCTGGGAAGCCCCCCAGGGCCTCGACCCGAATCCTCCCGGTGATGGCAGAGGTGACGGGGCCAGGCCATGTGTGACTGAGGAGGAACTGCCGGGGGACGGGCCCCTTGCTGGCCTGGCTGAGGCCTGCCGTCCCTGCCCGCCCTGTGCTGTGCCTTCCTGGCCTCCCAGGGGACACCTCTCTGTGTCAGCGTCAGGTCCGTGTCCCTCGTCCTGACCGGTGTGGGGGCAGGGCGAGTCCACCACCTGACAGGTGCCTGGCGCAGCCCGGCGCGGACCGGGGACGCGCGCTGCCGTCCGAGAGCTTGGAGGCAAAGGAAAACCTAACTGCCCGCTATGCTCTCCAGCTAATCAGAGTCCCCGCATCTGGAGCAGCGGCTGCCTATTCAGGAAACAGGTGCTTAGGAAGAAATCGTTGACAGTTTTCCAGGAAATTTTAAAATATCTTATTCCCCAGGAGTTCCCGTCATGGCTCAGCGGTTAATGAACCCGACTAGCATCCATGAGGACATGGGTTCGATCCCTGCTCGCTCAGTGGGTTAAGGATCCAGCATTGCCGTGAGCTGTGGTGTAGGTTGCAGAAGCGGCTCGGATCCGGCATTGCTGTGGCTGTGGTGTAGGCTGGCGGCTGCAGCTCCGATTGGACCCCTAGCCTGGGAACCTCCATATGCCACGGTGTGGCCCTAAAAAGACAAAAAATAATCTCGTTCCCCAAATTTGTATTACACTCATCCTATGAGAGTATGTGTTCCTTGTGCAGGCAGGACACCTGCCTCCTCCCCTCGCCCAGCGCCTGCTCCTCTGGATAGTGTGTGGATGGACCCTTGAAGTGTCATTTCTTACTTGACTCAATCTGAACGTTCAAGTTCACGGCACAGTTTCCCTGGGGCTCCCCTTAAGAGATTTGTGTTCTCTGGGTAACGGGAACACCTTGGCCGTTGACCCGAGAAGCATCTGTCTTCGCTTCCAGAATCATAGGGGCAGAAGCCGCTGGGTCAGATTCAGCCCCAAGTCCGTCTGTCCCCGGAGGCTGGGACGGTCACCAGACCTGGTCAGCTGGAAGTGGGATGTAGGACCCGGGTGTCTGTGCTGAAGATGCTGTCTGGTTGCTCCTGCGGACTGATCACCTGTTCAGTTTGGGTTCCTAGAAGGTCAGGTGTCCGCGTTTGGATAAAGGCGCTAACCCTGGGACAGATGGAAGCTCTTTGTGTTCTGAGTTTTCAAGGCTAAACAAACTGAGACAGAAAGGGCACCCTGGCTGCTCTAGGCTGAATTAATTAATGTTTGTTTATTTGTTGTTTTTTCATTTTTAAGAATTTTATTGTAGTTGATTTACAGTGTTGTAGTAATTACTGCTGTACAGCAGAGTGATGCAGTTATGCATGCACGCAGTCCGTTCTCTTTCTCTAGGCTGAATTTAACCCCAAAGACATGTGACACTGACACACTGAAATTTCAAGTCCCATTGTCAATCTTTTGGTTTCAAATTTTTAACCATTTTGGGCTGTATCAGGATACGCTTCTCACATCATAAATTGTGGAGTGAAATTTTAAAAATTAGGTTATAGGAGTCCCCTGGTGGCTCAGTGGGTTAAGGATCCAGCATTCTGGCTGCTGTGGTGTGGGTTCCATCCCTGGTCCTGGAGCTTCTACTTGCTGTGGGTGCGGCCAAAAAAACTGAGGTTATAAAAGTGATTATGATTCATCAGAAATTAGAGGACATCCTGGGGCTGGGAAGTCTTCTTAAGTCAGTTTTCTCAGAGGAGAGAGAACTCCGATGTGGCGGGAGGACCGTGTCTCTTTCGCGAACTCCTGGCGCCCCCTTCTGGCCAGTTCTGGAACTACAGTCATAACCAAGAGGGGCTTGAATTTTTCTGTCCAGTGGTGCAAATTCATAACTTCTACCTGCCTGTAGATTTTAGAATTGATAGAACTTGCACCAGAATGATAGAATTGCCTTGTTTCCTCGGTCCCCGCCGCACCGCAGCAAAGCATTGAAATAGCAGGCGAGTTACATATTTATTAAAGCAAAAGTACATCTTCAGAGAGAGAGAAAGAGAGAAGGCAGGTGCGCGGGCCACCTGCTTTCCAGTTGTTTCTATATCTCTGTGCCGCGGACCTGCAGGAGACCTGATTCTTCCTGCCCGGGCCCACTCTGCATGCATGAGGGTTGAGTCTTGACTCTTCTCGGTATGGGGGCAAGTTTTGATCCTCCGACGGGTCTTTGGGGACGCAGGTGACACAGAGGCAGGGTGAAGAGTCCACACGCCTTTCCTAGAAGGAGCAGGAGGCAGGTCAGGTTGCTCAGGGTGGGGGAGGGGCGTTACACTGAGACATGATAAGTAAGGGTCTGGTGCTTCTTGTCCTGGCCAGAGGCTTTGGGTTTAAACTCCTTGAAAAGGATTTGAAGCCTGTAGCAGATTTACAATCTCAGATGGTAAAACTGAGTCAAACAAGATCCGCACAGAGCTTTTGCTTCATCAGCAATATCAGGAATGCAAAAGTTCAAAGTTCTAGATAATCCTAAATTATTGTACTTAAGCACATCTTTGAAAATCAAGTTTCAAATCGTTGCTGTAAACAACAGACATTTGGAAAAGCTCTGTCAGTCATCAAAAGCCATCAGGGGAGTTCCCGTCCTGGCTCAGCAGCAACGAACCCGACTAGGAACCATGAGGATCGGGTTCGATCCCTGGCCTCGCTCAGTGGGTTAAGGATCCGGCATTGCCGTGAGCTGTGGTGGTTTGCAGGTGCAGCTCGATCTGGCATTGCTGTGGCTGTGCTGTAGGCCGGCGGCTACAGCTCTGATTCAGCCCCTAGCCTGGGAACCTCCACATGCTGAGGGTGCGGCCCTAAAAAGACAAAAAAAAAAAATAGCCAAGGCCTTTCAGTCACAAAGGAAGGACATGGCAGGTAGAAGAGAAAGTCACCAACTGCGCGCTCTTAGCCCAGGGTCTCCGTACGCCATCTGTCATTGGCGACAATGGAGGGCCCCAGGTGTGAGTTCTGCTCACACCCCACCCCTGATTTGGGGTGTTGCCAGCAGGTGTTTCGGATCCTATGTGTTGTGAACTTGAGAAACCTGATGGAAGGGACCCATTTATTTCATTTCATTTCATTTCTGTGCTATGGCCCCAGAGGACAGTTTCAAGTCTTGGTTGGTTGGTTGGTTTAAATGTTTTCCTTCCACATTCAAAATCTCATCTGTATGATGGGAAGCGCTTTAAAAAAAAACTGAAGGAGGGTGATTTCCATCCCAGGAGAGGCATAAGATGCGGGCGTCGGAGTTGAAGAGGGCCAGTGAGGGGGGCTGGGCTCGGACCCCTGAGGGCCTGTGGTCCAAGCCTACATAGCAATGTTTCCAGAGGCCTGACCAGGTCCCTCTTGCCATTCTCTCCTTCATTCTGGAAAGCAGGTCACCAGGAGGATAAGGTTGCCAGATAAAATACAAGACACCAAGTAAGTCAGAATTTCAGATGAATAGTGACTCATGATTAGTTTGTCCATTCGATTGCATTATTCACTGTTTATCTGAAATGCACATTGAATGAAACGCCCTGTGTCTTTTTAGCTAATTCTGACAACGCTAACAGAACCATTGCAGAGCAGAGTGCATTTATCAGACGGAATGGGGCCCCGGTGCTTAGAAACCTAAGCCTGGGCTAAGCATGCTTTACGTCCTGTAAAATGGCTGTAAATGTTCTGTTCACATTGACTCACAAGAGACTAGTCTCCGTGTAAATTGTACCTACGAAACATAAAAACACAACTTCTGTGTCCTAAAGTCAGTTGATGTAAGACCAGTATTCTAGATGTCATAGAGGTCGAAGCGTGCCGGTGCTTTAAGTTGTCTTAGAATAAAGAAGCACTTCAGGGGAGATTTAAGTCTGGTCCTCTCCCTGTAAACCGTTCAAAGGATTTTTGCATCGTCAGCCCTTCTCTCTGTTCCCTTGTCCATAGCAAGCAGGAGGTCACGAGCCGTGTGTGTGTGTGTGTGTGTGTGTGTGTGTGTGTGTGTGTGTGTGTGTGTGTTGTGCGCATCCTGAGACTGGCGCCTGCTGTTTTCTTTTCCCTCTTGCTGCCCCAGCCTGCAGGGTGTTCAGTGGAGCCTGGGCGAGAGGGGGAGAGGGTGGCCTGGTCCCCCTGTCTGGCGACATCTGGGGTCCTGCGGGGGTGCCAGCTCGGGCTGTGTGGACAGGGGCCCTGCGCCCGTGTGGAAGAGGCGGCTGGGCGGGGCCAGACAGTCCACTGAAGAGCAAGGCCCCCCGTGGCCGGGTCACGGGCGTCCGACCTGTGCTCCCGGAAGCTGAGGGATGGATTCCTGGCCTTGACGAACTCCGGCTGACGTGGTGAGGGACCCCGGCACAGCCCAGGCTGACAGAAAAGCCCTAAAAAGACCCCGTGTCTGGGGCGCCCCTGGTTTCCAGGGCCCACATGTTCTGGGCCTCTTAATTTCAGTCCTGTGGTTTAGGAAGTTAATTTTCTCACTGCGTGGCCTTCAGCGAGTTGCCTGCAACGCGAACAACCCTTTCTCCTGAAAAACAAAACCAGCACTTCTGAAACCTAAGACTCAGGGCCTGAAAATAGTTTTGGATCCGCCCCTGTGGTTTGGTCGTCGTCACGGGGACCCGCGGCCCGGGTCACGCAGAATGTCCTGGGGACCGAGTCTCTCCCTGCCCAGCAGCGCCCTGGAAGGAGCATGCTCTGCACTGCCCACGGGGCGCAGCAACCCGCCCCGAGCCTTGGGCTGCTCGAGCTCTTATCTCAAGGACAAAAAACTGCGCTTCTAGTAACCAGTGAAGCTTCCGGTCGCTGAGCAAGGGGAGAAGCCCAGACTGCTGGCAGGTGCCGTGAGCCGTGTCCATGCTGGTTTCCCCTGGTAAAGACATGGCTTTTTCCTTCCAAACCCAGCATTTAAATGACGTCTAACTACGGGCTCCGTTTATACGGCCCTGTGGTCATCGCAGCTGTGTCACCGGGGGCGGGTGGGTCCTGGGCCACCTCCCCAGGCTGCGGCCGCCACCCTGGCGGCGGGTGCAGCTGGCCAGGCTGTCCCGCTGGGAGGAGCCTCTGATGGGCTCTGTGTGGCTTTCCATGGACAGCATGGGGCCCAGTCAGTCTTCCCAGACAGCTTTTTCTTTTCTTTTCTTGGCCGCACCTGCAGCATATGGAAGCTCCCAGGATAAGGGTCAAATCAGAGCTGCACCTGCTGATCTACACCACAGCCATAGCATCGCGGGATCCGAGCCGCCTCTGCGACCTACACCACAGTTCCCAGCAATGCGGGATCCTTAACCCACAGAGGGGGGCCAGGGATGGAACCCACATCCCCACGGATATTAGTCAGGTTCTTAACCTGCTGAGCCACAACCGGAACTCCTTCCCCGACGGCTTTTGTGGAGGGTCACGGGGGCGGCGCGCGCGCCCGCAGGACGCTGGGGCTGCTGGTGGCTCCGTGTTCGGTTGCGAGCGCGCTTCCTGGTCTGACCGAGGCTTTTCTGTCTCAATCCAGGACTGGTTGCCATAAAGGACGCCCACGATATAGAGACCAGGCTTAACGAGGTGGAGAAGCTGCTCAAGGCCATCATCGGCATGCCGCGGAAGGTGGGTGCTGCCGGGGCTGGGGCTGGGGGCGCCCCCTGGAGTCAGGTGCGCGGGCGGGTGTGACCCGGAGGCTCTGGGCTCCGGTGGCTCCGGTCCCCGTCCCCCCGGGAAGAGGAAGCGAAGGGCGCGGCGTCCTGTAAAGTGCGGGGCGCGGGGTGAGACGCTGTCCCGTCCCGTCCGCCCCCCCGGGCCTGGCGCGGAGCCGCGGGGGTGCCCGGCGGCCGTGCGGGGAGGCGGCCCCTTCCGCGCCGTCGGCCCCGCGTCCCGGGCACCGCGCCAGACGGGCCACCTCCGGGAGGGAGGCTCGTGTGGGAACACGCGTGTCCCCCCCGCAGTATTCCAGGTCCGAAGTCGTGCTCACCTTCTTCGAACGCTCCCCCCTGGATCAGGTGTTAAAAAACGACAACGTCCACAAAATTCAACCCAGCTTTCAAAGTCCGGTGAAAATATCGGGTAAGAGCCCCAGCGGGGCGAGGGGGCGGGCGTGGGGGCGGCGGTGTGTTGAAGCCGGAGGTTTCCGGAAACCCTCCCAGCCCGTCACCCACGCGCCGGTTCCCGAGATGGCCCGACAGGGGATGGAGCTTGTGCGGAAGGGGCCGCTTCCCGGTTTTTATGAAACAGCGTGTTTCTACCCACTGACCTGCCGTTTACACGCTTCCTCCTTCCAAAGCGAATTATTTCGCGTATAAATCGAACTTTACCTAGGTAGTGTACGAAAGCACCAAAGAGACATTTTGAAGTGAACAGGAATCCATGGTCCGGCCTGCTAACCCGGACGAGTTCACGTCCAGTGGCCTTGGCTTTGTTCTTGGCTTTAGGGCAGCCGGGACAGAAGGGGACACGCGGCGTAGGTCTCCTTGCGTTGACGCTGGGCCACGCCTCCTGGCAAAGGGCGGCAGCAGCAAGAGGATGGTCAGCTGTCCTGCGGCCTAGAGGGGAAGCGTGGCTTCCGCCCATTGGCGGCGGTCTAAGACGTGGCTGCCCCTGACCTTGCAGCCTAGGCTGTGTGCCTTACAGCCTCCGGCGGCCTCCACGTTGACCGCCACTAGATGGCGCTCGCCGTGCGAGAACCGGCCACCTGCCCAGCCACCTGCCTGGCCACGGTTCTGCCTTGGGCCATCCCGTGTTAATCTGAAAGCTTATTACCAACTCTAAGAAATCTTCGTTTTGCTTTCTTATGCCGTGGCTGCGTCTCTGCAGCTTAAAAGGAAGCATAAACCCCAGCCTGGGTTTGGCTCCTTGGACCAAAACCAGGTTATTCAGCTTTAGGAAGTTCATTTTTCAGTAACCGGGAGTCTGTACAGGCTCAACTTTAATTTTCGCCACACGGGGAGAATCTTCACCGGTCAGTGAAAAGGCGCTGCTTTGGGTGTTGTCCTGTTGCTGGAAACATGGAAAGCGTGTTAGCAGAGGGGGTTGGAACGCGCGTGAATGGTCCCAGGGCTGCGACCATCTTCAGGAAAAAGGGAAGAGGCGAGCGGGTGAACTGAGGAGTGACGGCACAGAGGACATGTGGAAATGGGGCTGCAGGGAAAAATACAAAATCAGCGCCGGGCAGACAGTAGTCGTTGTTGGAGGAAACACCCATGGGTGGGGGCTGAGATTAGACGGCCCGAGTTTAAGGAGAACCAGCGTCTGCTGCATCTCGATGCTTCTCCACTGAGATACATCTGAACTACAAAGAGAATGATAGAAATGCGGGAGAGAGAGGGTTTTTTTGGTTTGTTTGTTTTGCCTTTTTAGGGCCGCACCCGCGGTATATGGAAGTCCCCAGGCTAGGCGTCAAATCGCCGCTGTAGCTGCTGGTCTACACCACAGCCACAGCAACGTGGGATCCAAGCTGACACTCGTGGCAACGCCAGATCCTGAACTCACTGAACGAGGCCAGGGATCAAACCTGCGTCCTCATGGGTTCACAGCCTGCTGAGCCACACCGGGAGCTCCCGCAAGTGGGAGGTTTTCGTTTAGTTTACTGCGCCAGTGTTAATTTCCTGGATTTGCTCGTTGAACCTGAGGGACGTAAACGCGCAACCCCAGGACGGGCCAGGCACCCCCCCCAACGCCTTCCAGACCTCGCCTGGGGGAGTTTCTTGTTGGCCTTTGAAAATTGCTCCAAGTTGTGCTTGTTGGTAAGAAGTCAGTTTATATACAGAATTATATAAAGTAAAGGTGGGGTCACCCATTTGGGTGAAAAAGCACTGATCTCATTGGATCCTCCCGGGTGAGAGCTTGGAGAGGTGGGTTACCTGCCGAGCCCCACAGCGGGTGCCGTGGACCAGGACTCCTTTCTTTCCAGCTTCAAGCCCACGGGCCGGTGGGTGGAGGGGGGGGGAGGACGCCAGTGTGAACCCCAGGTGTCAGAATCTGACCCTCTTCTGACTTCGGCCCTTACCGCTTTCGGTTTCAGAAATCATGCGGTCCAATGGATTCTGTTTAGCGAATACAGAAACGATCGTCTTTGACCATGGTGTACCGAACGGCAAAGACCAGCCCCTGGCCGTGGAGCCCACGGAGCGCCTGTAAGTGCACTGACCGGACTGTCCTTTGACACACGGGATCCCCGAGCCGCTGGCCGGTGCCCGGGCTGGGCTCCTTGCCCCCGTGGGGCTCGCTAGGAAGAAAGCAGATGTGGCCAGGGTCGGGGACCTACCTGAGATGCTCGCCCCTCCTGCAGGACCGGGAGACCTTGGCTCGTAAACCCGTGGGGACAGAGTTCCTTTGACCGAGTGGCTGGCGGGGGGACATTCAGGAGGAGTTGCCAAGCGTCAGGTCTGGGCTGTGCTGGGCCCTGAGGGGTCCCCGGGCCTGGCCTCGTGTGTGGGGTTGCGGATGGGGGAGCGTCACCTGCATGGTGGCCTCTAGGCACCCCCGGGTGGCCTCTGTGTGGCCCTGAGCAGAGGGAGGATGCCTAGTATTAGAGAAGGTGGGCAGCCGAAGACTCCCTGTCCTCTGCCTTCCTGCCTGGGACAGCAGAACCTGGAACCACAATGGGGACTCTAGGAAAGCCACCTCGGCTGCTCCCGGGCATCGCCTCGGGACAGTAGAGCAGGGCCTGGCTTTGGTGACTGCCGAGGCCGTGTCTGGGGCTCTCCCTGAGCTCAGGAAGTTGCTTAACCTCTCCCGGCTCCCATTATCCCCAGTGGCACCTCCACTCTCTCGCAGGGTCTTGTGACGGCCCCGGTGAGCGTGGGCACCTGACACTGGGCCCACAGGCAGCTCTGGATGCAGAGAGTCTCCTGTAGGCACTTGAGCAGCACAGTCGGGGACCTGGGAGCTTCCAGGAAGGATGGATGGGTGGGTGGATGGGTGGGTGGCTGGACGGGTAGGTGCCTCGACAACTGATGGTCGGTTGAGAGTAGAGAACAGTCTCCAAGGTGGTGAAAACCGGAGCCAGAACGTCTTTGGCGTCAGGCCGTGTGTCAGATCCGTTTGTAACACGGTTCCTTCCGCGCTCGCTCCACACACAGCGGTGAGATGGCGCCCGATGGCAGACTGGCCCACGTCTTGGGCAGCCCTCCGTGCTGTTTGACCTGAAGCCCCTTCTGCCAGTGACCTCTGCCCTTTGTCCCCTTCGGCGGGCGGGGGTCCGTGAGCCAGCCCCGCCTCCCCTCTGCGCTTTCCCGTTTCAGGTTTGAGAACGGCGGTGAGTTTGCCCCAGAGCTGGGGGACGGCGATGACCCAGCGGCTTATGTCACCAACCTGTCCTATTACCACCTGGTGCCCTTCGAGACGGACATCCTGGACTGAGTCTCCGCGGGCCCTCCTCCCCCAGCCGTGCCGGGGCCCCGGCCCACCCGGCCGCCCACCCCGCGGAGACCCCCAGTCTCCGACAGCCAGGAGTCCGGTCCCGGGGCTCCGGTGCCCCTGCCGCCTCTAGGGGTCTTCCCGCCTGTGTCTGCATCCCTGGGACCCCCCCCTCCACCCCCCAATGCGTGGAGGAGCCACAAGTGCCTGCAGGACGCCGGGGCCAGGCCTGGACGCCCTCTGCCCCTCCTCCTCCTGGTGGGTCCCTGGCAGCCCTGTCCCCCCCACGTCCCCCCGTCGACAAGTGCACAGAGCCTGTCGTGTGAGATCGCGCTGAGCCGCCAAGGTCTGGACACACAGGCGGTGCGTCCTGCCTGGCTCTCCCCCGGGAGCCAGGACGTGCGGCTCTCCTTCTGTTTTTCCTCTTCTCTCCGGAAGCTGTGGCCTTTGTGTCAGGCAGGGGGTGTTTCAAGAGGTTAGCCGAGGGCGGGGCTGTCGGCCGCGGGCACACACAGCCAGGTGGCCCGTGTGACCGGCACGGACCGGCGGTGGTGACGGTTCCCGGGAGAGGAAGGGGCGCCCGCCTGGCCTCCTGCGAGCGGTGACAGTGCGGTGTCCCTGCACGGCAGAGGGTCCCTCCCCAGCCGGTTGCCAGTGTCGTCCTCTCTGTGGGGGCCTGAGAGGACGGGGATCGAGCAAGAGGTCACCCAGGGTCCCCGGGAGCCTCCCTGCCCTCACGGGGGTCCGGGCTTGGCGTCTCTATCCCGGCACAGCGTCTACTAACAACCAGAATTTGCTTATGTAAATAATAGTAAATTATTGAGAATCCTGATTCTTTTACACAGTCTTTTTTTAATCTATTTTAATTAAATAAAACGCATTACTTTTATCGATTTCCCGTGTTCCCGTGTGGCGCTGTGGCTCTTGCAATGCCTGCCCCTCGCGGCCGGCCCCGTATCTCGAAGCCATTTAGGAGATGCTGCTCCCCAGGAGACGAGCTGCCCGCCGGGAAGCAGACAAACAGCTTGGGTTTCCGACTCGGGGTCGCCCCTCTCCCCGCCTTCCTTGGTGGCGGCCGCAGGAAGCCTCCTCTGCGACCCAGCTGCACCGTGTGCAGGCTTCCTGTGACTTTGCGTCCCTCTGCCTTCCAGCTGCGGTCCCCTTGGCGCAGCCTGCTTCCAAATAGGTGGGCGGGTGGCCAGTGGGGTTGACCAGCTGCCTCTTCTCATGGGGGGGGAAAGTGAGTGCCTTGCGGGCAGGCTTCTTGTCTGGAGGGTTCGACTCAGTCAGGCTCAGCGAAGAGCCATCAGGTTTAACTGCCGATTCGTAGGTTTTCCTGGTCATCCACACGCCACTGGGCACGTCTGCCCACCATCGGGGCATTGGTGATGGCAGCTCCTGGGTTCACCCGTTCGCACGGGCTCTTTCCCCAACAGGCCCAAGCCTGGCGCCCCAACCCCTGTCACGTTCACTCGAGAAGTGTCACTGCTTCCAGGCCACGCACAGTGAGCTCCCCGCCTTAGCGGTGGGGTTGGGATGTTTTCCTGCAAAACACGTCAGAGCGCTCTCTGGCTTCCACTTTTTTTTTCTGGAAAAACCTGACCTTCTGGCTCCATCTGTTAGGTTCGCGTGTTTGAAAGGACCAGATGTACAGATCGGTGTTTGCTTCACGGTGGCCCAGGCCCAGCCTCCCGGCGGGCAGGCCCGTGCGGGTCAACCGCGGCAGACGGAGCCTGGCTTGGCGTGGAGGGACTGGTCACCGCTTAGCTGAGCTGACGGTCGTTCCTGGCACGGGGTGCTCAGTGTGGCCGGGCCTCCAAGTCTTTCAGTAGAAGCTGGAAGTCTGACTCTCCATGTGAATTAGCCCCGTTTTGAAATGTGGCCACAAACAGCAGCAAGAAACTTGACCAAGTGAAGGAATCAGAAATTGTCAGCCTGGAGAATCGACACTCGAGGGTTTGAACCACAGCAGTGACGACGCTGAGTCCTTAACTCCCCGAGTCACCGGGGGCCTCTAAACCTACTGTTTCTTTTTCTTTTCTTTCTTTCTTTCTTTTTTTTTTTGTCTCTTTAGGGCCGCACCCGTGGCATATGGAGGTTCCCAGGCTAGGGGTCTAACAGGAGCTGTAGCTGCCGGCCTGCGCCACAGCCACAGCAACGCAGGATCTGAGCTGCATCTGCAAACTACACCACAGCTCATGGTAATGCCGGATCCTTAACCCACTGAGCAAGGCCAGGGATCGAACCTGCAACTTCATGGTTCTTAGTCAGATTCGTTTCCACTGCGCCATGACGGGAACTCCTAGACCTACTGATTCTAATCCACTTTTTCAATTTTTGTGTCCTCTAAACCTCTCCGTCTCATCATTGGATCTTAAAGGGTGGACTGAATGTTGGTCTTTACACCAACAGAGGGCGCCAGTTGCAGGAAACCAGGGAGGCCCGCTGTGAAAGGCAGGGCGTAAAAAATACTCAACATTTCTCTCTATGCAGGCCACCACGTGTGCTGATAGCCTTTGTTCCTGTTTATCTTTATTATTTTATTTTATTTTTGGCTTTTCAGGGCCACACTCACAGCATATGGAGGTTCCCAGCTTAGGAGCAGAATCAGAGCTGCCGCTGCCGGCCTACGGCACAGCCACAGCAGCGCGGCATCCCCCACGCACTGAGCGAGGCCAGGGATGGAACCCACATCCTCACGGACACTAGCCGGATGCGTTTCTGCTGCGCCGCAGCAACAGCAACGCCCTTATTTATTTGTACATTGAGCCATTTTTATTGAAGTGTAAATACAGAAGCGTACACAGAGGCTAAACCTCTGGCTCCACAAATGTCCACGAGGTGAACGCAGCGGTGCGGCCCCGCCCAGATCGGGAAAGAACCCCCGGCCTCCCACCTCCTTCCCCTGGGCGATGACGCCGGTCTGGCCTCTCCGGCCGCTGACCGCTTCATCTGAGTTTGAAGGCTGTACAAGGAGACTCGTACCGACTGCTTCTAGCCGTCTGGCTTCTTTTGCTCCAACTTCCCTGCTCCCCCACATTAAAAACCACCCAGTGGTATCAACCAACATAAACCGAATTCACCTGTGCGACCCTCCATCAAAACCCAAATAACAGGAATAGAGGGGCACGCTTGTTCTTCTGAGACAGTGATCTGAGAATTTCCACGTCTGTGATCTACAAAGCGGACGCAGATTATTTGTGCCGTTCGACTATTTTTGTGCTGGTAGGAGTTCACGCGTCTTTATTGATGCAGAGCAGTCCGTGACACGAGTATTCTCAAATTTACTCAATGAGTAAATGGTTCAAACGGATCACTGATATAACATATATGAATGGACATAGAAATAATACATTTATAATTTATTTGTGCTTTTTTTTGGCCACTCCCACGGCATATGGTCGTCCCCAGGCCACAGCTTCAGACTGAGCAACGGCTGTGGTAACGCTGGATTCCTAACCCACTGCCCTGGGTCGGGGTCGAACCTGTAACCCACAGCTGCTGCAGTTGGATCCTTAACCCACTGTGCCAGAGAGGGAACTCCTGTGTGTTTTATTTCTAATGGGCATTTGAGTTGTCTCCAGTTTGGGGCTATTAAAAACAGTGTAACTGTAACCCCTTGTGTACATGTCTCTTGGTGCACATACGTAAGCATTTTTGTTGAATACATACTTAGAATATTCAGTTTCAGTGGATAATACACAGAATTTTCCGAAACAGTTGACAGAATTGTATTCCCAGCAACTGTGTTTGAGCACTGGTGTTTGTGGCTGCCGAACCCAGTATCACCAATTTCTGTTGTTTGAAATCCTTCTAACAGTCACGTGAATGTACTAATATTTGTTGACTTTTTTTTTCTTTTTAGGGCCGCACCTGCAGCATATGGAAGTTCCCAGGCTAGGGACTGAATCAGAGCTACAGTCGCCGGCCTACACCGCAGCCACAGCCACGCCAGAGCTGAGCCACGTCGGCGACCTACACCACAGCTCATGGCTACACCGGATCCTTAACCCACTGAGCAAGGCAGGGCTCCAACCTGACTTGGATACTAGTCAGATTTTTAACTAAGCCACAATGGGAACTCCTAATTACGGTTCTGGTTTACATTTTACCTTTTCATATGTTTACTGGCCACGTGGATATCTTCTTTTGTGAAGCACAAGTCAGAATCTCTTGTCCATTTCTTAAAATGTTAAGTTGTCTTTTTCTCGCCTATTTGTAGATGGATTGCATTCTGCCTGTGGGTGCCCGTGTGTGTCTCAGACACCTGTTTTGAAAATGTCCTCCCATCTCCAGCGTCGCTTTGCAGTCTCCTCAGTGGTGTCTTTTGCAGCGTGGAAGCTGATTTTAATGTGGTTCTAATGACCGTTTCCTTTACATGGACTTAGAATATTTTCTAATTCCATGCTACCTTCCAGAACCTCTGTTGTTTTCTTTGCTGTTCTCGAAGCCTCTGATCCATCTGGAATTGGGGTGCAAGGGGTGAGGCGGGGAGGATCAGGTCTCGCGTTTTTCCCCATGTGTTTATCCAGTGGGCCCAGCCTCGCCCCCCGCACGGCCCTGTAGCGCCACCTCTGTCTGAACCCCGCGTAGACACGAGCGCTTCGGGACTTGCCGCTCTCTCACTGGTCTGTCTTCTTGCGCGTGTGGCACCCGCTTTATTTCTGTCCCGTGGTCTCTGGCACATAAACGCTCCATCCTTGTCCTTTGGAGGAGGAGCCGTGGAGAGTCTCAAGTTCACCTCCACGCACTTACCTCCCCTGGGATCTGGGCCCTTCGTCCTGACAGCCCTGGTTTCTCTTCTGATGCCTTCAAGCCATTGTTTCCTAAAAACCCCGTATCCAGCCCCATATCCAGCTTTTCTCTTTTTTTTTCTCAGCACAAGAGTTAGTCTGATTTGAGCTGCTCGGACACAGGTGGAAGCAGAAGTTGAATCGATTCTTCTTTTTCCTGTTAAAATCCCTTTTATTGTGGAAAAATACCAATAACAAGAACAATCGCCGTTTTTACCACTTTTTAAGTAAAGTGGTCTAGGGGCGTTTAGCACCTTTGGGAGGTCATGTGACCGTCTAGCATCTAGTTCCGGAACTGTTTTCCCTCCGCAAGGTGCAGCCGCCCATCACTCCTCACCCCCCCTCACTGGCCATTTACTCCTAAAATACTTTATGAATCAACCTAAGTAAAGTTTTTCTTTCTTTTCTTTCTTCCTTTCTTTTTTTTTGTCATTTTTCCTTATCTAGGCCCGCACCCGCGGCATATGGAGGTTCCCAGGCTAGGGGTCTAACAGGAGCTACAGCTGCCGGCCTTCGCCACAGCCATAGCAACGCGGGATCCGAGCCGCGTCTGCAACCTACACCACAGCTCATGGCAACACCGGATCCTTAACCCACTGAGCAAGGCCAGGGATCGAACCCGCAACCTCATCGTTCCTGGTCGGATTCGCTAACCACTGAGCCACGACGGGAACTCCAGTTTTTGTGTTTCTAACGCTCCTTATGGACACCTTCCTTCACTCTCGCGCAAGCCCTCTTGGCTGCAGGTACCCCAGGCGGCAGGTGAGGCAAGTGGAACCCAGAGAAACGTGATGGTTTCACGGCTGGGAGCCACCTCCTGGAGTCCCCGAGCCAGCGGCCTGGTCAGGAGCTTGGTACTCTCAGGGGTTTCTTGACAAAGAGAGGCATTTCCTGTGAGGAAGGCTCTGGAAGTACAGACAGATTTACAGGTAACAGTAATAAAAATATCGGATCTCATAGCTGATCGCCTTTAGGAAACTGCTGCTGTGGTGGAGCGGGTAAGGATCTGGCCTTGTCACTGTCACGACTCAGGGAGCTGCTGTGGCACCGGTTCGATCCCTGGCCCGGGAACCTCCACATGCCATAGGCTCAGCCAAAAAGAAAGAAAAAGAAAAAAAAAGAAACTGCTACACATATTAAATATCACTCCCTAAGCAGAAGCAACAGACCTTACAATATGGAGTGTTAATGGCACTTATTCCTTTGGGTCTATAAGCTGCCTTTGAGAGTCATTATCAAGGACTTGCATTCAAGTAATTGTCTGACCTGAAAGCATCCAGCTCCATTTTCAGAACATCGTCCGGGGCCAGGATTCCTCCCACAAGTCACCGGCATGACCGTTTATACACCGTTTTAAATTCCAGTTTTCACCTAGGTTGATGCTCCCAGGAGTACGCGCTTTATTAACGTGAGATCAATAAGCACCTAAGAGGAGGCGGGATTTCGAGATATAAAATTTGTGCTTGGCCAACCCGCTTAATTAACTGCTGAGTGGAAGCAGAACCGCAGGCACTGCGCTGGCCTGGGCTGCTGGGAGGAGATAAACCCTGCCTGCGGGAGGGGGACCTTGAGGCCTGGAGTCGCCTCCACCGCCTGCCTGCAGACGCCGGGTTCTGTGGGGCTGCGGGACCCCGGCCACACTCGTCGCGGGAGCTCTGTGACCCTGGGTTTCTCCTGGAGCTGCAAGTGTGGCAGGCCTTGCTCCCCGAGTGACCAGCCGGGGGGTCAGCCAGGCTGCGGGAGTGAGCCTCTGCCTTGCCACCTTCCTAACATCGTATTTGGAAGGATCTGGAGCAGAGCCGCCCAAGGAAAAGGCTGGGGCCCCAGGTCAGGCCAGGACGAGACGCAGGGAGTTCTCATTACGCCTCGGCTGATGGCTCCTTGTGGCCCTAACTTACAGGGCCCTCGACTGGCCTTTCCTAAGAAGAGTGGTGCCTGCGGCTCAGATGGGACGAATGCACAGGGACGGGGCGGGGGACTCGGGACAGGCTGGGCGCGCTCTTGAGTGGCACCCGCTGGCACCGGGCCCCGCGCTGCCTAGCGCACCAGGAATCTGTCTAGGGCCGTTTTCCTCCCTCCGCCCCACGCTCGTGGGGGCCGGCGGGGGGGGGTGATCGGCCCTGCCCTAGCCTCAAGTTTAAGGTGCCCCCAGAAAAGGGCTGATGAGGCTGGCCCCCGGGTCACGTGGGAAGGATGCTGAGTGGCCTGCCGGGGGCTAGTCTTGGACAAAATTGGACCTGGTGGGAAGAATGATGACAGACGATGAGCAGCAGTGACACTGGTTACCTTATATTTGCCTGAACGTATTCACAACCAACGTCGCATTCCACCCCTTCGGCCAGGCTGTGAGTGGGGACGCGTCACCATGTTTCACCAGTGCGAGGACAAAGCCTGGGGAAGCCTTTGTTCCAGAGTTGACGGTGGCGGAGGCGCTGCGCTGAGGTGGACTGAGGCCTTGAGGGTGAGTCCAGGCCCCCGGCTTCTCCTGACGCCTGGGTTCCAAACTTCCAACCTCGGGTTGGCTAGTGTCCCCTAAGACACTGACCGATAATTGACACCTGCCACGAGTCCACCGTGGAAGCTGGAAAATTCCATGCAGTTGAAAAAGAGTCAGAGTATCGCCTTTCCCCGCAGGGAGAGTGAATAATTCACGGTCCCCTGTGCCGCATCATGGAACACGTGGCTGCTGAGTCCCTCTCAGGTGTCAGAAGTTCCAACCCAGGGCGACAGGCACTGTTCACCCCAGGACCGTCTCCAGCCCCCAGCACGCTGGCCAGCCGCGGGGACAGAGCAGCGCCACAGTGACCGAGGTGCTGTGACCCCACTGTCCACTACCCTGGGCGCCCGCGGCTGGCGTGGGGATGGGTCCTCACCCAGGGCAGCCCGGCCGTGGCCGTGGCCTTGTGAGAGCCCAGCGGAGACCAGGCAGACCAGCCCAGTGCCCAGGAGCCCAGGGAGGCAGGGAGCCGAGGGCAGGGGGTGCACGGGGCATCGGCCGCAGGGCCCAGAGGCAAGCCCCGGACGTGTCGGGAGCCCTGCTGTGTCCCAGAGCTGCTGGAAGTCCCCAGGCTCCCTGCCCGCAATGGTGGTCCCCAATGCCACCACCACTGCCATGTGCTGCAGACATGTGAGATGCAGGTGTCCAGACAGTGGCCACCCTGGGTCCCAGCGCTTCCTCTCTCAGCCGGCAGGGCCGCAGAGGGAACTCCCTGCCCGTCTTCAAGCCAAGACCGGGCAGGAGCGTCTGGGGCTGTGAGCCTGCGGAGGAAGCCGCCCCTGCGGTCAGCCCCTGGCTGGCACGGGAGGAGCAGTCCCGTCAGGGCCCTCCAGGTCCTGGCAATCAAAGCGTCAAATGCAGAATGAAAAGGCATGCTTAATAAGAGACAGTTGTCACTTCGCCCAGAACTTCCTTTGCTTGAGGAAGGCTTTCCCTTCTCTGTCTCAGGGTGCATCTTCCGCACACTGTCTCCACCGTCTGAGCGCCTGCCCTTAGGCGGCCGAGGGCCATTTCCAGGTTTTTGTGGTAGACCTAGGGGCCCTCTTAGGGAGCCATAGGAGTTCCGATGTAGACCGAAGCACAGAGGGGGAAAGAGGGGAGCCTGGGACATCTGAGCCTTGGATCCAGCCGTTCCTGGTGCCGACTCCATCTCCATCCTCTATTACAAGGGCCAATAACTTGCTCTTTCACCTAAATCAGTTTGAATTGGGTTTTTTCCTTTGCATGTTATCTTATGGAAGAGAAAGCATAGGTCTTTTAATTCATTCTTGGAAAGTTCCATGCTGCCTTTCTAGGGGGGCTTGAAGCCCTCCCTCAGCAGCTCGTCTGGGGAAGTGTCATTTCAATGACCTAAGAGCTAATAGATTAGACTTTTTTCTGAGGGGCCCGGACGAGAATTGAGTGAATTTCAAGGCAAATTGTAAAAATCGGTGGATTCAGTTGGATTTAACCATCCCTATTTTAAGAGTCTGAGTTTGAATGCAGTGGTGGGGGCAAAGCAAACGCTGATACACACCTGGTGAGACTTCCGTGTCAGAGGGCACAGTTTGCTAAGGTCCTTGGCAGTGGAGACAGGGTTCAGGAGGCTGACATGACCAGGAGTCAAGCAAATCATTCTCCAGCAAACGCCACGCCCCACGGGCCCCTCCCTGGGAAGAAGGGGCAGTAATGGGAGATGACTGTACTGGCTGCTGTGAACTTGGAAGGGGGACGTGGGCGGAACGAGAACCTTGCCGCCCTTGAGCGGGACACCCTGGCTTGGCCGTCAGCCATCGAAGACGCCGCGGAGGCTCCGGTTAACAGTCCGACGCTGTGGGCTGGCCCGTCCTCGCGCTTCCAAGCCTATGGTGACTCCACGCATCTCAGCTGCGTGTGCTCATCTTGCTTCTCATCTCGTTGACTTAACTTTCGTTGCGTCCTTTGCATATGCAACGTGCCGTGCTCAAGACTTTTTTAGGCTGGACCTGCAGATCGCACTCAGGTAAAGTCAGGCAGAAAGAGAAAGACCAGTACCCTGGGATGTGACTTACCTGTGGAATTTTTACAAAATGCTGCAAGTGAGCTTATTTACAAAACAAACAGACTCATAGACATAGAAAACAAGGGTATGGTTACCAAAGGGGGGTGAGGGGGAGGAAAAAATTAGGAGTTTGGTTTAACATATACACACTGCTCTATTTAAAGGACCTACGTAGAGCACAGGGAATATTCATATTCCATTTAATATTTTATCATTATATATATATAATTACATATAAAAGTGAAATAGAATATATTTATATGTGTGTATAAAACTGAATCACTTTGCCGTGCACCAGAAACTAACACAACATTGTAAATTAACTATAATTTTTTAAAAGTTTAAAAAAAAATACACACTCTTGGCCTCTGCACCTCTCTCATAAAGGAAATCAAACTCCACATAAAAGATGGAAGACCCCAGTCACCCCCCCCCTTTGCAAAAAAAGGGAACTTGCCCTGTTTCCTGTGCCGGGGGTGGGACGGGGGCCGCACAGCCTCTTAGCATCAACCATGGTCACACCCACTTGTGTGTGCGTTTACTAACAACAATTGACTTTATTCATCTTAACAACAATTGACTTTTTTTTTTTTGGTCTTTAAGGGCCACACACACAGCATATGGAGGTTCCCAGGCTAGGGGTCGAATCAGAGCTGCAGCTGCTGGTCTACACCACAGCCACAGCAACGCGGGATCCGAGCTGCTTCGGCAACCTACACCACAGCTCACGGCAACGCCAGATCCTTAACCAATGAGCGAGGCCGGGATTGAACCCGCATTCTTGTGGATACTGGTCTGGTTCATGACCACCAAGCCACAATGGGAACTCCAACCACAACTGACTTTTAAAGTACAAAGTCGGATGAAAACCTATCGGCCTCACAGAGCTGAGCCCCGCCCTCTTTCTTCTTCCGAACTCCTGACCGCTTCCCGTGGCTCTTTTTCTAGCACCTGACCGCACCTGTCCTTGGAATACAGGTGTGGTACAGTTTCTATTGCTCTTTTCAGCCTGCTTGCTGGAAACCTCCGGGGGTGGGGGAGACACGTATTTGGACACCACCAAGCAAATAAGGATGTCTTTTGGTTTCTCGTGAGCAGATCCGTGCCGCTCTGCTCCGGGCAGCGGCACCTGCTGTGCTTCATTCATTCCTCCCTCTGCCCGGCACATGGGCGGGGAGCGCGTGTCAGGTGCGAGTCACTGTGAGAAGGCCTCACCTGGCGAGCATGAAGGGGGCTTTCAGAGCACCTTGCTCAGGGCCCTGGGAGTTCCCGCCCTCCTGTCCGGGTGGGAGCCAGGCTGCGCGGAAAGGCTGGGGGGCAGGCGGGGGGGGGGGAAACAGGTCAGAAGTGCCCCAGGACAGAAAGAACCAGGGTGTCTGGTCCAGCTGCTCCCAGCTGCCAGCTGCTGGTGGACTTAGCGCCAGGCCGGAGGGGCACAGAGAACTGACCTCCCAGGATCCCAGAGGCCTCTGCTGTTCCCCAGGCCTCGTTTCTGTCCATTTTTATGGAATAATGCATAGTGGGGTCAGGAAAGCGAATGGAGTTAGCACAGCACAGGGCGGCTGGCGGCTGTTGTAAGGGCTGCAGGTGGAATGCAGGCTGCCCAGTTCCATCTGAATTTTAGGTAAACAGCAAAAGCTTTTTGATATGAGGATGTCGCCCGTACCGCCTGCCTTCTTGCTGGCTGAGCCTGGCCGCGCTCTCTTGTCCCCTAAGCTTCCTGCACCTGCTATCAAGGTGGCCTCTGCCCTGCTCACGGCCTCCAGTGGTGTCTCCCCACCCCGGAGCTTGGGGGCCGCCCAGCTGGCACCGCCTTCCCACCGCACCTGAAGCAAACCCGAGCTGACTCTGCCAGGCCTTCCCTGGGAGGGGTGGCTGTGCTTTGCCCACTTGCGGTTGTGAAATTCCAGCTGGCTCCCCTGGGAGAGGCGTCTAAATCAGGGCGTCTTGAATTTTAATCGCGTCTGAGTCACCGGGGGCCCCTGTTAAAAGGCAGATTGTCCCTCAGCAGGTCTTGGCAGGGGCCTGGAGGTCCGCCTCTCAGACCAGCTCTGGGGGGCGGGGGGTGGGGGTCCGGTGGTTACTTAGAAACGGAGATGCGGTCCCTCCTGAAGCAGGACAGACTCTGCCCACATCTCAGCTTACATGAGGGGAGGCCTGTGTCCCCCGAGATTCACATGTTGAAGTCCTGACCGCCATGAGACACACACAGGGACGACCCTTGTGTGGGGACGCAGGGGTCCTACACGCCCCTACACGCCTGGGGTCGGGGGAACCAACCGTCTTCACCTCGCGCTCTCAGGCTTCCAGCCTCCAGAAGCGAGAGGAGTCAGTGTCTGCTGTTGGGCCTAGGGGGACCACAGGGGGTAAGAGGACGGCCCCTCGCTGAGTGCGTGGTGGCTGGAGGCCTCACGGGGAAGGGCCATCCGAGCCACAAGGCTTAGAGCAGATGAGACACGAGGGTGTCTTGGACAGGAGGTCGGCGTTTTCAGGAAGTGCTGGGGCAGAGGTGTGGGCAGGGGGGCGGGGAGCGAGGGGACGGGCAGTGATGAGCAGGACCCCAGAGGCCGAGGCGGGGACAGCCCACACAGGACGAAACGGGGAGCCAGCGAGATGCGAGCAGAGGGCGGCGCGGCCCCACCCCCATCTTTCCAGCATCCCTCTGACAGCTCGGTAAAGACGGGTTGATCTGGGCGACCATAAGCGGAAGGGCAGTTAGAAGGCGAGGAGGAAAGCACTCTCGACCTCACCTTGGGGGGATTCATCCGCACATCCCCCCGCCCCGCGCCAGCCTTCCCCAGCTCCCGGCACGGGCGACATTGGAGGTGGGGGAGTGGGTGGCTTGGACCAGGTTCTGCCACTAAGCGGCTTCCCCTTCCCGGGCGACAGCCCCGTGGCCACGAGACCCCGCCTCGCAAGGCGCGATTCCGGGACCGGCCGCTCAGCATCCGCCGGGAGCTCCGAGGCCCCACCCGGGCCGACAGACCGCGAGTCTGCGTTGAACGAGGTCCCGGGCTCCGCGGGCGCGCTGAGGGTGGAGAAGCGCGGCTCCGGCAGACAAGGTCATTTAGTTCATGAAACGAGCTGTTTACGACCCTAACTCCCCGTGCTGGAGTGTCAGTTCTCCAGGGCACGGCTCTCGGCCTGTTTAATTCATGACCGCTCTCGGAGGCGAAGGCCTGGCACAGACGTGGAATGAACGTCTTCCTACACACGTCTATAAAGGAATTGCTCTCTACACTGCCCGAGGGAGCCGGAGATTAGATGAGTAGTTTTAGATTTAAGTCTGGTGGAGAACAGTATGAAATTAAGAATTTTTTTCGCCTCTGGGCACACAAAAATACCAGCTCACTGAAAATAAAGCGTTGAGTGGGGCCTGCGGGGGGAACGAATGTGAAGCCGTCTAGACCGTGGAAACGCGCAGAAGAAAAAGAAGCCAGGGAGACAGGACGGCCTGCGCCATCTGTCCGCCTGGCCCTGGGATGTGTCCCCGGGGTCTGCAGCGTCTGTCCACCTTGGTGGGAGCCGGGTGGCCCGAGCCCTGAGCCCGCGCCAGCCTGCGCAGTGAGCCGGCCGGGCCGGCGCCTCTGGGGCCTCTTGCTCTGTGTCCTGTGAGTCGACCCTCGGTTGTCCTGTGAGACCTGAGGCTCATTTTCTGGGAAAAACAAGCCCCAGGCGATAACACCTCTTTCTCTTTCCTCATCTGTGGCCCCGACTCCCTTCTCAGCCGGCCCTAAATTTCAACGGCATGTGATGAACACGACCCGTGTTAAACTGCCGTTTCCACGAGGAGTTGCGTGTGTGTGCGTGTGTGTGTGTGTGTGTGTGTGTGTGTGTGCGTGCGCACCCGCGCACTGGCCCCACCGAGGTGCCGAGTCCCAGGCCTCCAGTGTCATCCTGGGCACACTGCCCCCCACCCACCCCCGCCGCGTGACGGCCCGTGGTGCCCCTTTCCGGTGACACGCTCCAGCCTCAAGCTGGACCTGCGACGGCGGGCTAGCCCCACGCGTCTTCCTGCTCGCCCCGTCCACAGTCTGCACGTGGGCATAAGGCCCTCTGGGCCCCATGGGACTGCATTCTTTATTTATTTATTATTGCTTTTCAGGGCCGCACCCACCGCATATGGAGGTTCCCAGGCTAGGGGCTGAATTAGAACTACAGCTGGAGCCTGCACCACAGCCACAGCCATAATAGCCATGCGGGATCTGAGCCGCGTCTGTGACCTACACCACAGCTCACGGCAACGCTGGATCCCTGACCCACTGAGCGAGGCCGGGGATCGAACCCGTGTCCTCATGGGTACTAGTTTGATTCGTTTCTGCTGAGCCGCAACGGGAACTCCCTGCCTCCTTAGATTTTCGATCCGCAGTAGAAACTGTGTAAACTGGCGGGTGTAACAGACAGAAGCCTCCACGGGGACACGAGACCCAAACCAAGGGCCGCAGACTTTCCAGGGACATGCCGCCGGCCGGCCCTGAGGGCAGGTCTGCCTGGAGCGCACTGTTGCGGGACGCTTGGTTCCCAGGTGTTCGGGGCCGTTTTTTGGAGAAAAGTTTCTAGATCTAAAGCTTTTAGGAAGCACTGAGTCAAATCCAGCAACGTGGGTCTTTCACGCAGTGCTCATCAGAACCGAACGCAGGCGTGCCTTGGAGTTTCCAAAAGGGACCGTAGAAATGCCAGGCAGCTCCCATCCGTATTCGGCCACCTGCTCTCTTTTCATAAAGATTTATATTTTGGAAAAATGCCAGGGGGTGCAGCACACAGAATCCCTGGCCACTTGGCCCAGCCTGTCATGTCCCAGAAGCAGACCTGGGGCCCAGAGTTGACACTCTTTCAGCTGATGTGAAAGAGAAATTACTTTTCAGATATTTAGCAGACCACTGATTCACCTGAACCGGTTGCTTTCATAGAGAGACGCAGACTTGAGGGAAAAAACAATAAGGTGAGGAAAGGGGCTTTCAGGTAACTGGAGCTTTCCTATTATTCTAATCCCAGTGAAGAAATAGATTACAGAAAAAAATTACTATGTTGTACTATATATGGTACTTGTACTATCAGCTTTGAGGGTTATGCTTCATATTAAGATAAATAAAATCGAAGAAACAAAAGAAATAACAAACACAGTTATAAATTATAAATTTTCTCTGAGTTATGATTCGGTCTAAAGCATAAGTATAATCTTTAACAATCTCCTAAGTGCTAATAAAAATAAATGATATAATAACTCGGTTTATTCTCTTGACATTTTTAAAAGCAAGATATACTATTTTGACCATAATACCTGTGTTGACAGGCCATTTTTTAATTTCACCAGTTTTGCATTTAGTGGTAAAAAATTAAAACGTC
The DNA here is from genome assembly GCA_004024745.2 of Catagonus wagneri. Classification (NCBI taxonomy): domain Eukaryota; kingdom Metazoa; phylum Chordata; class Mammalia; order Artiodactyla; family Tayassuidae; genus Catagonus; species Catagonus wagneri. Next base: position 32,396,967 of record PVHT021183524.1, read on the forward strand.
AAATCATCACGGGTCAAATTATCAGAGATTCAGAATGAGGGGAAATTTTACTCTGTGCACACCTACTTTGGGAAGCAGGAGCAACGGTTTTTCGCGTGGGGCCCCTGCTGGCGTAAACAATATGAGTCCTTCAAAATCGGTCCCTCAGTATCGTTTGGTGCCTGATTTCATGTGATGCCCTGAAAGAAGTTTGGTACCAGCCAGTGGGAAGTTGCTAGGCAACCCTCCAGGCTGACCCCACTATGCAAGAGCCAGAGCTCCGGGCCATCTGGTCAACTCCACACAGAAAACGGAGGGAAGTGGGCTGGAAACCATCCCAAAGGGAGAAAAGAAGTCTGGGGCCCACACGGTCTCAGACCAGGCTCGGGGTACCCGGCCGCCCCCAGCCTCCACCTCCACAGGCAGGAACCAGCTTGCCTGGATCAAAGGGCGGTACTGACTTTGCAAGTCAAGGATTGTAAAAGGAATTCATGAATAAAAATTCTATATGCTCACAACTTTCCAGGACCTTCTCTCTGGGCAGTAATTAAACTTGGAATTGAAAATCAAAAGGGAAAGCACCTCCACGACTGCCAAGCCTGCATTTTGAGTCCCTTTGATGTGAACAGCAAGCTCGCTCTTCCTGTCTCTTCTGTCTCATCCTCCACTGGGATGTTTGCTAAGGGCTCCGCACGAGGCCGCCGAAGACACGGATCCAAGTGAACCGAAGCCACCGACTGGCCTTTTCCCATCCCCACGGGAACTTTTAAAAGCGGATCTTTCAGGTTAGCCCAGCAGGGAGCCAAGCTCTGAGGGTCGCTTTTGCCGCCTGTGGTGACATTAAGGACCGTGGTAACTGGAACTTGATCGAATGGCGCCTGGTGCCCAGGCCCGCGGGCAGGCGCAAACCCCGGCCGCACGGTGTGCAAAGCACGGCGTCTGTGGGCCCTGCTGCGAGTTGTGCCTAAAGCAGGACGGGAGGGGACGCTGTCCTCAGGTCACACAGCCGAGAGCGCAGGATGAAACCCCGGTGCCCGGCCCTAAGTTTCCACCGTGGCGTCCCCACTCCCCTGTGCCCACGGAGCCGTGGAGACCAGGGTTCCCGGGGCTGACTTCCGGCCGGAGGAGGCCAGCCCGGCGGCCCGACCCCGACCCCGACCCCGAGGGAGGCAGGGGCCCCGAGGATCTGTGTGGATTTCAACAGCGAGGGTACAGAGTGATCCCTGCCAGAAAAACAAATACCAGCTGTTGTGCCGTTGTCCTCAGAACAGGGTAAGATCCCAGGACCCCAAGTCCGGCGCCCTCAGGCTCTCAGGACGGCGGCGTGGGGTGGGCGCGTCTCCCATCGGGTGTGGTTTGCTTGTTCCTGCTGTTTCCTCACGGCTCCTCCCGCGTGTCTGTCTCGCGTCCCCCGCCCCCGGCCCTGTCCCCAGCCTCGCCCCCCGGGAGTCGTTGCCAGGGGTCTGCTCTGCCGGTGACAGCGGCACATCCAGCAGCACGCCCCACCTGCCCCCGCTCTGCCCTCGTGGGCCCCAGCATCAGCCGGGTCACCTGGAGATAGCACGTCCCCGTCCGTCCTGGGGGGGGCGTCACCTCGGAAAGGACATGTTTCTAAATCCTGTTCAGTATGAGCGGCTGACACGGCTTAGCAAAGCCACCCAAGAGGAGAACTTCTAGATGTTTCCCTGGGCAGAACCCTCATCCCAACGCTGCTTCTGGAATTACCCCTGTGAGTCAGAAGGCGGTCCCTAGAGAAAACGATCTGCTCCCCCTCCTCATTCTGGATCTCGCGTGGTGGCCCCCTTCGGGTCCGAGCTCAGCCGTGTCCTCCCGGCGCCACCCCCCCCCGCCTGACCCCACCCCTCACTCAACACCTGCGCCCCAGCCCCTCCCTGCGCGTCTTCCTTTCTCCTTTAGTATTTGTCACCTCAAACGTCCTTACACCAAGTCCAAAGTCCGTTATGTCTCGCTCCTGCTAAGATGAGGGGGCAGGAGTCTGATTTTGTCCCCCGACATACCTCGATGGCGCAGAACCACACCTGCTGCCGAGAAGATGCTGCTGCTGGGTATCTGTGCGGTGGCTCTCAGATGGGCAAAAGTGAAATCAGACCATGATGGCATTTTATCTCCTTAGGACATTCCACTTCCAGATTAAAAAAAAAAAAAAATGCCCCAAACAGAAGCACAGGATCTTATCCTATGTTATGCTATTTTAATGAACAATTTATTTATTCAGAGCCCATATCATGCAGACTGTATTCTGGAAACAAGGAAAAAGAAAGGAAATGGTGTGTGTGTGTGTGTGTGTGTGTGTGTGTGTGTCTACAGCGGTGGTGATGACACTAGAGGGTAAATCCAGAAGATGAATCTTTGTGTTAGCCTTGAGCCTAAGGCTGCTGTGCTGGGGCCAGTTCTGATTTTTCAGAGCCGAGACCTGTTCCCTGGCTAGCAAGTCTGTGAAAACCCTCTGGAATCGCCCAGAGCTGGAGTCACCGTGTATCATGTGTTAGTTGGTCTGTAAACACGAACCCTCATGGGACAGGTCGTTTCGCAAAGCTTATTGACGGCAACCCTGCCTTGGGAAGGGGTCCAGTGCTACTTCTGCAAACGTGGCGAGGCCGTCGGTTTTGTCCGTCAAAGCCAGCCTTCTAGAGAGATGCCAGCAGTTTCCCTGAGCAATGGTCAGTCTCCTCAAAGGAGAAACCAACGCGGTTTCAATTTGTTTAAAACAACAATGAAACGAAGTTATTTAGAGCTCAAATCCATTCACAGCTTTATTCCTGCTTTAGCTGCTCCAAGTACAGAATGAGGAGGTGGCTATGATGTGATGTAACGAGTCCAGTTTTTAGAAGCCGAGCCTCGTCCTAGCTCTTCCGGCTGTGCGTCCTGGAGCGAGTCACTGAACTTCTCTGGTTTCCTCATCTCAGAAACCAGGTTGCCTGGAAGTAACCCACGAGCTCTGCTTCTCCCTATGGCAAGGCCCTTAACCTCGGTCTTCTCATCTGTAAAATGGGAAGATTGTCTTCCGCAGAGAGCCCAGTGCCCGGCACGGAGCAGGTGCACAGCAAGCCGTGCCTCCGCTTCCTCGCTTCCTGTCCCTGCTCCTTCCAGCGCTGAGGTCCCCCCCCACCCCTGCCCCTGCTGCCAGGAGCCTCTAACGGAACCTGCTGGGGGTGGAAAAATCCCTGAGCACGGCTCCACGTGAACCCTCCTCTGCCCATGTGACCAGAGGGTGGGATCCGGGAGAAAAGTCTCTGTGGACCTATTGATAGAAACACCCATGGCTCAGTCAGCTCCCTCTGCGCTCCTGGCTGTGTCATCAAGGGCCCACAACAAAGCCACTAGGAGGCTGCTTTTCCGTTACCCTTGGGTCCGGGGAGGCTAGAACCTTCAGCTGTGGAGGCGGATTCTGACCGAGGCCCACATTCTTTCTGAGGGTTCTCGGGGCCTCAGGTCTGAGAATCGCGGGTGCCTGGGGCCGGGCCCCGGGGAACTTAGCGCCAGGCTGTTGGAACCGGGACTTGGGCTCAGGAGCCTGACAATTCTGCAAAGCTGTTGCCCCCCGCCTTGGTGGATGGCACTGGCCGTGGGCCCACGCGGTGCCTGGGCTGGGGACAGGGCCCGAGGAGATGGTTCTGTCCCCGGCAGAACGTGTCTGCCACAGGGACAAGCCGGCAGAGGCCGAGGCCCCGGGGAGGGTCAAACACGGGCAGCTCATGGGCGAACACCAGAGGCAGAGGAGCAGACACGGTCGCGGTGACAGCCACGGGCCGTGGGAGCTGAGCGGTGGCTCTAGGAGGTCACCGGTGCAGCTGCAGACACACCCAGGCCACCAGCTGCTTGGGGGTGGACGCGGGACACACGGGGAGCCGTGTGGACCCCGAGGCAGGACGCCTGCCGAGCTGGCTCAAGGTGGAAATGGGTGGCCACGTGTCTCCTTGATTATTCGCCCGTTGGGTCCTTCCCTGCAGTGCGGAATGGGGGGGGGCAGGGGGGCGCTGGGCATGAGTCCCTTTGCCAGAGGCCCTCAGACGGGCTGATGATCAGAAATGTTCCTTCCCGTAGGCCCGGCTGCTAAGAGAGCCAGACCTGTGTTTGCCGCGAGATGGAACGTTCAGCTCAAACAATAAACCATTTTTTTGGTCTTGTCTTTTTAGGGCCACACCTGCGGCACGTGGAGGTTCCCAGTGGCTCCAGTCACTGGGGTCGAATCAGAGCTGAAGCCGCCGGCCTACACCACAGGCACCGCAACGCGGGATCCGAGCCGCGGCTGCAACCTACCTCACAGCTCACGGCAACGCCGGATCCTTAACCCACTGAGCTACAATCGGGACTCTGTTTGTCGTTGTGGTTGAGCACTTTTATTTCTCGATATAACGCAGCAAAATAAACCGTATTTTTGGCAGATGCTCACCATAAGCCAGAGGTCAAGCCCTTTTTTACGGCTCTCTGGAATCACGTGACCTGGCCCCCCTCTCAGGCCAAGACAAAGGAGCGTGGTGGCGCCGGGGCGCCCAGGATCCCAGCGAGCCACCTGGGGTCGGGGGAGGAGGCTCAGACTGCTCTCTGTCTTTTAAGTCTTTTTCTTTTTTGGCCTCCCTGAGGCACACGGAGTTCCTGGGCCAGGGATCGGATCCCCGCCACCGTTGCGACCAACACGGGATCTCAACCCGCCACGCGGGGCAGGGGTCAAACCCGCGTCCTGGTGCTGCAGAGACAGCTCAGACCCTGTTCTGCCGCAGCTGGAACTTTTGAAACCGGTTTTGAACGCTTCCATCAGAGGCCACCGATTCCGTGTCACTTCCCCCTTCCAGAACGTGGCGCCAGGCCACGTGTGAGGCCGTTAGAGCAGCGTCACAGCTTTCACAGTGAGAACACGGTCCAGGCCAGAAAGAATGGTTCTCCTCTTCCATTTCACCAAAAATAAAAAATTTTCATTTTATGAGAATTAAAAAAAAAGAAAAAGAAAAGCCTTGCGTGAAGAAATTGAATTATTTTAATATTCACTACCTCTTGGGTATGTATTAAATATCATTCATTAAAATGCTTTTCATTCAGGAAATGAAACACAAGCCCCCTTGCAAATCAAATTTAGGTAATTAATCCTGACGCTAATGGAGAAGCCTTGCCAGGGAGACGGCCTCGTGTAATGTTTTTCTTGTGACAGCAGCAGCGGCTGCGGTGGAGGCAGGGAGGCCGAGAGAGGCTGCGGGAGGCGGTCAGTGGCAGGGGACGCGGGAGAGATGGCGGAGCGGAGGGAAGCAGGTACGAGTTCTGAAGCCCCGCCAGGCACCCTGGTGACCCAAGGGTGGGTCCCTGGGCCGGAATGTCCTCTGCGGGAAGCTTCGGGGGACAAGGCTTGATGAGCAAGCAGCACACCGAAGACCAAGCTGGTCCCTCGCCTCTGAGATGCCGCCACCAAGCCGCTCTCCGTCCCCGGCCAGGCCATCTCACCTGCAGACGTCACCCACTTCCTCCTCTATTTTCAGCACACGGAGGGTGACACCCCTCACGGGGACGGAAGGCCCTGGCCTGGCCCAGGCCTCTCTCCAGCCCCGTCTCCACCGCCCGGGCTGCAGGCCCGCCAGGTTCTCAAGGGACCACACGCATCCACCAGCTTCCTGCCTCCTCCTAAGATTTCAGCTCAGACACCATCCCTCCTCGAGAAAGCCACTGCTCAAAGGGGTCAAATCCCGCTGGCGCAGCCCCTGTCCTTGTCACTCGTGTGACGTCCATCCCTGTGGACCGGCTGTGAGCTCCCTGAGGGCAGGAGCACGCTGTCCACACCGCTGGCCGTCCTCCCGGGTGTCCAGGTGGGGCCCGGGGCCCCAGGGGCTCAGTCTGCGGAATGAGCAAGTGAAGGGAAGAAGGGAGGGGCCGGGGAGGCCGTGGGGGCCTTCCCCTGGGCGCCCGCCCTCCCAGCCCCTCCTCCGTCGCCGTGGCCCCACGTTGGGGGGCAGGTGGTGCCTCCGCCATGAACTTGGCTTCTGAGGCTTCCGGAGTCCAGAGCCCTAGATTCAAGTCTTCTGACCCCACCTATCCACGTGCGACCTCGGGCTCGTCACAGCTCCTTCCAAATTCATCTTGTCATCTGTAAAACGGGATCCCAGCACCAAATCATTTGTCCCCTTGTGGGGATTCCGTGGAACGCCCCGTGGGGGTGGTTGGGAGGGAGAGGCTCTGAAGGGGCAAAGTGAGCGCAGTGTGGAAGTCTGTGCCTCGGCCGTGAGCACCTGCTGAGCATGAGAAGCAAGAGCCGGCCAGGCGGCCGTTTTCAACTCGGGGACCACCGCCGCCAGGCACCCTCCCGCTGCCGCGCTTGGCCGCAGTCCCCGAGTGTGAGCACCTTCCATCTTCTTTTGTCTTCTTCCTCCGAGAGTTTACCTGCAGTCCATCTAGCCTGACCCAGACGTCACTTGTCAACCAAAATTCTGGTGACAACTGGTCTGAGTGGCTTATAGTTTATTACGCTGTTTCAGCCACACATTATCAAGCTTATTCTGGGAGAGAAAACACGTGTCAAACAAAGAAAAGGCCAGTGTATGGAGATCTTTCCTGAAACATTAAAGAGAGACACGTCCCAGAGTTCCCGCTGTGGCTCAACGGTAATGTACCCATTAGAATCCGTGAGCACACAGGTTCGATCCCTGGCCTCGCTCAGTGGGTTAAGGATACGGCGTTGCCGTGAGCTGTGGTGTAAGTCGCAGATGCGGTTTGGATCCCGTGTTGCTGTGGCTGTGGTGTAGGCCAGCGGCTGCAGCTCTGATTCGACCCCTAGCCTGGGAACCTCCATATGCCACGGGTGCGGCCCTAAAAAAAAAAAAATGGAGTGAGACCTCTTTTACCAAAAGTTATCTTGACTAGTCATTTCTCATAAAAGTTGTATTAAACCCTGTAATTCAGTGCCATTTGCTCTCGGAGGCGGATTTACATTTTTGCAGACTGCAATGAGCAAGGTACCAGTTAAGAGTCTGGGACGTTGCCGGTGTGTTTATGACCTGGTGCAAATTACTTTACCTCCTTCAGCCTCGGGTCTCCGTCACCACGGCAGACGGCAGAGGGGAAAGACCCAGATCCACCCAGCTGCACAGTGTGGGTCATATAAGGAGCACGTACACGTAAACAGTAGCCGTCATTCTTTTTACTGCTGCCTTGTTTTTCTGTAGATTGGAGAACAGTGGGGGAAAAGGCGGAATTTTTTTTCACATGAATCTTACCCTAAAAATACCTTGGTTTGTTGCTGGTCTCGGGGATTAAGAGCTTATGGAGAACAAAGCCGTTAGGGGAAGAGAAAACATCTTCCTTCAAATTTATGGCCAACAGCTCCTTAGTCAACGGCTGCTGAATTTAGACTGATCTTTCTTCCCAAGGAGTCCAACTTCAGTTTTCTGAGAAGAAAAAAAGGCCAGGACCCACTGTAAACGCACGCGGATGACGCGGGATGTGAACACGTGCTTTAAAAATGAATCGCGTGAGGGTTCCTGCTCCGATGAGGCTAAACTTTCTGATGGTTTTGAACAGAATCAGCGTCTGTTAGGGTGCTTGGGGCAGAAATAATCAGCTGAGCCCCTTTCTAGATCGTCCCCCAGAACTTTGTTTGTTTGTTTGCTTGCTTTTTAAGGTCACACCTGCAGCACATGGAGGTTCCCAGGCTAGGGGTCAAATCAGAGTTACAGCTGCCGGCCTACACCACAGCTACAGCAACGCGGGATCCGAGCCACAGCTCACGGCAATGCTGGGTCCTTAACCCACTGAGCAGCGCCAGGGGTTGAACCCGCAACCTCATGTTCCTAGTCAGATTCGTTTCCGTTGTACCACAACGGGAACTCCTCTTTTATTCTGATATGTCTTAGAATCACACCAGTTGAAACATTGTTTCGTTTTCCTGGCCCCCGAGAGATGCGAGGTGGTCACTGGTTATGCAGAGTCTGCTGAGTCCTCTCTTGGGTCTCGAGGGCTATGTGGTTTCTGGAGACAGCTGTGGGGGCCATTAGGGGACAGCCTCCACCAGGGCAAAGAGGAAAAACTCTTTGGAATACTTCAATACCCTCCCTCAAGACTCTCCAAGAATGTCTGTTTTTCAGCTGAATGCATCTGAGTGACGCGTTGGAGGAAGTGGTGAATACACAGCCTGCTCCTCCGGGATGGAAGCAGCGCTGAGCCCCACGCCCCCAGGGACGCCCGCCGCGGAGCCGCCCACGGTGATGCTCAGAGAGCAGAGGTGGATCCAGGCCAGACCCGGCTCCCCAGACCCCAACAAGCCCAGCTCTCCCGAGAATTCAGCTCCAAAGCTTGACTCAGCGGGTTGGCTTTTTTTTTTTTCTTTTTAAAGAGTAGAGTTGATTTATCGTGTGGTATCAGCTTCGGCTGCACAGCAAAGTGACCCAGTCATATATCTAAACACTCCCTTCCTTACATTCCATCGTGTTCTACCCCCAAGGGCTGGATAGAGCTCCCTGGGCTGGACGGCAGGACCTCATCGCTTAGCCGGACGGCAGGACCTCATTGCTTAGCTGTTCTAAACGTAGCAGTTGCACAGGGAATTATACCTAGCCCCTTGTGATGGAACGTGACGGAGGGTAATGTGAGAAAAAAAAAAAATATATATATATGGGTATACATGACAGGGTCACTTTGCTGGACAGCAGAAATTGACAGAACACTGTAAACCAACGATAACAAAAAGATGCTTTTAAATAAATGTGTAGTTTGCATCTACCAGCCCCAAACCCCCAGCCCGTCCCACTGCCTCCCCCCTTGACAGCCACGAGTCCGCTCTCTTTGTCGGTGAGTTTTTCTGCTCTGCAGACAGGCTCATCGGTGCCGTAGTTCAGATCCCCCGTAGAAGCAACACCGTCTGGCCTTCGTCTTCCTCTGTGGCCTCGCTTAGGATGAGGACGGGCCGCTGGGCTTTTCTTCCAGGAGGGGAAGGCTGGCACCAGGAAGTGCCGCTCTGAGCTGCAGGTTCACCCCTGAGAAATCAGAGCTGAAAAGCCCTTTTCCGCACAAGGCTGTCGGTCAGAATGATCGCTCTCACTTCCGAGGGGCGATAAGATGCTGCGCGATGATTAAAGCAGAGCAAAGCGAGCTCGCCCCCGGCTCTGGGTGGAGGGGCTGATCCAGTGGCCGCCGTGGACACCCCGTGACCTCCGCGGAGACGCGCACTTGGGGACGCAGGGGCCCAGGCTTGACGCGCCTCGGCTGCTAGTTGCCTCCACGAGTCCGCGCTGCCTAAAATTTACAGTCTTCGTTTTGTTTTATTTGAAAATAAGCCGACTTGGTACGCTCAGAGCCGACGGTACCAAGTCGGCTTATTTTCAAATAAAACAAAACGAAGACTGTAAATTTTAGGTCAGTAAGTGTGGTGTCCACTGGTAGAACTGGCACCCGATGTGACGGAGGGCCGCCCACCACCAAGTTCACGGCCGCAGAGCAGAGTCGGTGCCCACTGTGCCCCGTTTCCTGAGCCTCTGCTGACTCCGGCCCTGCGACTGTTGAAGTGAAATGAATGAACCCTGGAAGCCCTCAGGCTGTGGCCGCCTTCGAGCCAGCCTTGTGCTCAGACTCGCTGTATGATGTCTGAGCGGAGGCGCTGTCCCCAGGCTCAGAACCGTAGCCCTTCTCCGCCTGGTCCCCCCGCCCGGCGGCACTCATTTCCCGGGACAGCTGGAGGAGTCCCCTCCCGGAATCGCCCTCTGCCATGGAGAGCCGCCTTGCCTGAGGTCACACCACTGTCCCGGGACGGCCGTGAGCCACGGCTGTCGCAAGGGCTAGAGCTGCCGGTGGGAACGAGCCGTCCTGCTGGGATGGACGTGCTCGGACCCACGCTCTCTGCCAGCCTCCCTGGAGCCCTCTTCCCAGCCAGGCTCAGCCTTGGCCTCTAAAGACGTGAGCAGACACTAGCACCGCCTCTGACAGCACAAGGCTGCATCCCTACCCCAGGGGACAGGAGCCCCCCGCCCCAGGACCTGCCCCAGAAAACTCAAGGCTGGCAAAGACTTGACCCTGTGCTCCGGCCACACCCGAAGATGGCCTCTGGGCCCCTTGGGGTCCTACCTTCTATAAGCGCCAATTAGCAGCCCCAGACAGTGTCATGGGGACCCGGGCACCCACCCCCTTGTTGTTTTTCACTTCCTGAGCCCCAATCACCTTCCCCGCCCCTGCCTCCCTGCAGAACACTGTCACTTCTGCCCGTCTCTGTACAGAGCAAAATGTTCTCAGGGGGGACCCATCTCCGTATTGCAACAGTCGCTCCCCATGAAAACCTGTGCCCCCCCCGACTCTGTGGATCTGTGGCAGCTGCAGTGACATCTCAGCCGTAGCTCCGAGGCCACTTCCTCCAGGAAGCCTCCCCTGACCTCTCAAGTCTGGGTGGAGAGTCCTCTGCTCCCACACCCCTGAAATGACTCCAGCCAGGGCTTTTCACGCACCCGTGTCGTGTCACGGGCTCTTCGTCTCGCTCTGTGTCCTCCACTGGACCCGCCTGTAAGCTGGGAGGACAGGGCGTGCCTTCGACTCAGCCCTTGACCGCCACAGCCATCTGCCGCATGAGTGAATGACGGCTGCGAGGACTCAAGCAGGTAACGTGAGAAGGCAGTGTGTCCGGAAGAATTTGCTCCTGCTTAGGTGCCCCCAGGCCAGATCCGGCCCACAGCATGTGTTTGTAAATAAAGTTTTATTGGCACGTGGCCACACCCATGGGTTCACTACGGTCCGTGGCTGCTTTCCGCTACAACGGCAGAATTGAGCTGATGCAACAGAGGCCATCTGGCTCAAGAAGCCTAAAAGATTTGCTCTCTAGCCCTTCGGGGAGAAAGCTTGCCTCCCCTTGGTCTAGATCTCAGTGTAAATAAGTCTGATTCCAAAATGAGAACAAATGCTGATTAGCCAGGGCTCCACATGGGGATTGAGGCTCCGGCCGGTTAATTCTCTGCCTTGCAAGGGCTTCTTTTATTATTATCCGGACAATCTTATCAACTGCCCCCTCCCTAAGATTCTCGGCAGTGAACCCTTCCCCTGAGTGGCGTTAACTCTTTCAGGCTCTGCATCGAGGGCCCCCAGGTCCAGGGTTCTAACTGCCCTCTGGGGGCCAGAAAAGGCTTAATTCACCCTTAAAAAAAAAAGAGAGAGAGAGAGAGAGAAAGTTTGACCTATTTCCCTGTCAGCTGGCTCTGACTCAGCAGGCCAGCCGTGTGAACTCACAGCCTCAGAGCTACTCCCTTCACTGAACTCGGGCGCCGGCGGCGACGTCAGGCCGCGGGGTGGGGCTGGGGTGGGGGTGGGGGTGGGTTAGGGGCGGTTAACCTCACATCTGGAGCGGAGGGACCAGGAGCTCCAGGTGCGTCCTGGGTCTGGATTCACAGCCAGCCCCGCCGTGTGGCAAGGAGGGCGCATGTCCCCGGCCAGAGCCCTGCCAGGTGCCCAAGTGTCCCTCCACAGAAGTTTGTCTTTGGGGCGGGTGGTGACAGCGAGGCCTGAAGTGTTGCTTAGCAGGCAGCCTCCTCCACGAGAACCGTCACGTCACAGGCAAAGAGGGGCAAACGGTGGCACCCTGTCCCCTTCCTGCGTGCAAGTCTGGCCTCTCTGCCTCCGGAGACCACCCTCCACTGTGCTCCCCGGACAGGGGCCTCGCCTGGCGCGGTGGACTGGCCGCCTTCCTCCTTCCCCGTGCAGGGAGGAGAGGGACCCACGGCCCGTGGAAAGGCCGCCCACCCAGATGAAGCCAGACCAACAGCCCAAAACCCCGTGAGGTCCTGCAGGCCGAGCGCTGTGCGGTCTAGTGCCTGGCGCCCCCTGGAGGTGTGCAGAGCGCAGCTGGGTCATCGGCACCGTGCTCTGCACCCAGAACTTCCACTGTCACCTGCTTGCAATGCTCTGGGCCACCGACGGGCCCCTTGGCCTCGGCCCCAGCTGACCACGCACCTGTGGGCTTTAGGCCCCTCCTCAAGCCCATACACCTTGTCAGCCCCTGGCTCCCCTTAGCGGCTGGCGCGCCCATCACCTCCCACGCCGACTAAGCAGACCCGGTCACTGGGGAATGGAGCCATAGCACGTGACCGCCACACGCAGAGGGAGGGCGGGCACCGCGGAGGGACCCCCGCCCCGCTGAGGGCAGTGAGGGTTTCCAGGCCGGCAGGGTGGAGTCTGCTGACAAGGAGCGAGCCGTCCTGGGAGGAGCCGCTGCACCCTTCTCGGGCCAGGCGCGGGCACTGGCTCCACTGTCACAAAGCAGGGAGGGGGCAGGGGTTGAGGACAGAACCCTGCTCCACACGGTGGCACTTTCCCACGGACTTGACCCCAGACCACAGACCACCCGCTCTCTTCTCTCAGAAACAGGATGATTACGGCCCGGGACCCGTCTCATAGGAACCTGAATATTGTGCTCAGAAGGCCCAATATTGTGCCTTAGGTAAAAAGTTCACAAGAGATTTTTCTGAAAGAAAATATTGAAAGCTTCTGTTTAAACCCTTCTGTGCATTTTTACCCTCCTGCAAAATTGCAGCTAAACCAATCGGATCCTGCTGTGTGGCACTGGGAACTATGTCTGGTCACTTAAGATGGAGCATGATAATGTGAGAAAAAAGAATGTATACGTGTATGTGTGACTGGGTCACCTTGCTGTGCAGCAGAAAATGGACAGGACTCTGTAAATCAGCTACAATGGAGAAAATAAAAATCATTATAAAAAACTAAAATGATAAAAATCATTGTAAAAAACTAAAGATAAGGAAACTGCACACAAAAAAATTGCAGCTAAGCGACCTATGTGAGCGCACTGTTGGGGAGCAAACATGCAGTTCATGGAAGCCTAGAATTTGTGGGACTTGATTTTGTAGACCACTCATGCCTTCCCTGGACACTCATGCCTCCCAGGTCATCTGATCATCCGAAAGCAGTCAGAGGACCTAGGCATGTCCGTTTACAAGTAAAAGTATATGACTCATCACCATCAAAAGCCAGGCACTTTCAAAAGACAACAATCCCCGCGTTTAGGGACTTTCATCTGAGGGTCAGGGGGACAAATAGAATATAACAGTTACAACACAGTGGAGCAAGTACTATAATAGAGAGCTGGCTTTTCTTTTACAGTAAATAGAAGCACAGAGGAAAGGCCATGCTCATACCACCTGGGGAAATCAGGAAAAGAATGAGCCACTGAGGGGACATTTCAGTTGGGTCTTGAAGGATGAGTAGGAGTTTTCCAAGCAGTGAGGTGACAGGGGGCATTCCAAGCAGAGCAGGAAGTATATGGAAAAGCTTAGAGGTTTAAAGCACTGTGGCATATTCTAAGGGTTTAAATAGTTTTCTGTGACTGGAGTATGGGGTACAAGGGGCAAGGAATGAGAAATCAGACACTGACGGCTGCATTAAGGCCAGGATTAAACTAGACGAAGTGCTAAGATTAACCAAAAAATGCAGCCTCTGCCTCTGTGACAATAAAAGGAGACAGAGATTTTTAAAGTAAGGGACTCTTTGCCCCAAATATCTTCTCTGCCAACCTGACCCGAGACAGGAAATGTCCATCCAAGACCATCCCTTTGGGTCAGAAAGCTTGGTCTTTGATATCCTTAATAAAAAAGCAAATTTCCCAGAGGAGAGTGCACCCGAATCCTTGTGGTTTATTGTGCATTTTCCTGATCACTGAGCTGGAGAGCATCTTGGCCGTTCACGGTCCCACCGCTGTGAAATGCTGGCTCAGTGCGTTTCCCAATTTTTCCATTGGGTCATTTCTCACTGATTCGGAGTCATTCTTCGTGTCTGCTGGATGTTACACGTGTGGGCGATTTCTCCTCCCAGCTCAGTGCTCGTTGCTTACGAACAGCTGCACACCTCTCCGCTGACACCGCGTTGACCTTGTGCCCGCCAGCGATCAGGAGCAAGGAGGGCAGGGCAGGGCCCGGCGGAGGCGATGAAGCCCAGAAGCCTGGCTCAGCCCTGCTCCCAAGGACCTCAGGCCTGGACACACCTGCTCGCTCTCAGCCAGGCTCCCTCCTCCGCCCAGGCACTCAAGCCACAGGGACCTCTTCAGCGCTCCACATGCACCACGCTCCCTCTGCCTCAGGGTTCTCCCACGCTGTTCCCTGTGCCAGATCCCCGTTTCCAATCCCCCCTCCAGCCCACTCTGCCCAGAAGGTCCTCCTGGTCCAGCAGTCCCCTCCCAGTCACACCAGGACCTGGTCACATCCATGGGCCCCTGGAGGAAACGGACTCGCCCCATCAGAGACTCTTGCCTTACTCACACCCAAGTTACACATCTGTCCAGAGGCAGTCTTCCCTTTCGTGTGCAATGCCTTCTGTCCTTTCTGCACGCCACACCATCTAGCACAGGCCTCCATGCATGATAACTAGGTCATACGTCCTTTAAAAGAACAGAATAGGAGTTCCCATTGTGGCGCAATGGGAATGAATCCGACTAGGAACTATGAGGTTGCAGGTTCCATCCCTGGCCTCGCTCAGTGGGTTAAGGATCCTGTGTTGCTGTGCCTGTGGTGTAAGCTGGCTGCTGTAGCTCCGATTCGACCCCAAGCCTGGGAACCTCCGTATGCCTTGAGTGCGGCTCTAAAAAGTCAAAAGATTAAAAAAAATAAAGAACAGAATAACCTGATAAAAGTAACTTGGAATGTAATGATATTTTCTAATCAGGCTTCCCTGATCACCACTTGAAATCAGTTCTTTCAGTCAGCGTTGGCCTTGTAAGTCCAGCGTTTTTCGTAAAGACACCAGTAGTCCCAGCGGAAGGCAGAATGCTCATCACCGCTTTGTCCTGGAAGGGCCTGTGGTCTGGGATGATCTGCGGGCGGTGCAGAGGCAGAAGCAGCCCAGGCTGAGTCGCCGTAGGAGGAGCGCTGCCCTGGACGCACTCTGGACTCAATGGGACCGCAGGACAAACGGCTGTGTGTTAAGCCTGTACCGCAGCCCGTGTTCATTTACTGAATTTCCCTGGCAAAAAAATAAATCTGTAGGAACTGCCTTTGAAAACCTGCTTGGAAGATTGCAGCGCTATCAAACCGTTATCCTCTGAATACGAATGAATTCACTGATCCAAGTCAGTTCAGCAAGTGTGTACTGAGCCCCTAGCGTGTCCAAGGAGAATGGCGGGGCAGGAAAGACCTCTGCAGCAGGTGCACCTCAAAGGCCAGTGGGGGCGTGGCCAGTGAAAGGCGTGGTCAGCAAGGGGCGAGGTGAGCAGGGGGTGTGGTCAGCGGGGGTGTGGTCAGTGGGGGCCTGGTCCGCCGGCACAGCCAGGAAGATTTGGAGGAGAGGGATGGAGATTTAAGTCCTAAAGCTGTTTCCTTGGAAAACAGCGTGCGGGAATGTGAGCCGTTCAACCACAATACGGGACAGCCTTGTTCCCTGTCGAGGGGTCCAGCTCCCTGGCTCTGGGTGGGCGCCCACCGAGCAGGCCCTGCAGCCTGCGGGAGGAGTGACGGCTTGCGAGCCTTCCTGACCTGAAGGTGATCCGCAGGCTGAGCGAGTCAGACGTGCAGTTGTGGGGTGTCTCTTGGCCACTGGCCACTTTCGTGCCTCTGTTTCCCCACTGATGACCGAAAGAAGAGGACAACCCCTTTCTGCTGCGTCATCAGGCCAGGCAGGGATACGGAGAACCACGGAGAGAGCGCGGGCTCCCAGCGTTTGCTGTGGTGAATAAATCACGGCGCGTATTGACCCGGGGGCTGACGGTGGCCGGGCTCCGAGCACTCAGGCAACTGCTTTTTAAAAAAATCCCTCCCCAGAGGTCACGTTTAGTACCAGTGAAGAGATCAAACTACCGGAGAAACAGCGGCACGTGAAGACGGCCTCACTGGAACAAATAAAATAGTTTACACAGACAGAGCAGTGACGGGGCCAAATGCCTGACCGGCCTCGGATCCTGCTCCATGCCCGTGGCCGCATGGTCAGCCCTGATGACTAGGGCCGCTGGGGGAGCCAAGCAGACTGGTCCAGCTCTGTCTCAGAAAATACACCATCTATAACCTCGCTGCGCTAGGTCTCATAATTCCAGTCTGGGCACCAAGCCGAATTCCCTTGCTTACCCTCTGCTTGGAGGTAGGCAGGCTGTTTGCTGGGCTCCAGTCTCACTGTTCAGTGGAACACATAAGAAAGGACCAGACTGACTGTGGAATTTCCAGCTCAAGCATCCTCAGATGCCAGCCCTAAAGCTCGTAGCTTTCTCTCTTGATCACCTCTCGTCCTCACAACTAGTCCTGGTGGCAGTTCTCTTTTCATTCCCACCTTACTCATGAGGAAACTATGGCACAGAGAGGTTAAGTAAACTAAAAGGCCACACAGCCTATGTAAATGGCAGAGGAAAAATTCAGACCTCTGTCCGTCTGACTGCAGTCTCTATTTGGCCGACAACAGAGAGGACTCAGGTTTAGCACGGAACTGGCCTTGGCTTGACTGACAGGCTCCTGGCAGGGAAAGCCAGGGCCGCCTGCCTCTCGCCTCTTTATCTGCCTCCATGGGGTGAAGGGCCAGCTCCGCCCTCCCCGCCCCAGGCGATCGCTGTCCCGCTCAGTCCCAGATTCGGGGACCAAATATATTAACATGAAATTACACTCCAATAAGCTATATACAATGACGTTTTATAATCTAATAGTTTGCTATTAGTCATTACGGAGTCACGCACATAATAATGAAGAATTGAGGAGCTACGGGAAGTGATGTGCGTTTGCATAACAAGACCAAATACACGTTCTTTCTGCAGAGGCTGTTCTGGACGCTGGGAATCGTCCCATTTACTTCTCACAGCAGCTCCAGGGCCTCGGTGGCTTTGTCCCGCCCCGGCCCCGAGGCTCCCCTTCACAAGCAGGCCTCAGAGTCTGCCCTCCAGCAGAGTCCTTAGGACCCCGCTGAGCTCCCTGACACAGGGCAGCGGGGCGGGGGGCCAGGGGTTGGGGGACCAGAGGCGGCCTGCCCTGCAGCCGGGAGCTGGTCGGGGGCTGGCCAGCTGGGCTCCAGTGGCCCCACAAGGGAAGACTCAGGCTTGGCTGATGCCGGGGATTGAACCCGCATCCTCATGGATACTAGTTGGGTTCTTAACCTGCCGAGCCACAACGGGAACTCGCTCTTCTTCCCTTTTGAAGAACAGATTTCCTCTGAGGGTGACCTGGGCCTCCTTCATACAAACGTAAAGCATCAGAACGGCTAACTGGGTCCGTGTGGGTTTCTCCCCTCACACTGGGAACCCTAGCTGGTGCCGGCTAATCTGCCTGGTCCTTTTCCAGTTCAGGGCTGCAAAGGCACACTGAACGTGTGGGTTTCTCTGGTGACACAAAGTCCCAGTGAAGAGGGCCTCTTTCAGCTGGATCAGAAGTCCGGAGAGAAAGGAGGTAAATATTTCCTCAATAAATGAGATCTGCCCTGGATTCTTTTGCTGCGACCGCGTTTGCTAGCTTAGCGTCCTGGCTTCGCAACACAGCGATTAATCCATTAAACCAATTACACTCTTAAGTAACTGTTTGCATTTGTTTGCATACTTTTTTAGAAGTGCACACAGAATTAGTCTGAACCAAAGCTGTAATTTATTTGTCTGCCTTCTGAGTCACCAAGTTCCCTCAGGACGTTTCTAAACTTGTTCTTTCTTAAACTCCCGGGGACAACTTTTTTTTTTCTCAAAATCTGTGATTTCTTCAGACCCAGAAAACAAACTCATGGCTACGAAAGGGGAAAAGGGGGAGGACTAAATTAGGAGACTGGAATTAACAGAGACACACTGCTGTGCGGAAAACAAACAAGGCCCTGCTGCACTGCACAGAGAACCACACTCAAGATCTCGTAATCACCTACAATGGAAAAGAAACTGCAGAAGAATATATCTATTTATGGATGTGTGTAGAACTGAATCACTTTGCCGTACACCTGAAACACTGTAAATCAACTGCATGTCAATAAAAAAAATAAAAAACCCATGGGATCTGTTTGGCAACAGGCAGGCGACCAGACCCAGAACCCAGCCGGTTCCACTTTCTTTATTTCAGAATCTGCTTGCATGACTTAGAAACGTTCCGACCGTGTACCCTAGGACTTAACAGTTCCTAACGGGCTGCAGCGGTGAATACTGGTCCCACAGCTGCTTTGTCACAGGGATCAGCAACGGCCCCTCTTCCAGGCTGGGCCTGTCCACCCAGGAGGGTCGGCGCCAGAAGATGAGGGGAGCCTGTTTTCACACCCCTTTCAAATCCCCTGGACTCGGTGGCCCCGTGCACTGGACAATAATTTACCTACCGTTCAAAGACCTTTTCTTCCTAAATATTTGCTTGGCTTTGAGCCTTGAACCGAGAGGAAATCAGACATTAAGCAACTATTAGAACCCAAGTACAAGACCACAGTTTTTGCCCTTGACTCTTTCATGAACTCAGCCGCAGGGCCCCACCCCTGACCACGTGGTGGTGGGGGAGTTACCTGGGCCTCAGCTTCCGCAGGTGTGCAATGAGCAAATACCTGTTTGCCCCACCCCCACCCCCAGCCGGAAGCCAGGTTTGTCTCAAAGGATGTCACGCCTGTGCAAGCCCTTTGCAGGGCAGGGTTCGGGGCTGTGCTGACACAGAGAGTGTGGCCATGTGACTTTTTATCTCTGCTCTTGTCCCTCCTTCTGGGTTGGCCTTCTCGACTGCAGAGGCTGCAAATTCCTGACCCACACTTCCCAGGCCCCTGGGGCTCGGCCTCTGGTGATTTTTGTGTCTTGATTGCATTTCAAACTGCTGTCCGCTCGGGGCTGTCCCATCTGTCCTACATGCATGTCCCGGACAGGCAGCCAGGGATAGACCTGAGTGGCCTTGCCTGGGCCTCCTGCTGTCCCCGTCCCCAGGAGGAGTCTCCCACCCAAAGGAGCGCCACCCCTCCCCCGCTGTAGACTCCCACGTGTTGCCACTGGCGAAGCTGCTGGCGGGCAGCCAGGCCATCCGTGGAGGAGAAAGTCCCTGGGTCGGGGAGAGAAGCCCCTTTGTCTTGGCTTGGGCATCACCCTGGTCCAATCAGGAGACAGACCCACATGGTAATTTGAAACAGGTCAACTCTCGTAAATAGAATTATTAACATTAGCAGAGGATGGGGGCCATGACGGCTTGGCCGCCAAGAAGTCAAGGAGCTTCGGAAAGCGCAGGAAAAGCAGATTCAAGGAGCCACAGTGCCCCCGGGCTGAGAGAGAGGCACCCCCACCCACCCCAGCTGAGACCCCCGCCCGCCGGTCACGGCCACAGCCCCGCCCCCGGCAGAGAAGGTGCTTCAGCAGCAGAACTTGCTGGAAGTCTGGCCTCCAAGGGGCCCCGGAAAGCTGCTCACGGGAAGTGTCTCATTGGAGTGACCCTCACAAAACCTCCGGGAGGGCGTCGGGGCGGGACTTGCTGACCTTGGCATCCTCCTGGCCACCACGCCCCGAGGGACCAGCTCTGCTCCAGGGACACAGGGTGGCTCAGAGGCGGGGCATCGGGCGCAGTGGTGCGATCTTGGCAACAGCCCACCCTCGGGCTCTGTGGCTTCCGTCTCCCCTCCACACACGTGGGCTCTTGTGCCACAACTCGGCTTCCACCCCGCGGAGCCAGCAGCCCTCAAGCGGGCAGCCACGCTCTGAGCCGTCCCCGGAGGGCAGGCGCCCCCTGCCCCGGAGCCGTCACGGCCACCGTCTCCATCCCGCTGAAGATTCCGTCACCTGAAGGCTAAAGAGGAACGTCCATTTGTTTACGAAAGAATAACAAGAAGAGGAGGAGAAATAAACCCAAAATCAAGATGCTCAGCTGAAATCACGGGGAGGGCTTCTCGGTGTCGGCACCGTAGCTGTTACTTATGCTCCAAAACCTCCTTTGAGAGAGTCCATCCTCCGTAAAAACCACATCTGATTTGATCGCAAAGAGCAATTTCTTTCTCTTTTGCCTTAACCTATTTATTGAAGGAGGTCTGGGGACACCTCTACTTGGAACGACTCTGTGTTTCGGCTGGTTAGATTTATGAGAGCATGCGAGGCAGGAAAACAAACGTTTCCCATCCATTCCACCCTCCTCCCAGCAATTAATACAAAGTACGGAGTGGATTTTGATCAGTTACTAAACAAGTCTGGTTCTCTTTGTCAAGAGGCTGGAGCTGGACTTCCCGTCGTGGCGCAGCAGAAACGAATCCGACTAGGAACCATGAGGTTGCGGGTTCGATCCCTGGCCTCACTCAGTGGGTTAAGGATCCAGTGTTGCTGTGAGCGGTGGTGTAGGTCACAGATGCAGCTTAGATCTGGCGTTTCTGTGTCTGTGGTGTAGGCCGGCAGCAACAACTCCGATTAGACCCCTAGCCTGGGAACCTCCACATGTCGCGGGTGCAGCCCTTAAAAAGAAAAAAAAGGCTGGAGCTAACATCTCAACTGCTCCTGAAATCCTATGAAGGCCTTAAGGAGGGCGATAAACGGGAGCAGACAGACGGACGTGTGCTTTTCTGCTCACCCGCTCGCAGGTGCCCCAGCTCCGATCCCCGCCCTGGCGGTTCCTCGGCTCCTCCGGCACCCCTTGTGTCGAGGCGCCTCCCAGCAAACGTCCTCAAGGCTTCCTGCTGGGACCACTCTCATGAGCCAGAAACGGTGTCAATAGCTGGGTTGTGAGTCAGTGAACTCCCCTACCAGCCCCCAGACTGGTTTCTCCAGTTGCATGCTTTAGGTGTCAGTTCTCCCAGCAGATTCCAGAGTTCTCTGAAACGCAGTGGTCCTTGTGGGTCGCACAGCTGTCGTCCCTGTGACGGTCGGAGCACCCTTCCCTGACCTGAAGAGGAAGGGTCAGACCCTGGATAGGCCGGCTGGTACTTGCCCTGCTTCCCTCGTTCCTGTTTGCTTCTGTTTCCGGATTCAGGGTTTCCTCTGCTCTTGCGGACAACACCCCGACTTCGTGCCAAGTAGCCTATTTCAGTCTTTTTTAAGACAGCAATAATGGAATAGGAATGTTGCTACTTAAAGAAAGAACGAAGAAGGAAGGAAGGAGAAAAGAAAGGGAGGAATGGAAAGAAAAGAAAAAGAAAAAGGAAAAAGAGGTGCAAGGCTGGGCACTAGAGCAGGCCGGGTTCCAAGACTTTCACCCATAGTCCTTTTTTCTCTCCCTCGGACACAGCCTCCGTCCCAGAAACCTTCCCTAGCAAAGATCTACTGATTTCAGGCTAGCTTTGCATGGAAAACAAGTAATTTAGGGGCTCCATGAAGGCGTATCGATTATCGATTGTCCACTCTGTGGTAGGCACTTAGACAGAGGGAAAAAGGAAAAATATAAATAAGCCCCAAGTTTACTTCTGCCAAGAGACGGGCCAAATACCAGTATGGCAACTTCCCAGCCAGGCCCATTTGTCACCCAGTTCTCACGCTGGTTAAAAGTCAAAAGCAAGGACCCAAGTGGGCCCTGGAGGCAACCACCCCCCACCCCGGCCTCTCCAGGCTCCCCGCTCCCCCTCCAGCAAAGGGCCTCCCAGGGGAGAAGGGAAGCAGGGCTGTGGTTCTCAAGTTCGAGCACCAGAATCAGCCTGAGGCTGGCAGGGCCCCCCCACCACCGCAGAAGGTCTGGGCCCGCCAAGGCCCCACATCTGGACCAAGCTCCCATGTGACACGATGCTGCTGGTCCGAGGACTACACTTTGAGAACCCGTGGTAAAGGGCTTAGAAACACGGCCTCCCTGTGGGAGCCTGAACGATTACGCACCGGCACCTCAGTTTCCCCATCTCTAAAATGGGCAGCATGGCGGCACCCGCTTCGCAGGGTCATCAGAGCCGAGCTGACGATCCCGAAGGCACAGGAACAGGGAAAAAGTGCTCGGAACAGCAGCGGGCCTGGGCCAGGCGGGAGCCGAGCTGGACCTCTAATTTACACCGTCACCGCAGTTTGTCCCGTGACGCAGTCTGGCCCCGGGGGTCCTGCTGAGTGTCCAGTGTGGGCGCCCGGTCCCCTCTCAGCCCCGCCAGTGTCTGCTGTGCAGCTGAGACCGGGCGCCCACTGCTGGGCCTGTTTCCTCTCCCGAGAAGCGGGAGGGCTGGTTAGTTGACGTTCGGGTTTCCTCTTCACAGGAAGCTTACAGGACGCCCCGACGTGCCCGGACTTCTTTGTAACTTTGCCGTGTAACAAGCTCCTGAGTCCCGCATAGACTCCCGCCGCTGGGCTGGATGCGAGCTTGCTCTTGCTCGTTGCTTCTCTTTCTTGGGGGGCGTCTCATCCCCTGCTCGGTCACGCTGAGAGCAGGGGAAGGGGGCGGCCCCCGAGGGTGGTCTTGTCCCACTTTCCAGGTGAGGAAACTGAGCCCAGAAAGGCGATAAGAGGGTTCAAGGCGACCCAGCTGGGACCTGTGCCCCGTTCAGAGGCCTGAGGGCTGGAAAGGGGGGCACAGACAGATACAGGCCAATAAGCCAGGGCCCCAGGGGGTCCGAGGGAACAGACAGGGCCTCTCAGTGCGGCTGCAAGCCCGGGCCCGGGGTCTGCCTGGCGGGAGCCTCCAGAACCCATTCTGGGCACAGGAAAGACCTCACCTCTGCCCGGGTGCGGCCCAGGAGGGCCCCAGGGACCAGCAGCCCCCCCTGCCCTTCCACTGGCCAAGCCACTCCCCTGCTGGAGGCTGGGAGCTTTCCCACCTCCCCCTCCCACCCATCCCCCCGACCCCCCCTGGGTGCTGGGAAGGGGGCACGGTCGCGTCCCGTGGGGGCCTGGCCCATCACCTCCCCCGGGGCCCTGGCAGTGACTGCCCTCCCCGCCGTGCTCCACCGTCCCAGGGCCCCCAGGCACCCACCCTGGCCCCTGGGACCTCAAAGTGGCCTTTCCCTCCACCCCGACCCGTCATGGGCTGGATTGTGTCCCCAGCCCCAGATTCACGTGTGGAAGCCCTGACCCCAGGAGGCGAGCAAGGCCACAGGAGGCATGAGGCTGGGCCGTGATCCAGCATGAGGGGTGGCCTTCCAGGAGGAGGCTGGGACACAGACACAGAGGGCCGAGCGGGTGAGGACACGGGGAGAGGGTGGGGCCTGCAGCCCTGGAGAAGACCTCGGAGGGAGCAGCCTGCTGATGCCCGGTCTGGGCTCTCCAGCCTCCAGCCACGAGAGCGTAAACTGCTGTCTAAGCCACCACCACCTTTGGTCTCTGCCACAGCAGCTCGAGACAAACGACCCCCAGACCACGCCCACAGCAAGGGTGGTGGCCACCTTGGCGGCTTAGGGACAGGCTACGGTTCATTCCAGAATCCCCACACCCCGGGAGGCCCCGTTCTCAGGAGGCCTTGGGAGCTGGCCCTGGGTGTGAACACCTGACACTCCGTCACGAGGCCCCTTTGTCTGCCCCACCCCCAGAGCTGCGCTTGAAAAGCGACAGGCGGAGGGATGGGCCTGGAACCCACAGGTGCTTTTCGTGCTGAGTGCTGAAACAATACTTTAAAGAGCGGCCGCTGTCCCCGTGCCCAGCCTGGCAGTGCTGTTTTGTTGGACACCAGCCCCAAATGTCACGATAAAATGAGACAAAGCAAGGCCGAGTCACAATTTCATCTAAGCACAGACAAAAGGTCACGGCGACACCCACGAAACCCCTTTATTTGCAGAAATGAGTAATCACAGCTTCGCCAGTCGCAGCTTTATCTTTATTCTCCCCGCCTTACGAAGCTCACCGAGATGCCCGGTCAAAGAGCCGCCCCCACCTTCTGGCAGCGCCCGATCTCCGGTCTGGACCAGCGCCAGCGCCTTAGACCCTCCCCGAGTCATCCGCCCCAACGCACAGCCCACGGCGGCCCCTTCCCCACCTCCTCCCCACGTACCCGCGCCTCCCACGGGGACCGGCGGCCTCCCGGTTGGTCACACCCCACTGGCCCCAGCACAGGCGTGGCCCGGGTCTCAGGCTGCAGCTCCCGGCAGCGCCGCCTCCCCCGCTCTCGTTTGACGGGGTGGGGTGTGCTGACTGCCGGACTTGGGGACGGATTTGGGGACGAGGAAGGAGGGTGGGGGTGATGGAAATTGGGACGAGGTTTGGCACTTTCCAAAGGGAGAGGTGTTTGGCCAGCTGCCTCTGGGGCAGCGGCCCGAGGCTTTCCTCCATCTCCCAAAAAACCTTCTTTCCACTGGGTTTGGGTTTGGGGCAAATGGGCCAGATCGCTCGGAAACTGCCTGGCGAGGCTGACAGCGAGTGGACCCGCAGGAGAGGGTGGACCCCGAGGGGCTCGCTGGCCGGAAGGACGGACCCGTCCTCGGTGGTCCCCGGAGTCCCGGGACCCGAGTCAGCATTTCCCAGCCCTCCCGGTGCGTCGGAACCAGGGAACTTGGGAAGGGTCTTCACGGCGCCCCCTGCGGGCCCAGGTGAGCGGGCCTGGGCCCGGCCCCCCCAGTGTTCCCACCCCAGCCTTCCCACGGTCACAGTCACGGGGGCCACTTCTCAGCAGCAGGTGTGCTTGTTGAAAAAGCAGCCCCGATTATGAGAATTGTGGGAAAATATTTGCAGACAGACGCGTCTTTTGTTCTCCAAGTAACAAGAGAATGAGGTCGTTCCTGGGCTTGGTGGGATCTTACCCGAAAGCCTGGGGAGCGGCATCCGGTGCCCTCCCGAGGCGCCACCAGCCCCAGCCTGTCCCTCACCCGCCCCTCAGGCGCCAGCGGAGGAGCTCCTGGCTTGACCGGTGCTTTGGCAGAACGAGGGCGTCTGGAGGGGGGCAAAGCCCCCTCCCCGTGACCGTGAGCCCCTTCTCGCACACAGGTGTGAAGTGACAAGGCCAGGACGGCGGGGTCTGGTCTGGCGTCTGGCACAGAGCAGCTTGATGGAGGCGCATCAGGGCGTCAGGGTCACAGACCGAGGCAGCTTTAGCAGGAGGAGGAATGGGGGCGGCGAGAGGCGGTGGGGGCAGGGGGAAGGGGTGAGAAGGGGGTGAGGAGG
>PVHT021183524.1:32422795-32438566 GCA_004024745.2 Catagonus wagneri
GGGGTGGCGGCCTTGGGAGGCGGAGGCATCTTCAACCTTGACTTTCGCTCCCCCCTGGAGACGGATGGGCAGCAGGCCCCGAGTCACTGAGGCCTGAGAGCTGGAATCCAAGCTGCCTCCCTGCAGAGGGTGTTTCTCTGGAAGGCGCCTGCAGTGCCCTTGTCCGCAGCGGCTCTCTCACTCCCGCTCCCTCCCACGGGTTCTGCCCAGTGCGCCCAGCCTTGCCCTCCCCGCCCCTGGGAAGCTGCCCTTTCCCTAACGAGGAGGCCCAGCTCCTTTGTGTCACTGGCAGACACCTCGGGGCGGGGACCGCACACCCTAAATAGCTCTGAAATAGCACAGCTGGTATTTTGGAAAGTGCTTGGTAACCTGATGTTTACTCAGCTCAGCCACCTAAGTTGAAACCTACTCCCATCAGTCAAGCGGCTGAGAGTTTGGGGCAAAAGAAACGCAAAGTGGTCCATGCCAGGAACAGCTTCCTCCTTCCCCGGGGAGGCCCGAGGCGGGGATGCTGGTGTGCAAGGTGCAACGCGGATGCCGACCGTGACAGCAGTGGGGGGCAGGGAGAGGGCTGGGGGTGGGCACAGGGGGGACGGAGCACAGAAAGAGGGCACAGGTGGGAGGGTTCCAGGCACAGGCGCCTGGGGGGGCTGGGCCAGGGCGTGGGCCGGGCAGCTGGCCTCGCAGGCCGACAGCCGCTGCGGGCCGCTCCATCAGACGTGGAAAAGCAGGTGATTCAGAGGCGAACCTGCTCAGCAGGCGGAGTGGAATCCAGGCAGAGGCCACAGGGCGGGCACGGGGCGGTTCGCACCCGGCTGGCACAGCAGGATGCGGGCCGCGGGCCGGGCCAGCTCCCAGTGACGGCCGACAGGACGTGCTACCAGGTTGGAGGCAGACGGAGAAGAAATGACAGACTTTCAGACCCAGAGGGAAGAGAGGTAAAAAGCTCAGGGCAAATTTTAGTGGCATGAGAACTAGCTGGAGAGCTTTCTTTTTTCTTTTTTTAAAATATTTTTATTTTTAAAATTTGTGAAATTGACATAAAAGTTACTGTTATAATCTTTTTTTTTTTTTTGGCTGTGCCCGCAGTGTTTGGAAGTTCCCGGGCCGGGGATCAAACCCATGTCACTGCAGCAACCTGAACCACAGCAGTGATCCTTAACCTGCTGCACCCCCAGGGAACTCCCCATTTTAACCATTTTTAAGGGTTCAGGGCAGTGCGGTACACTCATAGGAGAATTCACAGTGTTGTATAACACTCACCACCATCCGTCTCCCAAACTGAGACTCTGTCCCCATTAAACACAAAGTCCCTCTTCCCACTCCCTCAGTCCCCAGTGCCCCCCATTCTGCTTTCTGTCTCTGATGACTCCAGGGAGCTCACATAAGTGGAATCGCCCAGTATTTGCCCTTCTGTTGTCTGCTTATTTCCCCGGGCACAATGTCCTCAAGGTCCACACCTGTTGTGGCAGGTGGCAGAACCTCCTTCCTTTTTAGGGCTGAGTAATATTCCATTGCATCAGAAGACCACGTTTTTTTCTCCATCCTCCATCCATCAATGGACTCTTGGGTGGTTCTGCCTCTTGGCTGTTGTGAACGAGGCTGCCGGGAACACGGGTGCTGGGGCACATCTGTTCCAGCCCCCGCTTTTAATTTCTCTCTGCTCTCGAATTTTACTGCAAGGAAGCCAGGCCGCGCCTTCAAACTTGGTTTAGAAGTGTCCTCAGCTAGACACCCAATTTCATCACTTGCAAGTTCCACTTTCCACACAGCCCTCGGACCAGCTCCGCCAAGTTCACTGCCGCTTTATAGCCAGGAGAGCTTTCCTCTCATTTCCGACAAGGCACCCCTCCTTTCCGCGTGCGGTTCCAGACCACTGGGCTCAAGGACACATATCGGCAGCTTTCCTAACACACGGGCTTGTTCTCCAGTTCGGTCCATGCCGGTCGGCGTGTCCAAGGCCCTCTGGGTGGGAGGCTGGGATGGGCAGCCGGCCAAGTGCCGCTCTCATCCGGGCCCCTCCTCCGCTGGAAGACATTTAGCCACGACGGGTCTCGGCTCTGCCATCGGTGGGGCCCGGGGGACGCAGGGCCTTCCTCTGGGTTGTCCCGAAGGTTGAACCACCCACGAGCGTGGAGGCATTTTAAGGTCCCAAACACCTAAGGAGTTCCCGGTCCCCCGCTTCCGGGCCCGTCGCGGTCTAACCCTCAGACACCCAAAGGCCGTCTCTGTCCCCAGCTGTCCTGACCTGCAGGTGAGGGCAGAGAGGTGACTTCTCTTTCTGGGGCCCCCTTTTTCTTTAGAGCAGAGACCACGGATGGCAGATACTGAGTTACAAAGGAGTTTCAGCCGCCTCCAGTCTCTGCCTGATAGGCCCCGGGTAGGTTTCTGCCCGGGGCATCGGGGGCAAGGCCGGACTTAGCCCAGACCGGCTGGGACGCGGTGGCCAGTCACCGGGCTGTTGTTTTTTAATTGTCTAGGCTCTCAGTGACCCTCTTCTCAGCCTCCAACATGGGGGTTTGTTGCTCAAAGATACAGAATCATGATGTCAGAAGCTGGTGAGCACCGTTTAATGATTAAACCCAAAACGACCACCCTGCCCATCGCCAGTGCCCTGCAGAGGCGCCCCTCAGCCTCCAGCGTCGTGCCTGAATTACAAAGCAAACAGCACAGGAGACCGCCACTCCCCACCTCACCCAGACAGTCTCCAGGATCACTAAACCAATACCCAGCTACAAGCAGACTTACGTGTGCAGGTGCATGTCACTTGTGTCCCCAGGTAGCATCGCAATGGCGTCTATTGTCTTTCTCGGCTGTGGGCCCGGAGCACTTATCATCCTGCGTTGCCAAAGCCTGCCGCACACTCTGGATGCCGAGGAGCGAGGAGCGTGTAGTCGAGCTCCAGGGCAGAAGATGCCAGAGACGGCTGCTTCTTCTCGACCCTTCTTCCCAGGTCTCAGCACCCAAGGGTCTGGAAAATGGCACCGCTTGATTTATTTTGGTCTCTGTGTCTGCAAACGCATATATTAGCTGCCTTTTTTTTTAAGCGACTATTCCAAAGGCTGGAATGAGATGCCGGTTCGGAGGCTCGCAGAGCTAATTGCGGGATTAGAAAAATGCCCTTATCCCCAGCAGGAACTGGGGTGCTTCCTAGGTTTTAATGTAAAACGGGCAGGAAACGTAATTCACCGTCATCGTCCATGTCCCGGTACGTCTCAGAGACCCATCTAAGATAAATGACTTTCAAATGCCTAATGAGTCTGGTTTGAAAGCCTCTGTGGAATGCATGTGCTGTAATGTATTCAGATCGTTTTAAATCCGGGCCCTGCTTTGCTGTTTGTTTCTCATTTTTGCCATCACGCACAGAGGTGCAAGTTCACGGCAACAGGGCACCATCAAGGCGATATGTTCTACCCGGCTGTTAACTCAAACCTTCATTTTCTGGCTCGACTCAGATGAGCAGAGAGGTTGCGGGACAAGCCCCCGAGACCTCTGTCGTGAGCCACGTGCAGTGTGGTGGGCGGAGGCCAAGGGGCGGGGCACAGGTGCCTGAGCTCAGCATCAGATAACTGTCCATTTACAGTGAGAAAATTTGATTTAAAAATCTGTATGCTAAAATATCATTCTCGGTGTTCCCGTGGTGACTCAGCGGGTTAAGAACCTGACATAGTGTCTGTGAGGATGAGGGTTTGATCCCTGACCTCGCTCAGTGGGTTAAGGATCTGGCGTTGCTGAAGAGTGTGGCGTAGGTCGCAGATGCGGCTCAGATCTGCTGTTGCTGTGTCTGTGGCGTAGCCGGCAGCTGCAGCTCCGATTTGACCCTTAGCTCGGGAACTTCCATATGTCACAGAGGCAGCCATAAAAATAAAACCAACAGAAAAAAAAGGCCATTCTCCCACCTCTAATTTAGTAGTTTGTGGTGTGCTTCTCCAGCATTCTCTACACATACGTGAATGTATTTAATTTTCCCCCAATTAGGAGGAATGCTAATTGAGGGTTCCATTTCTGACGTCTTACAACAGGCCCTGAGTGTTTGTTTAACCCTCAGATCAGTTCTAACTGTCACCATCCCCATTTTATAGATGTAGAAACTGAGGCAAGTATGCACAGTTAAGATGCCCAAGTGAGGGAGTTCCCGTCGTGGCTCAGTGGTTAACGAATCCGACTAGGAACCATGAGGTTGCGGATTCGATCCCTGGCCTCGCTCAGTGGGTTAAGGATCCGGCGTTGCCGTGAGCTGTGGTGTAGGTTGCAGACACGGCTCAGATCCCGCGTTGCTGTGGCTGTGGCGAAGGCCGGCGGCTACAGCTCCTGTTAGACCCCTGGCCTGGGAACCTCCATATGCCGCGGATGTGGCTCTAGATAAAGGCAAAAAGACAAAAAAAAAATGCCCAAGTGAGTGCAGAGGCGGGATTTGAACATGGCAGGGCTGGGGCACCACCCCCTGCGCGCCCCCTGCCGCTCAGCCAGAGAGAAGCATCCACAGAATTTCTGTTCTCCCAAAGGCAAGAAGTCATTTCAAAATCAAATAAACCACTGCTCCCCGGGTCCTAGAGGAAAGGCCGGGAGGTCCCTGGACCACGCAGGGCGGGTGGCAGAGGGGGCCTGGGGCCATCGGGGCCGTGGCTGCAAGGAAGCCCGGGCTGCTTCGAGGCAGGTCCAGGGTCTGGGAGAAAACCAGTCCAACATGCCGGTCCCGCGTCTCGGCCGAGACAAATCCAAGACTGCCGGCCCATCAGGACCTTGTCACCCGGCACCCGTGCAGCCGCTCCAATTGGAAGCGCAGAGCGGTGGGACCGTCCGGCAATTTGTTAAAAGAACCCTGACCCCCCGTGTGGACCAGGTGCTGGGCTAGAACGGGGTGGAGACAGGGGCGGGGGGAGTGAGCAGGACACGTTTCTGCCCCCAGGAGTCTACCCTTTCGAGAACATGGGTCGGCAGACGGCAGACGCGCTGTACGCAGACGCGCTGTACACGACAATGCGACGAGGGCGTGGTGCCTGTGTCTCCAGGGAGTTGCAGGTAAAGGCAGGAAACAAACCCCGCCTGGCTGAGTCATCTGAACAGAAGGTGTGGGTGGGGTCGGGGACAACTGGGTCGTGATGGAAACACACTTGTTTGGCGTTTGTCTGCGCTCCCGGCACAGAGCTCCTGAGATCCGCGGCGTCTCCTGAGTTACTGGAGTGTCTTTCGCTGTTTGCATTGAGCCCCCTTGACCACACCTGCGTGATGCTGGCAAGGTGACCCCGGGTCCCTAGAAAGCTCTGGGGTGGCCGGTGTACAGAGCAGTTCCCCGGTGGTTCTCTGACCTCCTGGTCCCATTTCCTCACATCCCCGAACCTGAATTTCCATGTCACCCACTGAGCCACAACAGGAACTCCTCCCCTGTCTTTTGAGGTGGTTGACTTCTCATTCTCCCCTTGCCTGGGGTCCTGGTGAACAGGTGCCTCAAAGACAGGGACCTGAATGAAATGTGTCACCAGATCTTTAGTCCTGGACCCAAATTCCTCAGGTCAAAACCTGAAAAGTCTTTCCAGAGTTTCCTCATGAAAAAAGGCTCTGTGGGCAAAGGCAGTTACCCACACGTGATGGCAAACAACGAGAGAAGTGGCAGGTGCCTGAGGACATGAGACGTTTCCAAATGTGGGTTCCCAGCGGGCTCCAGGGCATTCTCGGGGGGCGGGGATGATGCAGGTGAAAACTGTGCACAAAGGGCACAGAGAAACTTGACCCAGGGTGTTGGGTTTCCACCAGCGAGACCCCAGACCCAGCAGAGGGTCCCGGCCACCCGGAGACGTACATGTTCCTGGGCCGAGTCCACTGACTGTCCCTGCAGCACCGAGGTCCTGAGGTGAGCGTCCATCAGAGACCCCAGCGGCGGACCTAACGCCTGAGGCAGCAGGAGAAAGTCAGGCGAGAAGCGGACAGCGCCCGCCCTGGGCTTTATTTCTCCAGAGAAGAACTTACCAGCGCTTTCAAGAGACAGATCAGGAAGCGCACATCGGCAGTAACTACTGTCCAGGAACACTGTTAACTAATGGCTGAGAAAATGGTTAGGAAAACTGCAGCTCAGTTCCCCCCGCGCCCCGTGAGGTTGCGCTGACTCTTCTCAACTGATTCCTGCCGAATTGAAGAGCACATCGTTAAGACAGAAGCGAGAAGACACAGCACACACAACCATAGAGAGACTGACCGACTGGACCACATTAAAGTTTAATGCCTCCATGTAAAAAGCTCTGTAAGCAGAGTTAAAGCCAATTCCGGCAACCAAACCCACTGCAGACTGGGCGAAGGTGCGCCGGGCATGCCGGGGACAGAGCGAGGGACCTCAGGAGCCACGACCCCGCCCCCGAACCACTGTTTCTAAGAACAAGCGAACTAACCCTTCACCAGTAGCGAAACGGATGAAGAAACTTAACACATTCTTCTGAAAAGCGCTAACGTAGCGGATCACGAGACCCAACCGGGACACACAGTGAAAACACTGAACCGAGTAAAAATGTAAATTGCAGAAAACTGTACAAAGTGTTATTGGTATAAAATACCAAAGTCCCCACCAAATATGGATCACTCACGCCCACACACGGGAAAAGACAAAGCCATGGACGGAAGAGACGGTCGGGATGAGAAGAGGGGGGCGGCCGCGCGGGGCGGGGCGGGGTGGGGGCGAGGCCGGAAGCCAGCGCCAACCTGAAAAACCCCCAGCGGAGTCATCACCATTTGTAAAAGCCGGGTGGTCTCTGCTGACACTATCTCTGTCCTTTTCTGAACGATGGAAACATTTTAGAGAGAGAGGGGCCCTTGCAGGGGTGGGAACACAGCTGCCCTGAGCTGCTCCAAGAGCGGCCGGCCAGCAGCAGCTCAGAAGCGCAGATTTTCAGGCCCTGCCCAGCGTGGAAGGTTTCGAATCCGCGCATAAGGCTCCCTGGGTGACTGGCACGTGGACGTTCCCACCGCCCTGCCCGGCTCGCCCTGACGCCTCGAGATCTGCCAGCTCCCTTGTTCGGCCAGGGCTCGCGTGGGCACCATCACCGGCCGCTGCGGGACCGCGACTCGGCCTCCGCGCCCTCCGTCTCCGGCCCGCGGCCTGAGGTTCCACGAAGCCTCTGTGACTGGACAGAACCCAGCTTTCAGATGCCCGTTGGGCCCCCGTCCACGCTCACCCTCTTCGGGGAAGAGAGGGCCTGGCTCTGCACCACGTTCACGCGTGGCATCTTCTCACACCTTTGCAGGTCGTAAACCTGAAAGAGGCCCGTGGACTGTCAACGTCCCCCACTTACTGTAAAGCGGAGGTCTGACATCTTGCAGCCACGTGCTGCTTCTTACTGCGCCTCTCAGTAAATTGAGGTGAAAAAGTCTCCTCTTTAGGAAGTCCATCTTCCCAGACGCCTTGGCCCCACCTGATGGCCTTAGGAAAGATGCTACCCCCTCGCCAGCTAACGTCACATCGCGGGCGTAAAATTCAGGCCCGAAGACCCCAGGTACAGCGCCCTAAGCCGACAAGGCCGCAGACACCACCTGGAGTTCTCCCCTGGGTCCTGGGAACAGCGCGGGTCCACGGACGTCCCTCCACGGGACGCGTTCCCAGCGACCCTGTTTGTCGTGCCAGGAAGCCAGTCCCAGTCACGCACCGAAAATCGGGACCACCTGGAAAGCTCTTACCGTCGCTGGCTGGCAGAGCGATGCTTTGAAGTGTTTAAAATTTGAACTAATCCCACGGGCCCCCCCCGCCCCCAACCGGCCTAGGAGACAGGAAGCTGCCGTAGGAATTGGCACCCACTGGACGGAGGCAGCGGCAGGGACCAAACAGTGTTTTGTCAAGTGGCTTTAATTTTCTTCAGGAAAAAAGGGCCCTGGAAACAGCCCGCAAAGCAGGGGAGAGGTTCTGTTTGCAGCGCCATCTAACTCCCACGTGGCTTGTGGGTGATAAGCAGGTGACATGCGAAGGGACCCGGAGAAGGGGAGCCAGGAGAGGAGGCTCCCCTGAGCGGTGCAGCTCGCACCCAAGGCCTCGCCGCCCCCCAGCGGGTCACGCCGCCTGCCATTCAGCCCCTGCACCTGTACACCTTTAGTCGCTGATAAGAAGGTCACGAGGCCCTGCGCCTCACCTGCGTCCGTCTAGCATTTTAACTGTGTTGCCGGAAAGAAGCGGGGACTTCATCCTCCGCTCAGGCCCACAGCCCACCCGGTCCACACAGCGGCCCCGTCCACAGGCCCCCCCCCGCCATCCACGCGGCGCCCCCGTCCACGCGGCCCCCCACATGTCCACAGAGGCCCCCCACGCCCACACAGCCCCTGACAACCACCCACAGACACCAGCCCCGTGCGGCTGTGAATTGGCGCCGAGCCTCGGAGCCTGGGCTGTTTGTTGCTTCATTAGTGTCTCAGTGTTTGTGAAATGACTCTGTGACCAGGAGCCAGCCCCTCCCAGACTCTGAGTCCTGAACGAGTCCCGAGTCTTGAAAACGGCTTAGACGTTTCTAGCAGGATAGGTATCACAGGAGGGGCCAGCCTTTCCAGGACAGCCTCCCCTCGGCTGGGACTCAGCTAACCAAGTCCAGGAGAGAAAGTGAAACTCTGGGTGAGTAGCATTTTTATTTGGGGTTTTAACTTACTTTCAATTTTGCTTTTTTATTTTTTTTAACAGCCACACCCGTGGCATATGGAGGTTCCCAGGCTAGGGGTCGAATCAGAGCTGCAGCTGCCAGCCTGCGCCACAGCCACGGGAACGGGGGATCTGAGCCGCATCTGTGACCTACACCACAGCTTGCCATGGATCCTTAACCCACTGAGCAAGGCCATGGATTGAACCCGCCTCCTCACAGAGACAACATAGAGTCCTTAACCTGCTGAGCCACAACGGGAACTCCTGCACTGATGTTTTTTCAAAGAAGCCGATGTCACCAAAACAATCAAGGGAGAGGTGGTGGAAGCTGCTTCATGGCTGGTTGACTAAATGGGCTGGTGCCATCTGGAGAGTCGGGGGGCCCTTGGGGGCAGCTGTTTTGCCTGATTTTATTCACCTCTTCGTTCCCCATTGATTAAGCCCCTTCTGGGTTCAAAATATAAAGGGTACACAGTGGAATCTGCAGGCAGCTTCAGGTTTCAGAGAGCAACTCACAGAGAACTTACTAGAATACATGCAAGCGGTTTGTTTCCAGAGACATGAGGCTGGCAAGCGACCAGGGCAAGTGCCCTATTGATTATGTGTCAGTAGTTTCATCATCGACCTCAGCTGTTCGGCACCAGTGCAGTTTCCGGGGAGCAGCGTCGAGCCGTGCTAACTGGGGATCAGAACTCGGCTCCAGGCCCCAGATGGCCTCCGATGAAATCTTCAGTTCAGGTCGAAGAAGCCAACTTCCCTGGCTTCCTCGTGCACCCGGAGGGAGAAGTTATTCTCTTTTTTTGTCTTTTTAGGGCCACGCCCGCGGCATATGGAGGTTCCCAGGCCAGGGGTTGAATTGGAGCTATAGCTGCCGGCCTACACCACAGCCACAGCAACACGGGATCCAACCTATACCACAGCTCACGGCAACGCCAGATCTTTAACACACTGAGCGAGGCCAGGGATGGAACCCGCAGCCTCATGGTTACTAGTCGGATTCATTTTTGCTGTGCCACAGCGGGAACTCCGAGAAGCTGTTGATTCTTCGTTGTCTTGGAAGAACAGCAGCCGTGGTGCCCAGGCACACCCACTGCCAAAGCCGCCCTGGACGAGTTACTTCTCCCCTCTCCCGTTCCCAGCAGCTGCCCCTGGACCCCAAAGCAGCTCTGAAAGCCTCCACAAGAGCTTGCCTGGGCAGAGGGACCAGCAAGCGCCCTTTTCAAAGCTTCCTAGGGCCTTAATTAGTGAGTTCATCCTTGCGTTTAATGCAAAACAGCCTCTCTTGGAGTTCCCATCGTGGCTCAGTGGTTAACGAATCCGACTAGAAACCATGAGGTTGCAGGTTCGATCCCTGGCCTTGCTCGGTGGGTTAAGTATCCGGCGTTGCCGTGAGCTGTGGTGTAGTTTGCAGACACGGCTCAGATCTGGCTTGGCTGTGGCTGTGGTGTAGGCCGGTGGCTACAGCTCCGATTCGACCCCTAGGCTGGGAACCTCCATGTGCTGCGGGTGCGGCCCTGAAAAGCGAAAAAAAAAAAGCCTCTCTTAGCAACAGAGCGCTTCAAACAGTGAGGCCCAGCCGCGGTGTAGACGCTACTGGAAGGGACTGAGGAACGGTGTTGAGTCCGGATCCTGTGGGGCTTGGTGACAAGAAGCGGGGAGAGGAACCCCGGAGCCATCGTCCCCCCGACCTGACCTCAGCAGGTGAGGCTGCAGCTCCCCATCAGCTCCGGGTACAGGTGCTTTGATGCGGAGCCATCGTGCCCCCGACCTGACCTCAGCAGGTGAGGCTGCAGCTCCCCATCAGCTCCGGGTGCAGGTGCTTTGATGCGGAGACAGCGGGATCTCGCCCCCGAGGTCGGCTTAGCTGGGGGACCCTCACAGCCTTTCTCCTTTGCTTGGGGGAAAAGCTTACAGTCGGAGGGGAGAGGCCCAGAGGACGCTTTTGACTCTGGGGCCCTTTCCTCCCGCCACGTAGGAAGCGCCACGGCGTTTCTGCGGAGGGGACCCGGGCGAGGAGTGGTTTAAATTCGGCCCCAGGTCCTTCTGGGGTTTGGCCGCGGCGCCGCCCTCGTTAAGTGAAAAAGGTGAGGGACAAAGGCTCAGCGCAGGTCACGGGGGAAGATGGGAAGCCCTTCAGCGGCCCAGCCGGGCCTGTCGCGGCCACCGTCTCCAGGAAGAGGCCGGTGAAAGCCTCCTGCGCCCAAGGGCGGCCCACCTAGCGAAGGCCGCCCCTTTCAGGCCCCACCTGTCGCTCCTCGGCATGATCACTGAACTTGGTGGCAGTGGGTTTTCAGCCGCTTAAAGCCAAGGGTATGAGAACATTTCTTCGCAAGGGAGACAGTTCACAGAACGCGGTAATTTTAGGAAAAGGCGATTTCAGGAAAAGAGGCCGCAAGGTTTGAACAGTAGCAGCGCCTTCCTCGCGGGTCCTTTGTCCTCTATGGGGAGAGGGGACATTCGTCTGCACATGACATGTTCTGATGGTTGAAAAATGTGTTTCTCTAAGTAAGGGTCTCACTGATCCGAGGCACGAAGTTTGGGGTATTTTTTAATTGTTTTTGGTTTGTTTTTGAGTGAACTAGACGGGGGAAACAGGTGAAAACATAAAATAGATTCGTAGGCCAAGGATCTGTTCTGCAGGAAGCTCCCCCGGCCTCTCCGGGGCTACCCTCGGCGCCCTTGACCCCCAGATCGGCTGCGGCTCCAGCCCCAGGGGGCGAATCCTCTGGGACCCCCAGAAGCTGAGGGGCTGCAGTGGAGGACCTTGTCCCCGGCGGGCTTTTCTGAGCATTGCCCACTGGCAGACACGGGGAAGACACAGAATTTTCTGCCCCAGAGACTTTTTCATGGGAGAACATTTCTGAACCCAAACAGAGCGGAATCGGGCAAGATTCTGAGGCGCCCTCGCTGCCTAGCGCTCCGTCTTGTTCATCCAGGAATGGCTGAGGCTGACGCGACTCCCAGACTGGAGGATTCCTGGCCTGAGCCTCGGGGCTCGGAGACGTCCCCGGGAGAGCGGTGGGCGACAGCGCTGGCCTGACCGTCTCTAAGTGGGGATTTTCCTCCAGGGAGGCAACCTGGGCCCCCAGGGTCACCGTGTCGGGGCAGACCGGAGGCCGCTCCGGGAGCAAAGGTGTCCGTGGGCCGAGGAGGCGCCTGGGTACGGCTCCTGCCGGGAGGACCCGAGAGGCCGCAGCAGCCTGTGGCTGGGCCCGGCCCGTCCTGGGGCGGACCCCAGGGGCTCCCTGCTTCCGAGCACTTTCCAGCCAGAGTGGGTGCTCACGGGGTGGGGCTGGAATCCCCGCTGAGCCTGAGCTTTGGTTCTGAGTCCTGGTTTGGGCACCGCGTGACCGCAGGTGGTTACTTGACACCTTCAGCGCCCACTCTGCTCACCTGCACGGGGGCCTGGCAGGTGCACAGGAAGTGAGGGCGCTGGGACGGCTGTTGAGCTTGTCAGGTGTCATATTTCCAGCTACGTCAAAGACGCAGACATGGTGTGTGCAGCAGGACAGGCAGGCAGGGCGCAGCGGGGCCGGGGTCGGGCCGTAGACCCACCCGGGGCTCATATCCGGGCAGCGAGTCCTGGCCGGGCTGTCCCTGAGGCCAGCCAGGCGGACGGCACACCCACACCTGCCCTAGGGAACAGTGAAGTTTCGTCTGCAGGATCACTGGTGTTTTGCGGGTAGAAGTTCCCTCTCGTTTATTTTCTGAGTCATCCTGAAAAGGAGGGGCTCTTTCCTGGCAGTTGGACGCCTCACCTGTTTTCTCTCTCAGGCGAAGAGCCCTGAGTGACACTGATATATTTAAAGATCTACAGTTTGGATGACATTTCTGCCAAGCGCAGAAAAGGGCATCGCTGCTTCCGCTGCGATAGCTGCCCTTGGGCATGAGGTGCAGGCCACGCCAAGGCCACCTCCCTGCGAGTGACCGAGCCTGGCCGGCCAGACCATCACGCCCGGGAGCCACGGGGATAGGCTCAGAAAGAGCCCGTGAGCCGCCAGCCACGGTCAGAGCCAACGGGACGGGCGGGCATGCTGATGGAGCTTTTAGAGAAGAGCTTCCTCCTGCTGCGGGAGCTGCCGGGGAGAGTGAGCAGAGGAGCCGGAGAACAAAGTTAACGGAGAAGAAAGCAACCGCTGGGCGGTGGAGGCGCACCTGGATCCAGCCGTGTCTGAAGCCACAGCACCCTGGTCTCTTTGGTCACATAAGCTAGTGAAGACATACAGTCCCCCCACCTTTTCTTTTCCTTTCTTTTCTTTGTTTGTTTGTGTGTTTTTTCATTAAGTCAGTTTGCCTTGGGTTTCTATAGATTTTAGGTGAAAAAAAAAATTCGACTTCACTTGCAGTATTGGTCATTTCCTGTAGATGTCTTGCCATGGAGGCAAGTATGAGGCCCTGGTAAACTGCCTAAATAAGTCCGTTTCCAGATAGGGACGTGTAAATTGTCACTGCGGCTCAGATGCACCAGCCAGCATCTTTGGTGCCATCTCCCCATTGTCACTTGTGTCCTCGAAGAATACGAGCATTATTCTAACCTCCTAAGAATGCAGGCTCTTGTGCAGGCTCTTATGTGGCTCACTGTGTAACCCACCAACGCCAACTCCTCGATATTTACCCAAGAGAAATGAAAACCTGCGTCCATACAAAGAACTGGGTAAGAGGGGTCAAAGCAGCTGTCTTCAAACTGGACACAACCCAAATGCCCGGGAAGAGGGGAATGGACCACAAGTCCTGGTGCATTGGTACCAGGGAACCCCACGCAGCAATAAATGCATGGGAATACAGCTCTGATGCCTGCAACGATGCTGGCGAATCTTCTAGTGTCTGGCTGAGTGAAAGAAGCGGGACACAGGCCAGCTGGGGACGAGTTGAGGGCGGGAGAGACTGATCTGCAGTGGGAAAGGCAGGTCAGTCTAGGGTGGTGTGGGGGTAAGCCTGTCTGCCAGGAGGCTCAGCAGAACTTTCCTGGGTGAGGTTTATTGGGTGGAAGTTTTGCAGGTTTCCCTGAGCTGTTATGGGGGTGTGGATGTAAAACAGATCTCAGTAAAGTCCTTTTCTTTCACAATAGCCAACACACGGAGACAACCTAAATGTCCATTGAGTGGATTAAGACGTGGTATGTATATCCAGTGGAATACTACTCAGCCATAAAAAAGAACAAGTAATGCCATTTGCAGCAACATGGATGCAACTAGAGATTCTCATACCAAGTGAGGTAAGTCAGAAAGAGAAAGACAGATACCATATGATATCACTTATATATGGAATCTGAAATATGACACAAATGAACCTATCTACAAAACAGAAACAAACTCATAGACATGGAGAACAGACTCGTGGTTGCCAAGGGGGAGGGGAAGGGAGCGGGATGGACAGGGAGATTGGGGTTAGAAGACCAAAATTATTACATTTACAATGGATAAGCCATGAGGTCCTGCTGTACAGCACAGGAAACTCTATCCAGTCTCTTGGGAGAGAACCTGATGGAAGAGAGTAGGAGAAAAAAGAAGGTATATATATGTATGACCGGGTCACTTTGCTGTGACAGCAGATGTTGGCACAACACTGTAAATCAACTAACTCTATGGGAAAAAAAATTAAAGTCGCTATTTTATTTATTTATATATTTATTTATTTTTAGGGCCCCACCTGCAGCATATGGATTTTCCCAGGTTAGGCACTGAATTGGAGCTTGCAGCTGCCAGTCTACACCACAGCCACAGCAACACAGGACCTGAGCCGCGTCTGTGACCTATATACTGCAGCTCATGGCAACACAGGATCCTTAACCCACTGATGGAGGCCAGGGATCAAAGCTGCATCCTCATGGATACCAGTCAGGTTCTTAACCCGCTAAGCCACAATGGGAACTCCCAAGGTATTTTCTAAAATGAGGTATTCCCCTAGGATTTTCTTAACTTCCCTTCAAAACTCCTAATGTTTATGTTTAAAGCAGTCTTTGGGAAACACAGTTCTTCTCTACTGTGTCTTCCTGTGAATCTCCTGTCCTGTTCACAGAAAACACTTCACTTCTGGTCCCCACATCAAGCTAGTCTCTGCAACACCAGCTTGGGGTCCCTCTGTTTAACTCAGTTCTGACACTATTGACCCAGAGTCACCATGAGAGCCCACAGATGAGCGCTCAGCCGCACCCCGACTGCAGATGCCAGTTACAAGCCCGCGTCGTCCGGCCCCTGTGCTTTTGACCCGCCAGCTGCAGATCCGAGGTTCTAAGGAGCCTTTCGTGCGTCTGAGTAACTCGCTAGGCTTACAAAGCTCTGGGGAAAGCTTACTCACCTTCACCAGTTTATTAAAGGATGCGATAAAGGATACGGGTGAACAGCCAGATGAAGGATGCTGGCAGGGTCCTGGGCGCAGGTGCCGAAGCTCCTCGCTCCCCGTGTGGTATGTGCTCCCCGCCCCCCACTGGGACTTTGGGGACATTTCCTCCTGTGGGCACGACCGAGCACCGCCTCCACTCCCGGTCCCTCTCCTCTCTCCAGAGAAATGGAAATTGCACGTTTCTCATCGTGGCTTGTTTTCTGGGGACCAGCTCTCTGCCCACCCAGGTCATCTCGTTAGAATAAGAGCCGCTCCTGACATTTTTATCTGTTATGAATTTAGAAGGGTTTTAGGAGTCCTTGACCAGGAACTGAACACAGATACATATTTCTCATTTCACAGATAGTCTTATCAAATTGTATTCCATAAGTAGGCAATTAAATCACAACGTAGAAATGCCAGGAGGTCCCTAAAGCTTCCCAGATGTGGAATTCTCCTTGAACCTTTGTGGCTTCACTCCCGCTGTTCTTCAACTTGAAATCGCCGTTCCCCCTTCTCGTTCTGGCAAAATCCTGTCACCCCATTCTTCATCCATTCATCCCCAAAATATTTACTGAGTGCCAGGTCCTGTGACAGGCAGTGGGGCTGCTGAGACATATAAACCTGGGCTCTGTCTTCAGGGACACATGACAGAAAATGGAGTTTTACTTGAACGCCCTTAGACTCATTTTCTGACTGATGAAAAGACTCT
Organism: Catagonus wagneri; assembly: GCA_004024745.2. Lineage (NCBI taxonomy): Eukaryota > Metazoa > Chordata > Mammalia > Artiodactyla > Tayassuidae > Catagonus > Catagonus wagneri. Next base: position 32,438,434 of record PVHT021183524.1, read on the forward strand.
GTCAAAGACTGTTAACCCGTGGCTGCAGCCGCTGTTAACGTCACCTAACAGGGTCTTGCTCACCCCACGCACGTGTAGTTTACAGCCTCCCTGAAGGCTTCCTGTTCACTCTAAAGAAATAGGAGCTTTTGAA
>PVHT021183524.1:32456403-32473632 GCA_004024745.2 Catagonus wagneri
AAAGGGGTCATTCTTTGTATAACTGAATCCTACTAGCTGACAGTCACATTGATTTCTTAGTGTCATTTAAAGTCTGAGTCTGAGGAGCTGCTGTGGCTGTAAACCAGGCGCGAGCATCCCCGGGGGTCACAGTCCGTCCTGGACAGCCGTGCACTCAGCCTCGTAATTTGTACTGTGGACTGTTTCCTCCCAGATTAGATTAAACGCTGCCTTTTCTGTGTGTTCAGATGATGCTTTACAAGTGGGGCACCCCAGGTGGTTTCATCCTGAGCAACTCCACCATTCTCCAGTGGAGGAACGTGAATATTTGCAGTAGACACAAAGTTTTCATCCTGCTAAAAAACAAAAAAAAAACCACTTAATTGTGGTAAAAAGTCCATAACATAAAATTTACCATTTTTAACCACTCCTCGGTGCCCAGCTCAGTGGCATTAAGTCCATTCACAGCGTAGTGTAAGTGTCACTCCATCCGTCCCCAGAACTCTTCCACTTCCCCAGACTGAACCCCTGTCCCCATTAAACACGGGCCCCCCACCCCTGTTCTACTTTCTGTCTCCGAGCGTTTGTGGACTCTTGGTACCTCAGATAAGTGGAGTCGTTTCTCGTTCCTCTGCGGCTGGCTCAGGCCACGGGCTCACCCGCGCTTTTGCACGTGTCGGGATCCCTCCCTTTTGAAGGCCGGCGGCACCCGCCGGGCTGATAGCGCTTCTGTTTATCCGTCGCCTGTCGGTGCACCCTTGGGTGCTTTTCTCCTTTGGGCTCTTGAGCTGATGCTGCTGGGAACCAGGCCTTGCCCTGCGCTAGGTGCACCCCTCCCCCGTGCGCACCCTGCCCCGCGCAGGCCTTGCCCCGCCCAGAGTGGTGGCCGGAGGGACGTCTCTGCGGACGGCTCCGGGGCTGTCAGGCGGCCTGTCTGTGGCCTTGGCCCTGGCCGTCTGCCCGCCACACTCTCTGCTTGGGGAGAAGGACGTGGACGGGTCCTTCCGTCCCTCCTCCTCTGCGTCTCCTCCCACCTCCTGGCCACCCTGCTCCTGGCTTCCCGCAGAGTCCTTGCTGTCACCCGCCTGCTAAGGTCCTTCCAGGTGTCTTTGCTCCTTAAGAGCTGTGGAGCAAGCAGCGTGGATCAGCCAGGGCGGCTCAGACGACACACGTTTGCTCCCTCGCCGTCTGGAGGTTGACGTTCAAGATCAAGGTGTCTCAGGGCTGGTTCCTCTGAGCCACCCCCCCCCCCCCCCCGGCTTGTAGAGGCTGCCTTCTCCCTGTGTCCTCACCTCTTACAAGGTCACAGATATGCTGAATCGGGTCCAGCTCAAAGACCTTTGGAGTGAACTACCCTGTCAGGCCCCATCTCCCAACACGGCACATTCTGAGGTGCTGGAGTCAGGACGTACACAGGAGGATCTTGGGCGAAGGGACACAGCGCAGCCGTGACACCTGCGTTCCTGCCCTTAGCCCGCGTAGGGCAGCCCTGGGTCTTTATCTATGACTGTTTCCCAAAAACCCCAGGCCTGTGCGTTCCATGACCCCAGGACCGGCCCTCCCCCCCAGACTCTGAGCTCGTCCACACCCCGGCCCCAAACCCCAGTGTTTGGTTCTAAATTGCATCTGAGTGGCTTTTTTTTTTTTTTTTGGTCTTTTTAAGGCCATACCTGAGGCATATGGAGGTTCCTAGGCTAGGGGTCAAATCGGAGCTATAGCTGCCAGCCTACACCACAGCCACAGCAATGCGGGATCCGAGCCGTGTCTGCAACCTACTCCAGAGCCACAGCAACGACAGATCCGAGCTGCATCTGCGAGCTACGCTGCAACTCGTGGCAACGCCAAATCCTTAACCCACTGAGAGAGGTCAGGGATCGAACCTGCGTCCTCATGGATACTAGTCAGATTCGTCTCCTGTGAACCACGACAGGAGCTCCATGAGTGGCTCGTTTCACTCCCCACTTCAAGTTGGGCCTGGCTGGCGGGTCTTCACGGTCCCCACCGGCCACTCCTGCTTCTGTCCCCACTGAGCAGCACAGGGACCCTGTAGCCTGGCCCTGCTCGGTCTTCAAACAACCTCAGCTCTGCACATGGAGGCCACCCCCGTCCCCGTCAGCCCGCCCGTGGCTCTGGGCCTTTCCCGCTCCCCGACCCTCTGTGCCAGTCCCCACCCCACCTGCCAAGCACGTTCTCAGCGTCCGGCCCTGGCGGTGTCCCCCACGGTGAAGTGAGGTGGGGGCTTGAGGCCCTTATTGGGGGTTGGTGCAAAGTGATTGAATTCTAAGATGACAAGAAGAGGAAGGACAGCGCTGCAGGTGGACTCCGGCCAGAGCCCGGTTTCAGCGAGCCGCTGAGGCCTTCCAGGGGTGGTGTGACGTCTGTTGAAAGAGCAGCTAAGCCAGCTGCGGTTTGTCCCGGGCTCCAGAGCCCAGATGTCTTTAAGCCGCTGTGTTCTTGAGCTTGGAGTCACAGAGCCTTTCCTTCCAGTGAAGCCTGTATGGACAGAGTTGGTCTTTCTGGATCTGGGCCAGGGGAGGGGGGGTCTGGAAAACCTGGGCTCACCCGGGGGGACGGGGGGACCTGTGGGACCCAGGCAGTGGGTGTTAAAATTCTGGGATGTTTCCACGCGGTACGATTTCTCCCCCGAGGGACGTGGGGCAGTGTCTGGAGACAGTGTGGTTGTCACAGCCCAGGAGGGGGCGCAGCCGACCCCGCAGGCAGGGACCATGGGCGGTACAGTCCGTGGCATGATGCAAAGGACAGAAGCCCCGGCGCAGCGTGAACCACCCCCTGGGTGGCGGGCGCCGGGTCTGAGGCGCCCAGTCAAGGCCGGGATAGCCGCTCGTCGCCCGCCTGGACCCCGCCCGGCACAGGGCCAGCCGTCAGCCCGGGCGAGACCGCGGCTCCCCCGTCACTCTGGCCGGAGCTGCAGAGATGACAGGGTGACCGCCTGGCCGGGCCCTCTGCCCCGTGAAGAAAGCATCTGCCAAGCGCGACGCTGCTGGAAACGGGGCTGGGCGGGCGGCGAGGCCTGGCCTGGGTGCCTGGCGTGCGTACCTGCCCGAGTTGTTGCTGATGACCCGGCTGCTCACCAACTAGGTCTTTTGAACCTCTGCTCAGAATAGTGGTTAATTACTTGAAAAGGAAACATTTATTTGCCAGTAAAAAAGTATCTATTTTCAAAATGGCTCTCATTCAGACTCGCCTTTCCCACAATTAATTCCCATTAAGGTGCTTTGATAGTGTTTTCAGCAGTGGGAAATGAGAGCTGCCCCGTGGGACCAGAAGCAGCCGCAGGCACTGCTTACGGTGTCCGAGTGGCAGACCCAGGGGTGGTCCTCCTGTGACATCCCCCACCACACCGGTCCCTCCCAAAGCCAGCCTTTGGGGTCACAGGGACTCTGGGCCAGGGGCCCCTCCACTGACCGAGGTGACCGCCCGCTTCAGGGAGGCCCACACCCCGGAGAGTCCGCCCTGCCAGCAAGTCTTTTCTTCCTTGGAGGCCCCGGCGCCGTCTGTCTGTCCTCCCTCCGACGGTCTGTGCTCCCTGGCGACCTTAGGAAGGAGCCGTGAGCGCTGCAGGCGGGCAGTTCTTAGCTGGCTCTCAGAAGTAACGTCGAGTAGGAAATACAGATGCTCTGGGAGTTCCCACTTTGGCTCAGCAGTAATGAACCCGACTGGGATCCATAAGGACTCAGGTTCAATCCCTGGCTTCACTCGGTGGGTTAAGGATCCGGCATTGCTTGAGCTGTCGTGTAGGTCGCAGACGTGGCTGGAATCTGGTGCTGCTGTGGCTGTGGCTCAGGCCGGCAGCTGCAGCTCTGATTCGACCCCTGGCCTGAGAACTTCCATGTGCTGCGGGTGTGGCCCTAAAAAGGGAAAAAAAAAAAAAACTCTGACCAGCAGTCACCCAGCGAGAGGTCAGCAATGTGAGAAGGTGACACGTCTTGGTTGGGGCCTGTCCACAGCTTGGAAGCTTCTGGAGCCACCGCCAGGTGAGTGAGGCCAGTCTTCTAGGTTCCAGAGGAGGGTTTTTTGTTTGTTTGTTATTCCCTGTAATAGAAGATTTATTTTTAACCTTTTTTCTGGCAAATCCCATAAGAAGCCACTTTTCAAAATGGATTATATCAAGGTTATGAGGTTGTTTTGTGTTTCTTTTGTTCTGTGCGCCTGCTGGTAACGCGTGTGACTTGAATTGTGCTGTAAGTGTACGCGGTGGGCTCTCTCCTTAGTTTTCACCTGCTGGCTTGTTTTTGTAACGCTGGTCCTCTTTTTTTTTTTTTTTTTTTTTGCTTTTTAGGGCCACACCTGCAGCATATGGAGGTTCCCAGGCTTGGGGTTGAATAGGAGTTGCAGCTGCCGGCCTACACCACAGCCACAGCAATGCAGGATTCAAGCTGCGTCTTTGACCTGCATCACAGCTCACGGCAACGCACGATCCTTACCTCACTGAGCGAGGCCAGGGATCGAACCCGTGTCCTCATGGATCCTAGTCGGGTTTGTTACTGCTGAGCCACAGCAGGAACTCCAATTCTGGTCCTCTTTTGACCGAGCCCCAGGCAGGTGACTTACGGGAAGCGGGTGAAGACAGGAAAGCCCCGGCTGTGATTCTGGGTCGCGTTCCAGTAGCAGTCTGGGGGAAGCTGAAGTGACCTGAACAGGTGGCGGGTCACCCGAAGTTCAAGACTCAGTTTATGATGCTGAGAGCAGGTTCTTCAGTCTCCAAAAGGCACTTTCTCCTACCGAGCGGGTGTGTGGCCCGCGGCAGCCTTTGTTCTTAGCGATCTGGTTGAATCTGTACAGAGAGCCGGGGTGGCGGCCTGAGCTGCCCGGGGACATGCATGCGGGGAGGGGACCACACAGGGAGAGTCCAGAGGGCGCGACATTCACGTTGGCTGGGCAGCCGTGCGTGCCAGGAGCCGGGGGCGATCTGGGCGGGGAGCCTGTGCGGGCCGTGGAGGCAGAGTGGGGGTCGGCGGGGGGATGCGGGGGGTTCCCGTGTCCCCGAGGAGGTCAGCAGGGAGGTAATCCGCTCAGATAGCAGAAAACCTCGGCGGGCCCCAGCTCTGGAATAGGCAGGAATATGAAGACGTTTCTGGGGTCAGGGGTACCCCACAGCTCATCCCGGTCCGCCTCGGGGCTGGTTCATCCTGTTGCCGCGTGGGGAGGCTGGTTCTACTCGGGCCGCTGTAACAAAGCACCGCGGCCCGGAGCGGACACGGTGGGGTTCATTGCTCACCGACTGGAGGCTGGACGTCCCAAGAGCAAGGTGTCGGCGAGGCCGTTTCTCCTGAGGCCTCTCTCCTTGGCGTGTGGCTGCCGCCTGCTCCCTGTGTGCTCACGGGTGGTCCCTCTGTGCATCTGCGCCACATTTCCTCTTATAAAGACACTGGTCATGCTGGGTTGAGGTTGCTCATGACCTTGCTTTGACTTAATTACCTTTGTTTGTTTGTTTCGTTTATTTGTTTTCGAGGGCCACACCCGAGGCACAAGGAGGTTCCCAGGTTAGGGGTCGAATCGCAGCTGCTTTAGCTGCCGGCCTACACCACAGCCACAGCAACGCGGGATCCGAGCCACGTCTGCAGCCTACACCACTGCTCAAGGCAACGCTGGATCCTTCACCCACCGAGCAAGGCCAGGGATGGAACCCGCAACCTCATGGATACTAATCGGATTTGTTTCCCCTGCGCCACGGTGGGAACTCCCTTAATTAATTCTTTAAAGCCTGTGGCCAAATTCAGCCACATCTCAGGTGCTGAGGGTTACGGGGCTTCAGCAGGTGGATTCCAGGGAAGCGATGAGCCAGTGGCAGGTGCCGAGCCTCGTGCTGGCATCACAATTTCCCGACAGCGGCTCTGTGCCGCCCCCGTCCCCCGCCCTGGCCTGGGGTGGGGGGTGACAGCCTCTCCTTCCAGCCTGGAGCGTCAGCCCTTCTCTCACCTGCACCCCCAGGTGGAGTACCCGCCCTGGACCAACGCCGTCCCCGTGCCACATCAGCTGGGTTCACGGGGAATGGGTCAGAGGAGTTCCCTGGTGGTGCAGTGGATTAGGATCCGGTGTTGTCAGTGCTGTAGCTGTTTATTGCTGTGGCGCAGGCTTGATACTTGGCCTAGGAACTTGCACAAGCCGCACGTGTAGCCCCCCCAGAAAAGAATGCGTCTTAAAGATGCGGCCCCTCGGGGGGTGGGGCACGGTCCAGTCCACGGTTTCGTCTGTGGACTATTGGCTTCATCTTTGCCTCTGGTGTGCCTAGAGGGGAAGGGGTGGGCAGTGCCCCGTGGGTGGCCTTGGTCACGTGGGCGTGCCCCCCTCCAAAAGAAACCAAAAAGGGAGTCCGGCGAGCGAAGAGGTGGCCCCGGGACCGCGGCCCCACAGCTGCCGTGAATCACTGGCGTGGGGGAGGGGGCGTGTGGGGGAGGGGGCGCGTGGGGGGGCGGGGCTGCTCAAGTCTCATCCCAGGTTCGGGCTGTGAGCAGCACAACTCCGACCTCCTGCCGCGTCAGAACCGTGCCGGCACCCCTCATTCTCCCGCCACCCCCATCTTAGGAAGACCTGGGTAAGCCTGGGGATAAAGAAGCTTTAGAACAAGAGGCCAAACAGCCGGTGTGTCACCACCCCCGCCCCCAGGGCTGAGCTGGCGGCCCCTTTGTAGGGGTGTCTGCAGGGACACGCCAGGCGAGGTCCGTCCCGGCTGACCTGCCTTACAGGATCCTGCTTGTTCCCTTGGGGGAAGGAGGGGGCGGTTAGGAGCGGTTTCCCAACGCGGGCGGGGCGCGGGGGGAGAGGGGGCTCTCCCGGCCCCCCTGCCGGCTGCGGACTTTAATGGAAGCAGGAGATGCGAGCTCATGGTTCCCACCGGTTTTGAACATGGAAAACCTCATTTCTCCCAGGTTTTCCCATTGCTCCGTATCGTGAGTCACTGAGCGCTTTGTTGGAAGTGCGTCTGGCCCGTGGGCACGCGTGATCCTGGGTGGGGCCTGCCCCCCTGCCGAAGCAAATAGAGGCGCCAGCGAGGTACCGCTGTGGGGCTAACAGCTTAGGCGCCGGAGGCCCCGCCGCGGTCAGCGCAGGGGATGCCTGGGTCCTGACGCCGCTTGGAGTTGCTGAGCCCGGGAGGGAATTCGGGGCTCGGCTTTCCCGGGCGTCCTCGCTGCGCTTAGGCCGGCGGGGTTGTGATGGGCAGCTGGGCGCAGCAGCCAGGAGCTTGGTGCCTTTAGGCGTTGTAACAGCAGCCACGTGATCTGCAAAAATGGTGCTTTGAAAAAGCCTTTACACGTGGGCTTGTTCACAGTCTGGCGGCCGACCTAACCGCCAGCGCCGCGTGGTTGTGAGGCCGGGCTGATCCAGGTGCCGAGCGCGGGCGAGCCCGGTGGGTCAGCGGGGAGACCCGGCCTCCATTCCCGGCTCTTCACCGCTTTTCCAGTTGGACCTCCGGCCCTGGAGTCACTTGGCCTCCCGGAACCTTATTTGGGGTGGAGATACCACTTAATGCGTCCTAGGCTTTGTGGGATTCAGTGAACCGACCCAGGTGCAGGCCCCTTCCCTGCAGACCGCAAGCTCGGAGACCTGCGTTTCCTGAGTCCTTTTCTCAAGGAGCCCCCACACCCCACCCCGGCCCCTGGGTGGGTGGGGGGCAGTGCTACTGCCACCATGCAAATCGCCGTAACTGTGAGCCATTTATGCGCTTAAAGCAAGACGTCTGGGAGGAGGTACAGGACATGGTTAATTTCAGTCCTGGCAGATGACTCTTGTGGCAGGAGGCCAGCCAGCTGCACCGCGGCCACCTGGGGCCACCTCGTTTTCTCACCTTCAGAAAACAGCGAGCTACGAGAGGGCACAGCACATAGCAGGGTAACCTCCTCTGTGCTCGTCCTTGTCTTTCGATCTGTTAGTCAGCTGCCCCTGGGTGCCCCCCGCCCCGTGTGTCTGTAGAAAGGCTGGAGCCTGGGCGTCCCCCCCCCGCCCCCAACAGCCGGTTCAGGGATTCTGTGCTCTTCCTCTGAAAGGCTCCCAGCCTTGACCTGGGTGGTTATGACAAGAGCGGCGCCAAGCCAGAGCCCACCTGAGTGTGATTTCAGCTGGCATTTGAACTCCGTTTAAAAGTTGGTTTGGGGAGGTTCCTGTTGTGACTCAGCGGTGCCTGTGAGGACGCGAGTTCGATCCCTGGCCTCGCCCAGTGGGTTAAGGACCCGGCATTGCCACAGGTTGTGGTGGAGGCCACAGATGCGGCTCGGATCCCACGTTGCTGTGGCTGTGGTGTAGGACTTCAGCTGCAGCTTGGATTCGACCCCTCACCTGGGAATATTCGGCCGTAAAAAGAAGTTGGTTTTGGTGTGTCCCCTCTCTAACCCTCCGGGGGCTCCCCCCACCCTCCACCCCCACCCCCACCCTCAAGTCTGCCCCGAAATTGTAGTCTTTTCCAGAACAGCTGCCTCTCCACTCGCCCCCCAGCCCTGGCCTGGCCCCGGCTGGCAAGGTTCAGAGGGCATCTCATGACCGGAGGAGCCCCGGGCCCCTCTGTGCCCTTAGACCCTGGAGGGCGAGGACGGCTCTTTCTGCACCTGTTGCTCGCTGGGGTCTGACACCTGGGAGTGGCCAGTGATGGTCATTAAATACTGAAGGCGTGTCCCCCGCTGAACACGCGGACGAGCCCCCGGGCTTCAGGGGTGGTGAGGTCAGCAGGGCCCTGACCGTTCACACCTTGGGTTTGTCATTGGTAGGACTGGAGCACGATCTCATTTCACTTTTTTTTAAAGGTTGGTAAAATACATAGAAAATCAAATTTACCGTTTGAACCATTTTTAAGTATGTAATTCACTAGCAGTAAGAGCACCATAATGTGCAACTGTCACCACCATTCACCCCCCAGAAGTTTTTCCTCTCCCTGAACTGAACCTCTTTCCCGTGAAACGCTGGTCCCCGCCCCCTCCTGCCACCGCGTCCCCCACCGTCCTGTTTCTGTCTCTGTGAATCGGAAGACTCTGGGGACTTCTCGTAAGTGGGGTCAGAGTTTCCCTTTGGGGCCGGCTCACTTCGCCAAACCCCGTGTCCTCGGCATTCTGCTGTGCCGTGGCCCCCGTCAGGGTTTCCTTCCTTTTCAAGGCTGAATAGCATTGCACCGGGCCCGTGGACCACGTTCTGTGAATCTCTGTGTGTCCGTGGACCCTGGGGTTTCCTCTCCCTTGGGGCGTTATGCTGCTGTGCACACGGACATACGCATGACTGTGTCCCCGCTTTCCCGTCTCTTGGGCACGTAGGCCGCTTCTTAAAGGGTCTGTAAGCGCCGCTGAATCGGGACTGCGTGTCCTGCTGCGAGAGAGGTGGAGGCAGGCAGCGTGGGTGCAGCTCTTTTCCAGGAGGCTGGACTGTACACAGTGATTGCCTTTTGCTGCGGTTGACCTTCGGCGTATCATTTCCTAAGAGTATTTAATGTTTGTCCATCTGTTACCAATTAGCCTTTAGGATTCTTCCAGACAGAGAAGCATAGTGACGTTTTTAATTTTCTCTGATCAAAGTGAGAAAACAAGTTCCTCTGCTTACTTTGCTATTCCTCAGACCCACGGAAATAGCAGCTCCCCTCCCCTTGCGTGGAGGCCGGGGGGAAAGAACTGTCTCACCCCAGGCTCAGAATCCCAGAATTGTCGTGTTATAATAATTTGCATTGAGATCATGTATTAGGTCAAAGGGCAAACAAAATATACGTGGCAACTTCTCTGTTCTTCAGTCTGAAAAGATGCCCTTTTAAGTGTGTGTGTGGGAGGGTTTTGGGGCCTCCTGAGTTGGGGACCTTCAGGATGCCTGGTGCACAGTGACAGTAAAGGCTCTGAGAAGTCCTGCAGAGGAAACTCCGGCTTCACCCTGTTACCAGTGCCCTTCCATGCACTTTCAGAAAGTGCCCAGCTGTTGACTTAGAAGTTGAATGCTTCTTGGGGTCCCCTCATGGCTCAGCCGGTTAAGGATCCAGTGTTGTCACCACTGTGGTGAGGGTTTGATCCCTGGCCTGGGAACTCCTGCACGCTGCAGGTGCAGCCCCCCCCCAAAGGGAATGCATCTCAAAGTTGCAGCCCTGCAGGGGAGCACAGCCTGGCTGAAGGTCTTGTTTATGGACCGGTCGCTGATTAGCAAGGCCACACCCACTAAACCCCAGACACTGATGCGCTTGATACTGTTGCAGAAAGAGTGGGGTTTCTGCCGCGCAAGTTCCAAGCACTGTAATTTCAGATGCACTCACAGCAGAGGACACCTCTCAGGGTGTAGCAGTCCCAGACCTGTCGCCAGGAATAAATCCTGCGTGATCCTGACCAGCCTGGTGGTGGTGGGGAGGGCTGAGAACAGGCACGCAGCCGTCAGGGCCCAGCAGGAGACCGACCACCTGCGGCCCGGCCCGGCCACTCGCTCGGCCCCCTTCCTCCTGCTCCCGGCTGAGTCTGCTCCCCGTTTCCGTCCCGCACGGGGCCGGCTGATGTGGGTTCTTCACCAGGGTCCGTTCGCCAGGGGCACCGCAGTGCCAGGTACCGCTCGGGAAGATGCTTCTGGCTTTGGCTGCAGGATGCTTTTTGAGGCTTATTCGAGGAAAATCTGGGAGACTGTTAGCTGACCCTCAGGATGTGGGAGACCCCCGGGGGGGACAGCGGGGCTCTGACTCAGGGCCGTGTCGGCGTGTCCGCGTCCCGCCGGGCTTGGGCGGCCGGAGACAAACTGCAGCGTCACCTTTTGCTGTCATATTGCCAGTTCGGCTCAGTGCTGGGGAGAGATTAGCAGTCGATTCAAGGCAAAAAGTAAAATGTAAACACACTTTTGGGTGTAATAGGGCTTCTAGCTTTTGAGAACTGACCTTTTTTCCTCGAGGTCTATTTAATGACTGGTGGTGGGACATCTAGGACTTGGGGCTGTGTGACTGTCCCCCGTCTGCCACCAATGAGGCTGAAGTGAAGGGCATCGCATTCAAGCTCTGGGGAAGGACGTGGAAGTCACGTGGCCCCAAGCGGAGCTGTGCCCGCTCCCCAGCAGTGCACACAGCTGCGCCCTGGGGTGGCGTCTGTACTCAGCTCTCTCGCTTCCTGAGCTGGTGCTAGCCATGCGGGCTGCGTGTGCCGCTGGAAAATAGCCCTTAGTTTGGCTCAGTGAGGGCGCGGCTTGGTGAGGAACGCAAGATTCCAAATACCAAAATGCATTTTCTTTTTCATGTTTATATTTTTTAGAATTTATTGTGTATGAAGTAGAGTTGAGTCGCAGTGTTGTGGCCGTGTCCGCCGTGCGGCAAAATGACCCCGTCATACGTATTTATCCATTCCCTTTCTTACATTCTCCTCCATCAGGTTCTGTCCCAAGAGACTGGATAGAGTTGCCTGTGCCGGACAGCGGGACCTCATTGCTTATTGATTCTAGATGTAGTTAATAGCTTGCATCTGCTAGCCCCAAATTCCCCGTCTGTCCCACCCCACCCCGGCAACCCCAAGTCTGTTCTCTATGTCTGTGCCAAAGCCCTTTTTGAAAGTAGTTTTATTAGCTCTCATTCAGGTGTTACTCACCAACAGACAGAAGCCCCAAGGAGCTGCTTAAGTGACAGACAAAATTAATGAGTAATAACTACCTGTACTGGTGACTGCGCTAGGCACACGCTTTCTATTCGTTTTGACTCATAACAAACCTACAGTGCACGTTTGTGACTCTACGGTGGGTGTTGCAATGGAGGGCCCCCCCGGGGGGGGGTAGCTCACCTGGGTCACGTGACTAGTACCGAAACTCGGGTCCGTGGACTGAGAATCTGCTGTCGCCATGTGCCCGGCTGCTCTGGACAGACGGTCACCTCCCGCCAGCCCAGCCCCCGGTTGGTCTCTGGCATCCATGCCCCCCCCCTCCCCCCGTTCTTGTTTATCACACGATGCTCTTGCTCAGAGGCTGGGCGTAAACTGCAGCCCGGCCCGAGGGCAACCAAGTCAAACAGGCCAGATGGGTAAAAACTCCATCACAGAGTTCTACTAGGGCTTCTGTGAGTCTGGGTACCTTTGGTGTGGGTTTTTAATCTCTTTTTAAATTGAAGTATAGTTGTGTTAATTTCTTCTCCACAGCAAAATGATTCAGCTCTACGTAGATACATTTTAAAAATAACCTTTTCCAATGGTACATCGTAGGCCACTGGACAGAGTTCTCCGTGCCATACAGCAGGACCTTGGTGTTTGTCCCCTCGGTGTATAAGAGCTCACACCTGCCGACCCCAGCCCCCTCTCCCTTGGCAACCACAAGGCTGATCTCTATGACTGTGGGTCTGTTTCTGTTTCGTAGATAGATAGATTCGTTTGTGTCCTATTTCAGATTCCACATATAGGTGATATCATATGGTATTTGTCTTTCTCTGACTTCGCTAAGCGTGAGAATCTCTAGTTGGCATCTGTGTTGTTGCGAATGGCATGATTTTGTTCTTTTTGTGGCTGGATCATATTCCATTGTGTATGGGGCACACGGTGTGTGTGGGGTGCAGCTGAGGGGGTCTGTGTACCTGTTTTGTCAGGTCCTTGTGGCCGTCCTTGTGGAAAGGTGCTCGATCGTTGAGACCCACTGTTGTGCTGGTTCTGGTTTGAGTCCGACAAAGCAGACTGCATCCTTGTTTGAAGAGGCCATTTCTTGTAATATCCTTCATGTCTTTCAAGATGGTTAGCCCGGCGGTGAAACAAGGTAAAAGCTGCTTTAGAGTCTCACCCACTCGGATTCACCTGCTGTTAAAAAGGGGACTGTTTGTTAAGAAGCCCTAGAGTAGGTCCCAATTAGAATTAAAGTTAATTTTTAAAAACGCTTGTGTTGTAAAGGCTTTGGACCAGAGTGAAGGTGGTGCTGACAGATGACCTTGAGGCTGTTATCCTTCTGGGCACTGATGGGCCTGAGTGGTTTGCGGGAGGGCCCTGTGTCCCTGCACACCAGGCCGAGCCGCCAGGAAGTGAGATCTCCCAGCCTGGACTGGGCTGACGGTGGCTCAGCTTCAAGTGTTTTTATTTTGAGCAAGTCACTTTCCTCTCTGGGCTTCAGAGTTCTCATGTTTTTTTAAATTAGGTGTTGACCTTGACTTTTCCCAGCATTTTGGGACTCATAGTCTATGAAAAATGAGATACCGTGATATAACTTTTAATGGCTGCCTTTGATTCAAAGCTGCCATTCACAGAGACTTTACAAGCAATTTTTGTTTAGTTGTTGTAACGATGAGTAACACCACAGCTACCCTTGCTTCCATGTACCTGCAGTCTTTTGAATACCTGGCAAGGCAAATGCTCTAACCACTAACAATTTAATAAAAACCAGAGAAAAATTTTTGTATTTCCGTGAGCAGTGGCTGTTTCTTTGAGTTTTTTAGGGGAAAGGATGTCAGTTTTAGTCAGACACAGATTTATAATCTTCTGCTGGAGAACCACGTGATCTTAGATTAGTTGCGTCCCCTTGGCCTCAGTTTCTTCACCTGTAAAATGGACATGCTGGTCATAAGCCCGTGTTGTAGGGTTGTTGAGATGCCCGACTGAGACACTCAGTGGAAGCAGCCAGCAGAGCACCCGGACCATGACAGGTGCTTAAAAACGTTGAGACGGTGCTGAATATATATAACAGATTTTTTCTCTTAAAAGAGAATTATTCATTGTTTTAAATACATTTCTCATACACCCAACATCCTATTGGCTTTTATAATAAAACTAGAATTCTCTTTCCCTTGGGAAAAATGACTAACAGTGAACTGTTTGGTGGAAACATTTTAAAAATTGTATTGCCTTATAAATTTCATATTCTAATTATATCTTAATTATTGAAATCCTATTTGAAGAAGCAATCCCAGGGAGAAAGAGGGCTTGAGCATGCACGGCCGCAGCGAACACAAGCAAACCCAAGAGCTCCTCCACTTCCAGGGTGGCGGCTCCCCCAGGCTGTCCCTTCACAGCTGCCCTTCCCAGACATCAGCTTAGAAGCTAAGGACATATGGTCCCTTTCCTCAGGGAGCTCACAGGCACCTGCCAGGGTGGACAACATTCCCTGTGAAGGACCGACTGGTAGGCGTTTGCTGCTTTGCAGGCCGTCTGGTCTGTGTTGTCACTGCATCCGCGGCTGTGCGTCAGCAGAGACGGATGAAGGAGTTTTGTGCTCCAGTCAGACTATGGGTACCAGATAGGTGGCAGGGCCAAATTTAGCCTGTAGGCAGTAGTTCGCCAGCCCTGAGCTGGTGAAAGAAAGGTTTATAAACAACAGGCACTTATGACATATTGTGATAAATAGTCTGGGTGTTTATCATGAATACAAGACCCCAAAGAAGTACTGAGCAGAGATGGGGGTGGGTGGAAAGAGACCGTCTCGGTTGAGTTTATTAAACCGGATAGAAATATGGTCATGCATGCATTGTATCCTCTCATTTTGGGTCCTGTGCACCTTTGACTTCACTAATTATAAGTGATCTATGCCCACTGAAAGGAAAAATGCCAGCAGGACGGCAAGGCTGCCGTTCTCAGGCCCATGGGTGACATCGGTTTTAGATAATTTGGGTTTTAATGAATTTTATTCTTGGAATAGGCATTGAGCCAGGAGAATTGGGGTGTGTGTGGATATCTAGGGCCAGGCAGAGAACACTGAGGCTTTTGGGAGCTGGTGGTGCCCAGGCTGGCGAGCAGGGGGCAGCCATGTGCTGGTGGGGGGTGGGGGTGGGAAGTGACTCATGACTTGGTGACGGGGAACTTCGAGGGGTTGTGTCAAGTCAGAGACACAGCCTGCCAGCCAGTGGGAAGGGGTGGAGGCACTGGTTTTCGCAAGGGAAAGATAATTTTCCTTCTGCCTCTGAGTTCTTCCGCGATTGCTCACCTGGGTTGTCAAATATTTCTCATGGCGAGATCTGCTGTCCAGAGATTCCCCAGACTTGGCTCCTTTCCGGGACTGGGGAGGCTGCCTTAAAGGCTAAAGTCTAGTTTTGCTGTGGCGCTCTGTTATTCTAAAAGAGCCTTTAGGTAACACATGTAACAACTTGTTAATTTCCCTCCAGGAGCCTTTCTGTTACTTAATAGCAATTGCACTCTAGCCGGGTCTGTCGATTTCACTTGGGGCCAGAATGATTCCCTGGGTGAATTGCTCAGGGCAGTGGAGGGTTATTCCCCTGACCCCCACTCCTTCCTTTCTGGGTTGCAGTAGCCCTCTTTAATTTGCAGGGTTACTCTCAGTCTCTGTTTTTGCAGGTAGAGCATTTGCATGGCGTGCTTTGGAAAGGCTTGGCGGCGTTTCGGTTGATAGAAGAGCCTTTGCTTATCCGCTGTGTCTGCCGCCTGGGTGCAGAGCTTCGTTGTCCCCAGTGCCGTGGGGGCGTCCTGCCGAGGGAACAGGAGCCCTGGCCAACAGACCTCTCCTAACCCTCGCTTCCTTCCAGAAAAAGCAGAGGAAAACTGAGTGGGACCTCAGCCCCTCCCAGAGATGGCGTCACAGCCACCTCTCGGGGCCTGTTGAGGTGGTCAGCTGTTTCCTCTTTACATTCTCTTTTTAAATTTTTATTTTTTTTAATTGAAGTATAGTTGATTTACCTTATTGTATTCGTTTCAGGTGTACAGCGAGGTGATTTTTGGCATACATGTGTCTATGTATATGTCTTAATTCTTTAACGTTATAATTTATTGCAAGATATTACATGTAACTCCCTGCACTATAAATAAGGTTTTATATTTCCAGCCCTTTAAAAATCTCCTTCAGATTCAGGAGTTCCCTGGGGGCACGGTGGGTTAAGGGTCCGTGTTGTCTCAGGTTTGGTCCCTGGCCCAGGAACTGCCACATGCCACGGGCATGCTCACAAAAAGTTTTTCAAGAATTGGAGCTCCCGCCGTGGCTCAGCAGGTTGAGGACCTGACTAGTATCCATGAGGACTCGGGCTGATCCCTGGCCTCCCTTAACAGGTTAAGGAACTGGTGTTTCCATGAGCTGTGGTGTGGGTCACAGTCGCGGCTTGAACCCCACGTGGCTGTGGCTGTGGTGTAGGCCGGCAGCTGTAGATCCGATTTGACCCCTAGCTTGGGAACTTCCATATGCACTTGGTGTGGACCTAAAAAGACGAAAAAAAATAATTTTTTAATTAAAAAGAAAAATGATCAAATTCAGTAAGAATCAGGAAAGCCCCCAAGGGTGACAATTTGAAGCAATTGTTCCCCTTTCTCTGCCGCTGTGAAGTTGGCAGTCAGCAGCAGGCAGCAGGAGTAAGAGTCATCACTGGAAGAAAAAAAGACTGAGATAGAGACCACCGAGTCAGGGTTAGAATGAACCTGCAACTACACTGCTCAGAAATGGGCTTGGAGGAGTTCCCGTTGCGGCTCAGAGGAAACAGTCCCGACTAGCATCCGTGAGGGCACGAGTTCGATCCCTGGCCTTGCTCAGCGGGTTAAGGATCCGGCGTTGCCGTGAGCTGTGGTGTAGGTCGCAGACACGTCTTAGATCCCACGTGGCTGTGGCTGTGGTGTGGGCCGGCAGCTGCAGCTCCTCATTAGCCTGGGACCCTCCATATGATGCCGGTGTGGCCCTAAAACGCAAGAGGAAGAAAAGTGGGGCTGGAGACATTTACCAGCTCTGCTGCTGTGGTTTTGGAACGTTTCCCTGGTGAGAGGGGTGCAGGTTTGCTGCTGTCTTTCTTCCAAGGGGCGCGAACGGCTCAGAGTAGCTTTTTGATGCGCCTGCTTTCCTCCTCGTGCCGGGCTGGGGAGTCTGGCACCAAGGTGAAGAAAAGGTTGAGGAGCCATTTGAGCATCAGTTAATGAAATACAGAAGCAAAACTGAAAAAAAAAAACATTCCCCAGAGCATCTGGCAGGGTCGCTCCTCATGTCACCTAGGGAAGTTTGCGGGAGTGCCAGCTCGCATTGGCAGTTGTGTTGGCTACCGTCGACAGTGACGCCCCTAAAACTGGAGGATGAGCTTAGAGGGAAAAGCAGAGAGTAATTTGGGGTTTTCCAAACTGCTAGATCTTAAAAAAACAGATAAAACAAGCAAAAAAAAAAAAAAAAAAAAAAACGGAAAACAGCCTAAGGGAGTTCCCACCATGATGCAGTGGGTTAGGGATCTGGCATTGCCGCGGCTGTGGCTCAGATTCAGTCCCTGGCCCGGGAACACTATATGCCACCAGTTTGGCCATAAAAGAAGAAGAAAAAAAAAACAACTTTGAAAAACACGGGCCGGTACAGGCTGCATAAGGGTCGAAAAGCTGATTGTAGCTAATGTGCTTCATTAGTTCAGGTTACTTGACCAGCTTTCTGGGCGGG
>PVHT021183524.1:32486379-32558329 GCA_004024745.2 Catagonus wagneri
TTCTGAAGACATTTCTTTGGGGGGGGGTCAAGGTTGGGGGGTTGTGGCAGGTTTCCTGGAACTCCCCCCCAGGGCTGTTGGTCTCCGTTCCCTGATTTACAGAACAAGGGGTGACTGTCCCCGCCGGGGGGTCTGGGAGGGACGCGGACCTTGCGCTCCCACCTAGCGGGCGCCCCCTAACCGTGTCGCTGTCCGCGCAGGTTCGGCCGGCGGCCCGTGCTTCTGCTCTGCGTCATCTCCATCCTCATCTTCGGTCTGGCCGTGGCGCTGTCCGTGAACGTGACCATGTTCAGCACGCTCAGGTTCTTCGAGGGCTTCTGCCTGGCCGGAGTGATCCTCACCCTGTACGCGCTGCGTAAGTAGGGGCCTGCGCGGCGGCGCCGGGGGGACAGGGGCTCAGGGAGGGGTGCCTGCGCGCCTCGGTTGGGGCGGCGGCCTTCTGGAAGCACAGACCGCAGGCCTCGTCCGCCGCGAAGCGCTGGTTGCTCCCGGGCCGGGTCTCCAACTCTCCCTCCACCGTGGGCGCGGGCGCAGGACACGTCGGAGGAGGCGGGGTCTGTGTAGCTGCTGAAGCCGGTAGCAGCCCGCAGCGGGTGTGGACGGGCTTTGGCGCCTCCCGAATTTCGTGTGTTTCTGGGCTCGTCTAGGTCCGTGCGGACCTGCACCTCCCTATGCTGGTTCGATGTGGTCCAGCCACCTGCTGCCGTCTGCTCCGGGCCCAGCGTTCTCATGGACTCTTAGAGTGTTTCTTGTATTTTTCCTTTGAGGCCGTGCAGACTCCAATTTTCCCACACTCCGTGTAACCCAAGCGGTCTGGACTTGGCCCCTCGGCGCCGGTGCTGGAAGAGTCAATGCCAGTCTTTTTAGGCAAAGCGAGTTTCCCCCGTCAGTGGCTCCGTCGTGTTTGGGGCCGCCGAGGCCCCGTGAGAACGGCTGTGCTTTGCTGCCGCGTGGGTGCTGTTTCCTGGCGCAGGAAACCCACCGGGAGGAGCAGGGTTTCCGGGCGGGGCGCTCACCTGTTTTCTAGTCGCGTGCTGTGTGAGCGCGGTGTGGAAGCGCCTCTTAGGGATCATGACAGGCGACGTACAGCGCGATTACTTTCTCTTTCCCTTTGGCGACACGGGCGGAAGGAGTTACAGGTTTAGGAGCAGTTTGCAGTGGGGCCAGGCGGGACAGCGGCCACTGTCCTTGGAAGTTCAGCTCTCTTGTTTAGTCTGCGATCCCTTTAAACGCCGCTTTCAGATAACCTGGGTTTTGTTCGCCTGCTGAGGAGAATGGAGCTGACTGTGACGCGACTTTACGGTCACAGAGAAGGGCGGCTGACGAGCTCTCCTAAATCCGTAGTGGGCAGTTTCGTTATTTTCCTCCAACACTGAGTTGAAGTGCCCTTTCTTCGAAATCGCCATTTCCAGTTTGTTTGCATTTCCTCCAGAACCCCGGCTCTTGGCGGTTCTTTGGGAAAAGCGTGTGTCCAGGTCACTGGGCGGACTGACTTTCTGGACGGTTTGTTTCTTTGGACTTGACCGTTTCCATGCGAGGTGCCCACGGCCTTCTCCAGCCCAGACCGCCTCTCTGCCCGAGTGGACTCCTGGCCCTGCTCGCAGACCCTCTCGCGCCCGTTTATGCAGGCACTGTGGGGTCTCCTCACGGGAGGGCGGCCCCGCCAGGGGACAGCTCTGCCCGCTGGCAAAATGGAGCAGCTACGCTTCAGACCCTCGGCAGAGAAACCACCCCCATCTCAGCACCCCGGCCGGTACCCACGCGTTCCACGGAGAGGAGCCCGAAAGCAAAGCTGAGGTGTGGGTTTTATCTTGCGTGCCAGCTGCTGACAGGGAACTCAGACGGCCTGGGCGGGGCTCAGTGGGACTGGAGCTGGGACCCGTTAGCCCTGCCGGCCTGTGATAAGGAGGCAGGACCAGGTGGCTGGCACTGGCCGCCTCTGCAGACTCCCCTGGATCCAGCCAGGCCAGGCGAGGATCGGCCCCCAGCGCTGTGGTTTTAGCCTTGCATAGACTCGCCGTGGGCCCTGTGAGATCTGTTCCTGTATTTACTGTAAAAATGAAGCTAAGGGTGTTTTTCCTGCGATGACACAGCAAGCTCTTTAGAAAGTTCTCTCATACTTAAGAAACATGCAAAGAACGCGCTTATCGCAGGAAACTGCTTTGCTTTTTCTCTTACAGGCACAGAACCCTGTAACCCAGGCATCTGCAGACTTTTTCTGTAAAGGGCCAGGTGGTAAATATTTTATTCTGTCGCAGCTACTGGGCTCTGCCACTGTATCCTGAAAGCAGCCATAAATAATATGCAATGATCAGGTGTAGCTGTGTTCCAATCGAACTTTATTTATAGAAACAGACGATGGGCCAGATTTGACGAGAGGGCCATCATGTTTTAGCCGCCGATAAGTGAGTCTCTGTTTCCACTGACTGCCGGAAGCCTCGGGGAGCTTGGAATCTGATCCAGCACGTGTGTGGGCCTGACAAGCTCCGCTCTGGATTCTGGCCTCTCTCCTGATTTTATTTAAAATATTCTGCTTTCATTTCTCCTTTGTCCCATCTTCCTATGTCTGTAATTTTTAGTGCTGTTTTATAGAATGGATGTGTGTACACAGTCTCCAGTGTTCTCTGAAATGAAGCTGGGCATAAATAAATAGTTAGTTCTTCTTGGGTTGGGAATGACGGCGCCGTGACAAATACCAGAACGATGAAAATTTCCCAGTCTCCATCAGCCGCCCGCTGTCGGTATGATAATGATGTAGCAGAATTAAAGCCATAGGGTACACTGGTGGTCACTTGGAGTTCGCTGAGATAGTGTTTAAACCATGTAAGCGGGGGCCGGGGGGGGAATCTGGAAAGGAAGTGGCTGTATGGGCAGCCGACTTCGGGCTGGGATGTGCTGTGTCCTGGGCGGGGGTGGGCCCTCTGTCTGGCAGCCTTGGGAGGGGCCAGAGGCCAGTGATGAGAACTGAAAGGACCAGCTCTCGGTCCGTAGGGCAGGTGACTCTGAAGTTCCAAATTAGAGTGCTTGCTAGCATAGTATACACGAGCTGTTTGTATGCTTGGCGAATGCTTGGGAATTTGTTTTGCTTAAAGGAGATTCTTGATAACCAACCCTGATCACAGGGTTGAAGTATTTCTTGACTCTAAAGAAAAGTTTGTAAACTGGAGCATCAGTTATTTGGAAGGTCCATTTTTAATGGCCCTAACATTTTCTCCCGCTTGAGTGGCCGGGCTTTTCTCTCAGTGCAGCTGCTGGGTGAGCCTGCGCTTTCTCCGGAGACCTGAACACTGTCCTGTTTTCGGTCCTGCAGGTGCTGGGCAGTGTTAGCAGGGAAAGTCATGATTTTTGCAGGCGCCGTGTCTCGCGGGCCTCGCTGGGAGCGTTTTTGAGACACGCTGCTGTCGTGTGAGAGCCGTGTGCTTCATGGGCAAGGCCACTGAAGGTGTGTCCGCTGTGGAATAAGGTACACTCCAGGGAAAGACTCTCTACTTTAAACTTGAGCTTCCTCAACTCGCCAGAGGGAGACGTGGCTGAGTACGGAGGAGGCCAGCGTCTGCCCGGGACACGCGTGGGCAGGAGCCGGAGCGCGACGCCCATCGGCTTGTGGGCCTCGGAGGCTTCAGGTCCAATAGGTGCTGAATAATTAAACGCCCTCGGGCCACCCTGGGGGCTTCACGGTATCCCCTTAGCCCTGGACCGAAAATGAAGAGGTAGAAAATCTTGCCGTAGCTGGGGCGGGACGGGAAACCGCAGACCGAAAAAAGGGGCCTTCATCACACGTCCCTATCTGTTGATGAGAAGAAAGTCTCGTCAGAGGCTGGAGAAACAGGCGCTTGTCAACACGGCAGCCGTGACTTGGGGTGGCGTGAATTCTTTCTTCAGCAAGAATTCGTGACCTCGTGGACGGGGAGGTGCAGCTTGGTTAAGGAGTGTCCTCGGGGAGAAGCAGCCGCTGGAGGTGACTTGATGTCAGATGTCATAAGCCTGGCGGGAGGACTGTTTCTAATCTGCTTGTTTGCATTTCTCCTCATTTGCTCTGTCTTACCCTTCTGCACTTCTAACAACCCGCCCCGCCCCGCCCCGAGGGGTGTAAGGAGCCCTGCATTTTTGCCCCCCGAGGCCATACCTTGGTGACTGTGGATGAATGAATCATTTTTTTAATTTTTGTTTTTCGGCCTAAGCACAGCGAACAGTTTTCTTGAAAAATCCTCTGAAAGCTTCATGTTCTCATTATAATAACCCTCCTGAAACGCAGGCAGCCTAAATAATTGGATGCATTTTACACATAATCAAGGGAGTGACCAGAAATTTCACAGGTGACTAAGCTGCTGATTACTTTGCAGAATGAGAAGCCGAGTCCTGACTGGTAAAGAGCCTCGGAGCCGAGTGCGCTCCGGGCGGGCGGGTTCGGATTCCGCCCGCGCTGCCGGGTCTGACTTGGGTTGAGGCATTTCCAGCATGTTGTGCTCCTTCCTCAGTGTGGCCTCTGTTTCTGTCCTTGGCTGTTTTTCTGAGTGTCCCTTGGAAAGTATTTCAGTCGACAGGGTTTTTGAGCATCCGAGCTGTGCAGGACCTTAAGGAAAAAAATCCACGGAACCCACTGGCTCCAGGTGGCGAGTGGTTGAGCTGTGGAGTCGCGTGCAAGTGACTCCAGCTGCCCGTGAGTCACTTCTGCCGGGGAGCAAATATTTGCATTGCATTTGGGTGAAGGGACAGTGTCGCGTCAGCGTGTGCCCGGTGACCGCCATCCGCCTCCTCTCCAGCCCCAGCCCCCATCGTCCCGGGCCCGGGCCTTCCCAGTGGCCCGGCCTTCTGGTGGAACCGGATCTACCCACAGGGCTTTGTCCACCAAGCAGATGAGTCAGAGTTTACTCTAGCCTTTGGCAAACTTTTTTTTTTTTTCTTTTTAGGGCCGCACCCACAGCATATGGAGGTTCCCAGGCTAGGGGCTGAATCAGAGCTACAGCTGCCAGTCTACACCACAGCCACAGCAATGCTGGATCCAAGCCGTGTCTGCGACCTACACCGCAGCTCATGGCAACGCTGGATCCCCGACCCACTGAGCGAGGCTAGGGATTGAACCTGCATCCTCACGGACACTAGGTCAGATTTATTTCCGCTGCGCCACGACGTGAACCCCAAACCTTTTTTTTTTTTTTTCAACTTCAGGATTTTGGTTTGATCCGGGTTCATCCTGGCATGGCTGAGAAATCTGAACAGACTTAGGTTTCCCCATCTCTCCTTTCCTTCCCTGGAAACACGGTCCTAAGCTGGGCACGTGAAGGGGCAGGCGTGTAAGCGGAGGTGACGAAGCCTCTGTTCCCTAGCCTTGCTCCCCCGTCGCACTCCCAGGGCTGAGAGAGGGCAGAGGCTCCGGGGGATCCAGCCCCCCCCAGGGTGGGTGCCCAGGCTGACGGTCAGGGCCCCGCTGCAGCTGGCCTCAGACTGCAGGGGCGAGTCGCCCAGCAGGGACCCAGAAAACGCCAAGGACCAGTTTTTCTCATGGCTGTGCCACTTCCTCAAATAAAAGTGATGACACCACCCGCCCTGCTCACGTGTTAGCCACAACTTGGACTTACATCCAGACTTCTGCCCTGAAAAAAAGCAGGTGTCTCTGTCTGCGGGCCAGGACATAGCGTGTTACCTGCCGGTCAGAGGTGGAGACGCCCGGGTGGGGCGGGGGCCGTGGCCGGGGGCGTCCGAGACCCGTCTCCCGCTGGAAGTCAGGGCAGGAGAACTCGTGTCTGCTGCCTCAGGGTGTCCGTGGCTTCAAAGCGCGCATTTCTCTGGGTGTTTTGAACTTAGGGAGGGTAGTGCTGTCTCAGAACCAGTGGAAGAAATGGGAAGAGTCAGAGATCCGGCATTCTAAAGCCAGAGTTTACACATGCTTCTTCCCCGCAGAGGGGGTGTAATTAATGCTGTGTGCGTCTTCAAGGACTCGGTGTTTCCCGGACCGGGGGTTTGCGGTGCAGGGGTGCTTCCTTTGAAAGAAGCTATTCACACACTACACGGACGAGGAGAAAGACCTGGAAATCAGGAGAGCCCCGTGTAGTCACAGCGGAAGGACTCTGGGTCTGCAACAAATTGCTTGGTCTCTTAGTTTCTGTCTTCCTATCTGTCGAGTCAGGGCAGGAGTTTTCTTTTTATTTCTTCTTTTTTTAATGGCCTCACCCAGGCCAGTGGAAGTTCCTGGGCCAGGGATCAAATCGGAGCCACAGCCGCGGCTGTGCCGGATCCTTTAACCCCCTGCAGGGGTCTGGGGATTGAGCCTACGCCGCCTCTGCAGCGACCCGAGCCCCTGCAGTCGGGTTCTTAACCTGCCGTAGCGAGAACTCCTGAGCCTGGTTTTTCTGAGTGTGGCCCTTGGAACCATGGGATCCCTTCGGGGAACCATTTGTGGAGAAAAGGGGCAGAAAACAAAAACAGCTGAACTCCCTGTGTCAACGTTTAACACTGCTGCAGAAATACAACAGCAACGAAACCGGGCGGAAACCGTTCTAGCGAAGCCTGGCTTTCAGTTCCAAGCTCAACCAGGAGCCTCCCCCAGCGCTGAGGTTGTCATGGCTCCGAGGGGCTGGGGGGTGACGTGACACCGGGGCTGCTTGGCCCCCAGTGGTGTCCTTCTCCACCCACGCTGGCAGCCTGAGCTGTCGCTCCCTGGAGGCTGCGGCGCTGGGGGTCTGAGGTCCCAAGGTGACGGAAGGTGGGGGTGGCCGCTTTTGTGTCCCCTGTTTCCAGCCCCGCCTTCACGGCCACGGCACCCCAGCCCCGGGAAGGTCGTCCCTGCTCCCGAACCCCCTTTCTGGCCACACGTTTAGCTGGTAGACTCACAGGTCTGTTCCAGTAAATTCCTGCGGATTCTTCCCCCTTCCGGGAAGACAGCACGGGCGGCGAGGAGGAGGAAGAGCGGCCCCAGGCCGACCCGGTTTGGGCTTTCGCTCTTGAAACGAGAGAGAGGGGATAAATGTCACCTGGAGAGCGAGTGAAGGCGACCCGGCTTCCTCAGAGCGCGCGCCCGGTGGGAGGCCCGTTGCTGCGGCTCCGTCGGCGGGAAGAGCATCGCCGTGGCTGCGGGCACAGAGGGACACGGGACTCCGCGACTGGGAGCCCGAGCGCCCGCTGGCAGCGGCTGCGGCTCTGCGCCGCCCCGGAGCAGCTCTGCCTCCGCGGGTCTCGGCTCTGCCTTCGGCGACTCTCGTGCCAGCGAGACGGTTGTCTCCTTCCCTCGTTCGCTCGCGAGCACCCGCGGGCTCCCGGGTGCCAGGGGGCCGTGAATGGCTTGCGCACTCATGGGGCGCTGTCGGGGGCCGAGCCCGCAAAGCCTGACACTCCTTCCACCTGCCCGGGCTCCGTTCAGTGAGGGAGCTGCGGGGACGGCGCGCGGAGGAAGTCGGAAGGCAGGGCTGAGCCTGGAGGGTCAGGGAGAGCAGGTGTTCGCTGTCTGCAGCGGATGCTCAGAGGCTGGAGGCCCCTAGTGCATTCTGGGTACCGAGGGTGATCGGCGACCAGAGGCGCCTAGTGCATTGTGGGTACCGAGGGTGATCGGAGACCAGAGGCGCCTAGTGCATTCTGGGTACTGAGGGTGATCGGAGACCAGAGGCGCCTAGTGCATTCCGGGTACCGAGGGTGGTCAGGGACCAGAGGCGCCTAGTGCATTGTGGGTACTGAGGGTGATCGGAGACCAGAGGCGCCTGGCGCATTGTGGGTACGGAGGGTGATCGGAGACCAGAGGCGCCTAGTGCATTGTGGGTACTGAGGGTGATCGGAGACCAGAGGCGCCTAGTGCATTGTGGGTACTGAGAGTTATCAGGAACCAGAGCCTAGTGCATTGTGGGTACTGAGGGTGGTCAGGGACCAGAGGAGCCTAGCGCATTATGGGTACTGTAGGGATCAGGAACCTGCTAGAGCTTAGTGCATTGTGGGTACTGAGGGTGATCAGGAACCAGAGCCTAGTGCGTTCTGGGTACCATGGGTGATTAGGGACCGGAGGAGCCTGGTGCACTCTGGGTAATGGGAGTGTTCGGGGACAAGGTAGAGCCCAGAGTCTGAATCATGAGTGGCGAAGCAGTCTGGGACAGGGCACAGGTGTGTGTCCTCTGTGACCTTATGACAGTGCCAGGCTACTGCAGGGTCTCAAGCAAGAAAGGTGCAGTTGTAGGTGCTCCTTTTGGAGGGCACGCTGGGGCGGGGGCAGTGGGGAGTGGGCTGAGGAGGCAGGCCACGCTGAAAGCCGGAGGCTGGTGTGCGTCTGGGTGGGGAAGGCGAGCCTGGAGGAGGGCCGTGGCCACAGAGGCGAGACCGGGTGACCACAGAACGAGAAGGGAAGGGAGGCCCAGGCGGCCAGCTTGGACACCCGCCTGGGTTTTCCTCCACGTGGCGGGGCGAGGGCTGCAGCTCAGGCCTTCTGATACCAAATCCTGTAGATCTTGACCACTGTCCCCTCCCTGCCTCTGGCAGGTTTGTGGGGGGAGATGACAGCTTCAGTTTCAGACGTGACGTGCTGGTGATGCCTTAGGGCATGGGATTGGTTGTTCCCAAGCTCAGGAGCACGGCCCGTGCGTCCTCAGCATCGAGGAGCAGTTCCGGGCTCCGGAATAGCTGGGTTTGCCCAGAGCCCACGCAACGTGAGCAGTAAGTGGCTGGCGGCAGAGGAACCGGTGAGAGGCGGGGAGGAGCGCGGGGGCGGTGAGCGGAAAGTCGGAGGAGCCTGCCCACCGGGCGCAAAGGAGGGGCCGAGGAGCGCGGCAGCAGAGCAAGACCAGGACTGAGAGATGCTGGAGCGCCGGTCGCCCAGGAGGTCGGAGGTAACTGGGGCAAAAGCGACGTTAATTCCATTGAGCGATGAATGTCGTCTAAAGCATTTCAAGCATAGGTTTGAATTCACGTCTTCCCCAGGGGAGCACCATCTGTCCTCATGTCAAGTATTCTAGAAAGAAAATAAATTTTTTTAAAAAATTTTGGTAGAATGTGTAACCCTTGCACCACCTTTAATTGTCCAAGTCAGTGGCTTAAGTGCATCCATATGGCCATGCGAGAAAATAACTGCTAGACGGTGGTAAATATTCGTTATAATTGGGTAGGAAGAAACTGGGGTGGACGCAGATCAGTGGTGGGTTTTTTCGTGAAGTCGCCTGAAATAGCACATTGTCTTGGCTCGGTAGCTGGGGCTTCAGATGGGCGGCTGAGTGAGAGAAGCAGCGGTGTGTCGTGCTGCTCACGCCGAAGGGGCTTCCCATGTGCCCACCCTCCTCCACGCGTGGTCACACACCAGCAGCTGGAAAGATCCTGGAGAGGGTCCAGGGTTGAATGTGAGCCAGGCCCCCCCACTCGCCCCATGTGACCTCGGGCAAGATGCTTAAAGACACTAAATCAGTTTCTCGTGGTGGAGGCGGCACAGCGGGGTGAGATGGTGAGCGTGGCAGCGGCCGTGAACCACGAAGCTGCGGGAGTGTGACGGGTGCGCGTGTTTGGGTGTGGGGCGGCCACCGATCTGCCGAAAGCAGGAATCCTGCACTGAGATCACCCGCCCTTTCCTCCGCCAGAGAGCCCCGCGGGACGGCTTCTCCGAGCTCCTGGCAAGCTGGGGAGGCGCGTGCTTTGGACCGTGGCTGGCTGCTCACCAGGGGTCGCGTAGGAGGGCGACTGTGGTGGGGGCAGCTGCGGGTAAGAGTCTGCTTCCTAATCCTTTTTCCAGTGGCCGCTTAATAAATGCCCTGTCCTGTGACATGCAGCCGGCACTCCGCAGACTGCTCTTTAGAAGTCAGAACCGCTTTGGGCAGGAGGAGATAATAAACTAAAGGAAAAGTGCTCCTGGGGACCTCAGCGCTTTGGTGGGACACCCGTTCCTGGGTACCCATCACGCCCGGAGCGCTGCACTCACCGCTGGGAAGACGCGAGAAGAGAGAGCGCTGGTGGCATTTTCAAGATCCATCTTACACGTATCTCCGCAAAAAGCGGCATCTGTCCTGTACCTGGACTCAGATGGCAGAGGCTCCAAGGGCCCCTGCGGTGAGGGTGAATACGCCTGATCCACGTCGAGGAGGATTACTGGCCTCTGGGTGGGGTGCGGAAGGGGCTGTCCTTACTTACGGGGGAGGGGGGCTTGCTGGAAGCCTTCAACCCCACCTCTGGTCATTTGCTGGAAGTGTGACTTTGAAGTCACTTGCCTGGATGGATGGACAGATGGTCACTTCTTTCCTTTCAGAGGAAACCCTGGACAGCCCTGATGTGCGTGGTTAGAGATGATCTGGGAGCCTGGTGTCCAGACCGCCCCTGGCTCCAGCATGTGCACCCACGTGTGTGGCTGGTGCTGCTAAGCGAGGTCTTTTTGTTTGTTTGTTTTAGCTGAGCACTGTCTCAAAAGAAGTAAAAAGGAGAGAGCGAGGAGGTCGTGATGATAGCTTTTTTCAGTTAAAGCGTAGATGATTTTCTTTTTGCGTTTTAGGGCCGCACCTGCAGCAGGTGGAGGTTCCCAGGCTAGGGTTCAAATCAGAGCCACAGCTGCTAGCCTACACCACAGCCATGTCTGTGGCCTACACCACAGCTCACAGCAACACCAGATTCCCAGCCCACTGAGTGAGGCCAGGGATTGAACCCGCATCCTCGTGGATCCTAGTCCGGCTCCTTTCCGCTGAGCCATGACAGAACTCTGAGTTGATTTTCAATATTGTGTTAGTTTCAGGTATTCAGCAAAGTGATGGCTATATTTTTTCAGATTATTTTCCATTATAGGTTATTACAGGATTCTGAATACTGTTCCCTGTGCTGTACAGTCAGTCCGTGTTCCTTTATTTTTCGTGTAGAGCCTGTGTCTCTTAATCCCACCTGCTGATTGAACCCTCCCTCCTCCCCCTTTCATGAAGCATGTTTTCTGAATCTGTGGGTTTTGTTCCTGTTTTACGTGTAGATTTACTTGTATTTTTTCAATTCTGCAGATAAGCGATAGCATGTGATCTTTGACGTACCGTGCTTAGTATGAGAATCTAAACGCACCCATGCTGCTGCAAATGGCCCTGTTTCATTCTTTTTTATGGCTGAGTCGTATTCCATTGTATATCTGTACCGTGTCTTCTTAATCTGTTCATGTGTCGATGGACATTTGGGTTGCTTCCATGCCACTATTGTGGATAGTGCTGCTGTGAACATAGGGCTGCATGTTTCTTTTGGAAAATCAGAGCTTTCATCCTTCTTGGGTATATGGGGTTTCTGGATCACATGTATGTTTATATTTTTAAGAAACCTCCATACAATTTTCCATAGTGGCTGCACCAATTTACACTCGCACCAGCAGTGTAGGAGGGTTCATTTTTCTCCACGCCCTCTCCAGCATTTGTTTTTTGTAGACCTTTCGATGATGGCCATTCAGACTGGTGTGAGGTGATAACCTCATTGTAGTTTTGATTTGCATTTATCTAGTAATTAGTGATATCGAGCACCTTTTCATGTGCCTCTTGGCCATCTGTAGGTCTTCTTTGGAGAAATGTCTGTTTAGGTCTTCTGCCCATTTTTGGATTGGGTTTGTTTTGTTTGCTTTTTTTTTTTTTTTTTGATATTGAGCTGTGTGTGCTGTTTGCATATTTTGGAAATTAAACCCTTGTCAGTTGCATCATTTGCAAACCTTTTCGCCCCGTGTCCTCAGCCTGCTCACTGCCCTGGGCTGCTGTGTGCACGTGGTGACTTTGTTCTCCAGATCCTTTGTGCAAACCACGGTTAAGCCTGCATGCAGCCGGTCACGGCAACCTTCAGCCTTTGTGAGCATAAATTGAGATGCAGGAGTTCCCGGCACGGTGCAGTGGAAACGGATCTGATGAGTATCCATGAGGTTGCGAGTTAGATCCCTGGCTTCGCTCGGTGAGTTAAGGATCCGGCGTTGCCGTGAGCTGTGGTATAGGTCACAGGCACAGCTCTGTTTCTGCGTGGTGTGGCTGTGGTGTAGGCCAGCAGCTGTAGCTCCGATTTGATCCCTAGCCTGGGAACCTCCGTATGCCACGGTACAGCTCTAGAAAAAATAAATAGATAAATAATAAATAAATAAACAAAGACATCAGTCTAGATGCGAACACGGCTCTGGAGTCTTAGGTCCGCGCTGGGTTCCAGGCTGCTCTCCCTGATGGCCCAGGCGATGCTTGTGTTGAATGCAGAGTCTTTAGTGACCTGAGAGCATAAAGCTGAAAAGGTCCTGCAGATTTCCAAGGACACATCTGCAGATGACCCGTCTTCCCCCAGCTCAGGCACCTGTATTCTGGAGTCCAGAGTCCAGCCCAACCTGGAGACCCCTCTCTCCTGCTGGGCATGACGCTGGGCCGATGGCCTGGCTTCGGTGTCCCCACCTCCCTGGCCCTTTCCTGGATCAGCCACCTCTCTGGCCTCGCTGTCCAGCGTCCTGAGCACCAGGTACTTTTCCAAGACTTGCTCCGCCCTCTGACCCAGGAGCCTGGCCAGGGGCGGGTGTGACCTCTCCACAGGGAGTGGCCGTGGGGGCTGAGCAGGGACGCCGCGCGGGGGACGTGGTGCGGGTGGTTCCTGGGCTTCGCTCTGCGGGCAGAGGACAGCATTGCTGGCTTTTGAGAAAGGGTTTCGTTCTGCGTTTGGAGAGAGAGCTCTGGGGGTGCCCAGCTGGGACGTGGGGGTGCCTCGCTGTTCTAGTTCTAGCTTGTTCTAACCAGGCTGAACCGAAACGTCCCCTTTGTCACAAAAAGCATCGCTGGGAAAAGTCAGTGGGAAAGAGATCATCCAGGTGCCGCCTGTGGATGAAGCTTAGCAAAGCCATGCCTCTTCCGGGCAGTTTTGTCCCAGAAAAGACAGCGCCTTCCAGAATCATCCTTCAGGGTCCGTCCTCATCCGCTTGTGCCACGCGGCTCCAGGATCCCGGTTCCAGGCGGGCGTGGGCATCGCTCAGGAGCTGTGATGTGAGCCCTGAGCAGCCCGGAGTGTCACTGGCCCCAGGACGCTCCAACTCATTCTTTAAAAGGACGTGATTGCATCACAGAACCCGCCCAGGGGTCGCAGGCTGAGGTCCCAGAGCGGTCCTCACGCAGAAACCCCGTGCTGGCCTCTGACCTGTCGTTCGTTCTTGGCAGTCCTTCCCGTGTCATCTGGGAAGGGGGTCTCATTTCGTGTTCTCTTCAGGCAGTGACGGCTCTCGTGCTGTTTTGCCAGGCTCTCCTTTCTGGCATTTTCCCCATCCGCCCTGTGGTGGCCTAAGCCATTGTTTGCACGGTTGGCCTCTCGGTCCGTCACCGCTGTGCCACCTCCGCAGACGAAGGGTGCTGCCGGGGCCCGTGAGGCCGCTCAGACTAGACAGCCGGAACCTTCAGGCTCTTAGCTTCGGGAAGGTTCTGCCGACCTCTGATGGCTGCAGGTGTCGGAGATTATTGGCAGCAGCTTGTACACGTGAACCTGAAGACGTTGAGCAAAGGCGTGTGGACAGTGGCGTCGCATGTCCAAGTTACCGAGAAGAAAATGAAGCAGGAAGCACGTGCCTTTGTTTCCTCTGCCGTTCCCTGTGGTGCCTGAGCCTGCGAGACGAGCCGCTCGGCCCCCGTCTGTTTCCGCAGAGGTTCAGGCTCCGGTGGCAGGCGGAGGTGGCACTGTTCCCTGCCTGCCTGGCGCTCGGACGCCACCTCATGTGGCCGTGAGCTGGGGCCAGGGGACCGAGTCTGTCATCCTAGTTCGTTTTAATTAATCCAATTGAAGTAACCCCATTTGGCGAGCGGCCGCTGGATTGGTCACCGCCAGAAACATGCATTAAATCATCTCGGTGTGACTGATTTCATCAGCTCTGACCTCCCTGCCGAGCTCCGCACCCCTGCCGGCTGCCGGTGGCTGCTCCGCCCGGCTGGCTGAAGGCATCTCAGGTGTGGTGCGGCCAAAAACAGGGCCCTCGTCCCCACCCCAATCTCAAGACCCTCCCCCCAGCCCCCCCCACCTTGCAGTGTCTCCAGGCAAGTCACTTCCTCCCCACCCCTCCAAAAGCCCTTCAGACCCTACGCCGAGGTCCCCGATTTCCCACCTGCCCTGCTGTCCCCAGCAAAGCCTTTCACTTCTGCCCGGACACCTGAATGGCTTCGCGACCCCCCTCCCGCTTCCTGCCCGGCCGCACAGCCAGCGCTTCATCTACAGCCAGGTGGCCTTGACCATGAGCCAGACCCTGTCGTCAGCTGCACCCTGCTCTGTTAGGCGGCAGTCGCTTCACTGCGACTGCCTGAAAACCCGGGATTTAAACACAGTGGGCGTTTTTTCTGCCATCACTGTGGTCAGCCCAGGGCTGGCACGGACACCCCTGACCCTGGGCCTGGCCCCTCCGTGTGGTGCTCACCCAGCCATCACGGCCGCCCCGAAGTGCAGAGGTGCCCTCCGGGTCACTTCTCAGAGGCCGCAGGTTCCACCTCTCACACCCCAGTGGGAAGCCGCCCCACCCGGTTGCGAGGGGGGCCGGGAGATTTCGTCTCGTCTTGAACCCACAGGCAAAGGGCAGGGGGTGCTGGGGTGGGGGTGACCCGCGGTCTCATTGTGCAGCTCAGGGTCCTCACCGTGGCCTGTGGGTTCCTGGGGGTCTGACCCCCGCCGACCTCACACCACGTTCCAGCCACACGGACCGTTCTCTCCAGGCCACGCTCTCCCTGGTCCCTCCGTTCATTCATACCGCACCTCTGCCCCCCATCGCCTGAAATGCTCCAACCCCGATTGTTCAGGGATCCCCCAATTCCCTGGGGACCACCTGCTGATTACCATGCGTCTGCCCCTCCCTGGAAACAGACGTACTTGTCTGCGTCTCCCGCCTGCCCTGGAGCGAGCTCCCCGCTGCAGGACGGCCCTGCTCCTCTCCCCGTGTCCCCTGGAGCTCGGGCTGTGCCTGGCACAGACGTGTTGGCTGAGGGCTGGTTCCAGGGCTTGATGGAGTCGGGGCAGCGCTGCTGCCGAGAAGCTGTGCTGAGGGCTGCTGCCCCGTTGGTCTGGGCCCCACAGCCGGAAGATGCGGGAGAGGGGAGGGCCGCGGTCCTGTGGGCAGTTGTCGGCAGGAGAGGAAGTTGGCTGAGGCTGCTCGTGAACCAGGCAGAGCTCAGCCGTGTGCTGCCATCTGAGCCACTTCTGGGAGGGTGTGTGACATCCATTCGCAATGCTGTGCGGCCGTCGCTGCCACCCGCCTCCCGCCGAAACTCGGTCCCTGTTACGCACTGACTCCCCAGCTCCTGCCCTGCCCTGTGTCTGTGCCTCTGACCCCTCTGGGGACCTCGCATCAGTGGAATGACACGGTACTTGTCCTTTTGCATGTGGCTTGTTTCACGTATCAGTGTCCTAAAGATTCATCTGTGTCGTAATGTGTCAGAATTTCCTTTTAAAGCCTGAGTAATATTCCAAGGCGGTTCAGACCGCATTTCGTTTATGCATCACCCATCCTCGGGCACTTGGGTGGCTCCACCCTCCGGCTCTTGTGATGATGCTGCAGGGAACGTGGGGGTGCAAATACCTCTTGGGGACCTTGCTCTCAGTTCTTTGGGGTGTGCGCCCAGGAGTGGGATCGCCAGTATACGGACTCACTTTCTTTATCTGCAAAACAAAAGGGTCGGCTCTGAGCCCGGGGCTATCTGCACCCGTGCAAGGCCCGGCTGCCGAGGAGGGGCGCCCGCGGGGCTGCTGTGGCCGGCGTGCCAGTCTCCTCTGGGCACTGAGGACAAGGCTGTCTTAGCAGAACCCCGAGCTGCCCTCGGCTGCTTTATTTAGAGCCCCTCCCCCGACTTTCCAAACGAGCACTTTTTCAGGAGGAGCCAGTTGCGGACGCCCACTCACCCCGTTCCTGGCCGTTGGCTCTGTTTACAGTTTCTGAGCAGCAAGCGAGTTTTTGTCTCTGCCGCCCTGTGCTGCTCGTCCGCCTTCCTGTGGCCTCCCCTGCGGCCTCCCCACAGCCTCCCCTTTCTGCCTCCCTCCCTCTGGTCTATCTCCAACTCAGGGGAGCTTTCCAAGCCTCAGTGGCGGTGGCGTCAACGTTGTGTTTCCAGCTCATGTGGAGCTGGGTCGTTGAATGCCTCCATCCGGCCAGGTAACTGAAGCCCTGGGAGGAGTGTGCAAAGATGCTCTTTTCCGAGCCTCTTAGGACCTCCTCTCGTGACCAGCAGGGGCTGAGGTTTGATGGGGAGGTGGAGAGCCGGGTCATGCAGCGTGCGACGCCTTTAATTGCGGCAACAGCCTGCCTGATGCCGAGCTGGGGCACTGGTCGCCGTCTCTCGGTGGCCTGGTGGCTTATTCTGCAGGTGTTGTTTAGAGAAGGTGAGCTGAAAAAACTTGGGTGACCAAGTCTGCCCTCAGGCCAGCCCAGCTCTGCTTCGTCTCTGTCCTGGCTGCGGAGGCTCCTCGGGGGGTGTTTGGCTTTGAGGACAGGGGGTTTGTCTGGGGCCAGGAGCAGGCACGTGTGTTCGGCACCACGACTGGGAGAACAAAGATGCCCTAACCCCTGGCCGTTTCTTGAGACCCCTCAGAGGACTTTCTGAGGAAGCGACAGCCTTTCAAGGCACCAAGACGATTGGGTCCCCGGTGAGGGATAAACTCAGCGTGCGTGCGGTTCATTTTGGAACTTTTTGTATCCTTCCAGTAAAACATACCGAGCCGAAGACTTACCACCAGAACCGTTTTTAAGTGGGCAGCTCAGTGGCATTCAGGGCATTCGTTTCGTTGGTGTCACCAGCATGGTCTCAGAGCGTCCCAGAGCTTGTGAAACAGACGTGCTGTCCCCACGGACCACCAGCCCCCCAGCCTTCCTCCCCCAGGCCCCGGCCCCCACCTTCCGCCTTCTGTCTGTCTGACTCTGGCGACTCCAGGGACCTCACAGAAGCGGAACCATCTAGTATTTGTCCTTTTTGGGGTTATTTCACCAAGCATGATGTTGTCCGTGGAAGTTCGCCTCTGGTGTAGCCTGGGTCAGAATTACCTGCCTTTTCCAGGCTGACCAGTACTCCACCACATTCTGCGGATCTGTCCCTCGTCGGTGGTCACCTGGCAGCTTCCAGTTGTGAACCATGCTGCTGTGAGCGACGTGCACAGCTGTCTGTTCTTTTTTTTTTTTTTTTGTCTTTTTGCCTTTTCTAGGGCCGCACCCGCGGCATATGGAGGTTCCCAGGCTAGGGGTCTAACAGGAGCTGTAGCCGCCGGCCTTCGCCACAGCCACAGCAACACGGGATCCGAGCCGCGTCTGCAACCTACACCACAGCTCACGGCAACGCCGGATTCTTAACCCACGGAGCGAGGCCAGGGATCGAACCCGCAACCTCACGCACAGCTGTCTGTTCTGACCCCTGCTTGCCGTTCTTTGAGGTGTGTCCTCTGGGGTGGAGGTGCTCAGTCCTCTAGTTTTGAGGCTTTTAAAGTCAGCATATTCTTTGGAGACTGTCTGGTCTGACTTGCCACAAGCAGAATAAGTTTCTGTTGACAGTTTTTTCACATAGAATTAACAGGAGGCAAAGAATATGATCATTTACTAATTTGATCGTTGTTTACTAATTAGGTTAACAAGTGTGAACTACATAGTGTGATGATGAAACCAGAAGACAGTGCCCCCCTTTTTTTTTTTTGGCCCCGCCTGTAGCATGTGGGAGTTCCCAGGCCAGGGATTGAACCCCAGCCTCTGCAGTGACAGCCTAGCTCGGATCCTTAACCTGCTGTAGCACAAGAGAATTCTCAGTGCTTATCTTATGTTTTATTTTCTTTGTAGAATTTTATACAGAATAAGAATAATGATAGTCTTATTCTATATAATGCATGTTTCTGCTGCTGGAGAAGTGTGCTTTTTAACTGATTTTCCTACTGATATGATTTTACAGCATTCATAGTTTTCACTTACCTATAATTTTTAAAAATTGATGCATTTTGACAGAATGCTTGTTTCAGGTGGATCTGATGGATGAAAATGCATTACCGTAAAGTCAACACGTGGTGGGAGGGTCTTTGTTTTGGAGGAGGAGCATGTGCTTTGCAAAGATTCACCACTGGAATGTATTTATGACCGTGAGCTCCCCTAGTACGCTGAGGCTGAACTCCAGATGCAGAAACTGGGCTACACGAAGTGTTTGTGGCTCGCTCGTGAGCTCACGTTCAATACGCATTAGCTGTCAAAGGGCCAGAGGGTAGATATTTCAGGCTTTCTGGGCCGTATGGTTTCTCTCGTTAACTGCCCTGTTCTTGCGGCAGAAAGCATCCACGGACGACATGTAAACAGATGGACGTGCCAATAAAACTTTATTTACACATTAGCCCACTGACTCTAGTTTGACAGCCCCGCCCTGGAGGACTCTGCTGGTTGGCGAGGAGGACAGTGAGAGGAAGCCCTGGTCACACGGTGCCTTCCGGGGGGACCTCCGGTCACGTCCAGCGAGGACGGGCAGGTGGGCCGTGCGACTTGGGGGCCATGGGGAGGTGCCGGAACAGCCAGGTCACCACGCCCTTGACTGCCCATCAGCGCCCGCTGTTGGGGTTTGAAGTGACTCTTTAGGGAGGACCTTCTCCCGCCGTCTCCCCAGCCCCGCGGTTGCAGGAGGACGGCTGAGGGCGGGAGCTGGAGGGGGCCCACAGCGTCGCTCCTGGGAGCCGCCGCCACGTTCATCCGACGTCTCCCAGGCCTGCGCAGTGCACGTCCGTGTGAACTGTCCGCTGGTCGGGCTGCTCGGGCCCGGAACGTGCTTTCTATGAAGTGTGTCTTCAGCAGACGTCCCTGGGGTTTCTCCTCTCTGCAGCCCCTCCACCCCTGCCTCATCGCGCGCTCCCCGGTTTTCTCCTCCTCTTCCCTCGCATTCTCCCCCGCCCCCACCTCTGTGGTCTGCCTCTCCCCCCACCGCCCCGCCCACAGATTCTCGCTGATCCTGTTCTGAGACCCCCGACTCCGGGAAATGCCCGCGCGTCTTTCACCTTCCCCGGTGAGCAAAGCTGCGGGAGCCCTTCGCGGCTCTCCAGCCGGGCGCTCAGGGGACCCCGAGCCCACCCAGCCGAGGTCTTTGGCTTGCGTGGCGCAGTTCCCGTGCCGAGCTCTGGACTTTGGGCTCGTGTGCGGGGAGCTGAGGGGCAGGGCTGGTTAGTGGGACAAGCTCGGTCCCCAGGGGAGGGGGAGGGATCGCAGCGTCTGTCCCCGCAAATCGCTTGCCTCTGTCGCCCAAGCTGAAATTTCCAAAGCCAAGTGGAAATGCTGCCCCTCCCCACCCCCGCCAAGGCCCAGCAGGTGCACCTCGGGTCTGCCACGTGGCTGGTGGTCTCAGTGCGCTGACAGCGTCCCACGGCCTGAGAACCGATCTCATCCTTGACGGGGGGAGCACGCCCTGAACTGTCTCAGGGAGCTTTTGGTGACTTAAGGTTTATAAATGACCCTCAGAAAGGTGGGCCGTTTCCCCCCGGACCTTCCCATCTGGTGGGTTCTAAGACTTTTGCCGAGGAGTTCCCATCATGGCCCATTGGGGTATGGACCCAGTGTTGTCTCTGTGAAGATATGGGTTCGATCCCTGGCCTTGCTCAGTGGGTTAAGGATCCAGCGTTGCCGTGAGCTGTGTGTAGGTCGCAGACACAGCTCAAATCCTGCGTGGCTGTGGCTGTGGTGTAGGCTGGAAGCTATAGCTCCGATTCGACCCCTAGCCAGGGAACCTCCGTATGCCGCGAGTGCAGCTATTAAAAAAAAAAAAAAGGGCCTTTGCCAAGAAGGAGGTGTGTGTTTGGTGGAGCGGAGACCGTGCGCCTTGGGCAGGGGAGGGGTGTTCGCATTTGGCCGTGTCTGCTCACCAAGTGAGGATGGGGCTGGCGTCCGGGCGGCTGGGCTGGGGAGAACCTCCAGGGGGCTACTTGGAAAGGTCGGCTCCCACCACTGGAGGGAATGGGGCACATGGGAGGCCCGGAGCAGCCTGTCCTCTGTGAGTCTGTGGGGGACGCCCTCAGCCGGGGCGGGGCGGAGGTCAGAGGTCAGAGGTCAGGGAAGATGCACCAGGGAAAGGAAACAGTAGCTTTTCAAGGGGAGCCGAGGCCTGCGGGCTGCGTAAGAACAGCAGCAGCAGTCACTCTGTAAGTTCTGTTCCGTGGCCCCGCTCGCGGGCCCTCCCTCCTCCGTCCACGTGCACCTCCAAGCTCCTCCGGTTCTCAGGCCCCTCCTGCTCGTCGCGGGTCGCCGTCATCCTGCGCGGGGGCTGTGCTGGCATCTGTCCTGTGCCGAGGGCGCTGCCACCTGCGCCAGCACATAGGGCCCGTTTCTCCGCAGCCGCCCCCAAGCTGGGGAGGCCGGTCCCCCCCCCGGGCCCCGTTGTGACCCCCCGCCCGGCTCTGCCTGCGCCCTCCACGCGGCCGGCACCCTTGCCCCCTGCCAGCCCTCACGGCGAGCGCGGCCCCGTCGGTGCTGGTCCCAGTGACCCAACACCCAGTGTGTCCAGTGAGCCGCACTCACACGCACCGTATTCGACGGACACTGAAGTACCTGTGATAGAGCGAGCCAATCAGGGGTGGCCGAGGGTCAGCGGAGATGCAGGGAAAGGAGGGGCCTAGGTTTTGGGAGGTGGAGGTCCTCTGGGAGAGGGGTACTTGGTGCCACGGGGGCCAGCGAGAGGACGCACGGTGACCGCGGCGCAGCGGGGCCATGACGGATGCAGCCGGGGGAGGTGGCGGGCCAGGAAGGTGGCTTCAGAGTGGGCGGAGGGGGCCACCTTGCACCTGGCCTCACCGCGTCTCGGCGCGGCCATGGTTAAGCGACCCGCTCGCATCAGAGCGCGGGGTGAGGAGGCGGAGGAGCCGAGGTCGGGAGTCCAGCCTTCGCGCCGGCCTCTCGCTGGCGGGTGGCAGTCTGAGATGACTGCACAGTAAACGCTTGTCCCTCTGCAGCCAGCGCTGGCGTCTGCTGCCGGGCTCTTCCTGGTACAATTGTTTCGTAAAAGCTGCAGGGTCTTTATTACCGCAGATGCAGTGTTTTTGTCCAAAGAATTGTATATGGCTGTAAAATATGCAGAGATGAACCGTGGCGGAGGCTTCCTAATGCTGCTGGAAGTGGGATGGAAATCCGCCTGGCCCAGATGGGTTTACTTCTGCTCTTAAAATTCCTAGTTGTCAGGAGTTCCCTTCGTGGCTCAGTGGTTAACGAATCCGACTAAGAACCGTGAGGTTGCGGGTTCGATCCCTGGCCTTGCTCAGTGGGTTAAGGATCCGGCGTTGCCGTGAGTTGTGGTGTAGGTTGCAGATGCGGCTTGGATCCCACGTTGCTATGGCTGTGGCGAAGGCCGGCGGCTACAGCTCCTGTTAGACCCCTAGCCTGGGAACCTCCATATGCCGCAGGTGCGGCTCTAGATAAAGGCAAAAAGACAAAAAAAAAAAAATTCCTAGTTGTCAGCTCCTTGACAGGCAAGTCCAAGTAAACCAAGGAGGCGTGCGGTTCCCCTGAGGGGGTGTTTTCATGAGCATGGGGATGCTTGATAGGCGTGTGTACGCACAGCTCTTCTTTCTGCCCCAGGAGCCAGGAGTTGGCCTTTGCCAGCTGTCACCTGATGTGTGTGTGCAGCTGCCGGCCGTCACCCGCAGGAACAGGGCACGGCGATTACGTGGAAGGGGCCCCCGCAGACCTGCTTGTCCTGTCGTGTTTGATGCCAGCCAGTGGCTCGGGACCCGGCTGTGCGGCGTGCACCCCGGAGGCGACGCGCCCGGAGCAGTACATGGAGGCTGCAGGAAGGAGCTTGAGCGGTGGGACCGGGCTGTTTCTCCCCAGGATCCCCTCTCCGCCCACGGTCCTGGCCCCAGCACTCGCCCCCGGCCCGCGTCGTCCCGGCGGGAAAGCTCACCTAGTGCACGGCCCCGGGGAGCAAAGGTGCGCTGGCCGTGTTACTGCGCGTAACTGCGCTCAGCAGTGGAAAAGCAGGCAGCTTCCTAAGGGTCGGGGCCGAGCCTCGCTTTCAAAACACAGAACTCCTACAATCCTCAGGATGGCTCCACCCGGGCCTGAGAATCCGTCGGCTCCCGTGGCCGTCACGGAAGCGCCCTGTGGACATAGGCGGTGTGCTTGGAGCCGGGACCGCCGCGCCAGTCACTGGTGACCATGACCAGGGTGGATAAAGCAGCTCTCTCGGCCTTGCTTTTTTGGTTTTTGCTTTTTTCCCTTGTAGCTTCTTGTCGCTGCTAAGACAAGCAGGCTTTTCAATGTGAAATAAAGCACGATTTTCTCTCCTGACCTCCTTACCCACACCAGCATCTCCATCCTTCTCCGGTTTCCTGTGCTCACACTCCGGCCGCTGTGCACAGCCCGCCCTGCTCGTGAGATGCCAGATTCTATCAACTCGCTTTGGAAGTAGTTCTTAAAGCCGCCAGCCACCACCTGCTCCGACCCACGCCTGTCAGGGTCCTGAAAGGTGAAAGTGAGCAGGGCTGGGGTGACGGCACCGCCTGCAGCTTGGAGAGGTTACTCTGGCCAAGGTCGTGCTTGCTTAGTGGCGGCTCTTCCACCAAACGCTCGGGCTGCATTTCGAGCTGCTTCACGTGTGCCCAGACTTTCTGCAGCTTCTCGACTCCTCACCCTTCCTGGGCTGGCCCACCCCCTCCTCTGCCCCGGATAAATCTTACCCAGCGTCGCTTTCTTCCTTGCTGGCTGCCCTGCGCTTTTTCCCTTTTGTTTTCTTCCCTTTTGCCCGCCCCCGCAGCCTATGGAGTTCCCGGGCCCGGGATCAGATCTGAGCCGCAGACATGACCTAAGCCGCAGCTGTGGCGATGCTGGATCCCTAACCTACCCACTGTGCCGGGCCGGGGCTGGAACCTGCGTCCCAGCGCTCCCAGGACGCCACCCATCCTGTTGCACCACAGCGGGATCGCCTGTCCTCCCCGTCTGGGCTCTGGCTTTCCAGTTAAGGACCGTCCCCGCTCGGTCTCACCGAGGCTCGCCAGGCACACCCTCTCCTCGGGCCAGCCCTCGCTGGGCCTCCCGACCTCCCGCGGTCACTGCCGAGTCCGCTGCTGCGCCTGTATTGCCGCTGCCCCGGGGAGCGGCTGACCCCCTTCCGACCGGTGGGACGCTGCCCATGAGAGCCGGCTCCGAGTGAGCAGGCAGACTTCCACGGGCAGAAAGGAAAGCCGCCTCTTGTAGCGTATTTGAAGCACTTCACACAGAGGCGATGATGGAATGGTACAGAAATGATGGGACATTTGAGGCCAGGATTTTGAGAGGAGAAGCCAGTCCGAGTTTTGCCCTAAATCCTCACGTGTTTTCTGTGCCTGCCTCGTGCCCCAGCCCCGTGACAGCCACGCCGCGCTGAGCGAGAGGTGGGAACATGGGCCTGTGAGGAGAGGAGGGGCCCGGGGTCACGGTGCCTTAGGTCACAGAGCTGCAGGTGACCAGTGCCTTGGACTGCACACCCCACGGGCGTGAAAACAAGGCTCAGGCTGGAGGCCTCTCCCACTGCCCGCGCCCGCCCTGCTCGTATTAGACCGTCTTAGCCTCACGCCCGCCGCACGCTGAGCTGGGCAGGATTCTGCACGCGGCTGCCACTTTGCACCTGCAGGGGCTGCTGGTGTGCTTGCGGTTTGCACCCCTCACTGTAGACCCCCAGCTCCTGTCCCCTCTCACTGCGGTCACAACCTGCCTTGAAGCACCCGAGGGACACGACTGGCCGGCCCGGCTGGTGTGTGTCCTCTCTGACCGGGGACGGGGTTCATCTGGGCCAGATGCCTGCACCTCAACATCTGCTCAAAGTTCCAGCTGTTGCAGCTTCTGCCGGGTGTTCACGCCGAGAGGCAGAGCTGACTCTGGACCAGGCCGTCACGTCCAGTCCAGGCTTTTGAGCACAGACTGGGGCCTGTTCCTCGGTCTCCTCGTCTGTAAAATGGCGAGAAGAGCACCCGCCTCCTTAAAGGAACTACCGTACGTCACTGGTTTTAAAATGCAGTCCCTCCCCACACCGCCCGTGCACGCGCGTCGGCATTTGTGGAACCAAGACGCATCTTACAATCGATGCTGTGTCAGAGGTTAACTGGCAGCTTGTTCTTTCTTGCTGTCCGTTCAGTAATGGCGCATCCTAAAATCGATGGCGTCGTAGATCAGATAGAATACTATAAAAAGCACACAGCACTTAATGCAGCTCAGCTGTCACCGCCATTATCAACAGGGCCGCCCCTCCAAGAAGGAGCTGGCCTGGCACTCGTCGCCTGTGTTGAGGCCTCTAATCGTTAGAACTGACGGGACAAAGATTCTCATCCCCATTTCACAGCTGAGGATGGCGAGGCTTGGGGCGTCCCGGCAGCTCGCCTGCCCTCTCAGGGCCACAGCCACAGCCACACTCCACCAGCTGCCCATTTTGTGTGGTCAGTGAGCTGTGAATGGTTTTTACAATTTTTTACGGGTTGTAAAACATCAAAAGCAGATGAATAATTGGTGACGTGTGAAAACTGCAAGAAACGTGAGTTTCCTTGTCCGTCGGCAGAGTTCTGTTGGACACAGCCCTGCCCACACTGTTACATGCCCACTGGTGGCTTTTGCACTGCAGTGCCCGTGTGTGGTGGTCCCAACAAAAACCACGTGTCCCGCAGCACCTAAACTATTTGCCATTTGGCTTTTTACGGGAAAACTGCTGACTCCTGGTCTGGTTCTTGGCCCGCTTGTGCAATGGAGAAGAGAGAGTCTTGTTTGTTTTTCTCTTCCGTGCCTGGTAGCCACTCGGCCAGCAGGGACCAAATCGAATTTCTGTCATCAGTTCTGAGGGTCCAGGGTGGCTCTTCAGGCGTGCAGGTAACCAGGGCACCGATAACCATCAAAATAAAATGCTGGTCGACCCACGGAGAGGAAACCAGCTACAGAGACTTTCCAAAATGCTTTTCCAAATAATTCGTATTTGTGTTGCAACATCTCTTACAGGGTAAATAAAAGAAGGCAATTCCTGGAGCACTGGGCCACTTTCCCGGGAGTCAAGGGAGGGGTGAAATCCCAGGTAGGGCTGTTTTCAGGAAATGGAACACTTAGTTCTGTGCCGTCAGCCTGAAAGGCCTGCCGCGGGACAGGACTGGGGCTCAGGGGACAGGTGGGGCTGTCCGCGGTGTCCTGCTTTGAAAGCCCCGTTGGTTTAAAGGGGTCGATCAAGTCACTGCCACTAACCTAGGCCCGAGGTCCCCTCCCCATGAAGTGTGTACAAGGCGGATAGGCCTGGGCACCGCTGAGGCCGCCGGGGAGCCCGCTCACCCTGGAGTCTGAGCCTGTGAGCGGGCGCGCGGCTGGGCCCACGGCCTGGACTCGGGAGATTCCTGTGTTTGCAGCTGCCGCCAGTCTGGACCAGCACAGTGGCTGACGCCCTGGGCAGCTCGCCCACCCGGACCCGGCTTTCTCCCGGGCTCGGGGTCCCTTGGAGAGAGCCCACCTGCACAGCTGTGCAGAGAAGGCATCGTGAGATCAGAACCAAGACCAGAGCCCCCACCCCCGCCCTGGGAGGGCCGCATGCTCCCCCTCTGTCCCGGAAGACTCGAGAGTTTCTCAAGGACCAACTCCGGATACTTCAGGACGTGCTTAAGCAGTTAAATCGTCTTCACAAAAAATTTCCGTTTAAGGCATTTCCGGAAAAAGCTTCATTCTGAAAAGATGGCCTGCACTTCTGGATGTGGTTGATGACCTCTAGCTTTGTAAAGGAAGTCAGTGGAAATGTTTAGGGAACAATTCCCAGTCGAGGCAAACTCAAAAATGGAAGCATAGGAGTTCTCTGGTGGCCTTGCGGTTAAGGACCTGGCATTGTCGCTGCTGTGGCGCAGCTTCCATCCCTGGCCTGGGAACTGCAGCATGCCCCGGGCACTGCCAAAAAAAAAAAAAAAAAAAAAGGCAAAACAAAACAAAA
The DNA here is from genome assembly GCA_004024745.2 of Catagonus wagneri. Classification (NCBI taxonomy): domain Eukaryota; kingdom Metazoa; phylum Chordata; class Mammalia; order Artiodactyla; family Tayassuidae; genus Catagonus; species Catagonus wagneri. The sequence goes on from PVHT021183524.1 coordinate 32,512,182, forward strand.
AAAAAGCAAAAAGGATGCATAGATTCCACGGTGGTGAAGCTCAGTGGAGCCACTGCAGTCCGCGCCCCTAAGAGTCATCCTAATCAGACGGGACTGATTTTCTTAGAATGTGCCTCTTTCTGCTAAAAGTGCGATGTTAACAAAATTAAGCGTGGTCACCGTGGACTGAATTTTCCCTTTTTTTTTTTCCTCTTGAATTGTGGAGGTGCACCTGCATGTGGCGGGAGTTTTCACAAGAGAAAAGTTGTGTTTAAAATACCCCGAAGACTGGCTCTCTAGGGAAGCAGTGTAGTTTTAACACGCAGACGTTTCAAGTACGAAGCATTTCGGCAGTTTTCAGGTTAAAATGTTTGTGCAGACTCCTCCGGGCCCCCTGAAAATGCGGCCTCTGATTAAGAGTCTAAGCATATGTTTATTATTTCTATTAGGCAAGTTAGACGAGAACTTCTGGAAAGCATTCGCCACGTGGTCTGTCTCTTTGAACACGGGGCTGCAGGAGGATTCCAGGAGGTGCCGGTGATTTCGAAGCCCTGGGCTCCCGTCCTTCTTGTCTTGTCGTTGCTGTCCTTTCGTTTTTAACTAGGGCCCCTGCAGGGTGGGAAGCAGGGATTCGCATGTTCTTCTGCCTGGAATGTCCCCAGCTGTCTTCCGCAGAGAGACGCTTGAAGGAGGCGGGAGAAGTGATCAGCGAGGCTGAATTATTCGTGGGAATATTAAGAAGGAAGAGGTGTTTTCTTACCACCCCCCAAAGAAGGAAACGTCACAGTCTCGGTGACAGAATTAGGTTAAAAATAGTGCATCTCTGGGAAAGACCACAGAATTTTAATTAGCTCAACTCTCCGAGCAGTTCTGATGTGTCAGCAGGCTGGTCCCGGGCGTGGGGGCGGGGGCGCCGGGGAAGCTGCCCGCGAGCTTTCCCAGTAGGTCTGGGGGAACCAGGAGCCGCGTGCAGCCCAGGCCGCTGCGTGTGGATCCCCTTTCTGAACGCCCCGCGTCTGCAGTGTGGGGGGCGTGGGCTCGCGCGCTCGCAGTTCCCGCGGCCCTGGCACCCCCGTCCTGACTCCCGTTCCAGCGCCCCCACCCCTTCCACGGCCGACAGCACCCACCCCAGCCCCACCCCACCCCAGTGCGTGCAGAAGGCACTCCGTCGCGGGATCTGTTTGCATTTCCCCGCAAATCCCACACACTGAATTGCCCCGCCTTGACTTTTTTTCCGGCTTCTAATCGCTCTGACCCACTTTAGGTTGAAACGTGGCCAATTTGACAGAAACGAAAGCTCCTTTTTAAGCGGTGCCTCTGAGTCTTCTGAAGCTTTTTTGGGTCAGAGACATCTTTGGGAATTTGATGAAAACAATGGGTTCTTCCCCTGGGAAAATGCGTACCGGGTGCGTGCTCGCGCGCGCGCGCACACACACACATAAAAACACATACAGTCTTACACTAAAGTATAGAAAACTCACACACACACACCCCCAAGCACAGCGTGCATCCAAGCTGCAGGTGTGAGCCCCGCCGGGCGGGAGGGGCCACGGCCCTGGGCGGGAGGACTTGGGTCGGCATCGCTGGGGTTGGACGCAGGACGCGCTGCAGGGCCGCGGTTCCTTCCCAAGCTGGGGTCTGGCAGGCACTTTGTCCCAATGAGCCAAGGGACTGGCCTGGTCCAAGCCCCGTTTTCAGAAAATAACTTTTGTCCAAAAGGAGGGGAGTAGGTGGTTGGGACCTCTGACTCCAGGAGGCTCCTGCCTTTGCCCTTGGTCCCCTCGACCTTGCTGGTGACCAGTGAGGACCAGTTCTGAGCAGCGGGCCTCCCAGGCCGCCACTGAAGAAGGGGGAGCCGGGAGCCCTAACTCCCACCCCTCCACTTCTGAATGTGTGATTTGATGACTTCAGGGGCCTCATATGGGTGGAACCACACAGGATCTGTCTTTTTTTGTTTTGTTTTGTCTTTTGTTGTTTTTTTTTAGGGCCGCACCTGTGGCATGTGGAGGTTCCCAGGCTAGGGGTCTAATTGGAGCTACAGCCGCCGGCCTACACCACAGCCACAGCAATGGAGGATCCGAGGCGCGTCTGCAACCTACACCACAGCTCATGGCAACGCTGGATCCTTAACCCACTGAGCGAGGCCAGGGATCGAACCTGCAACCTCATGGTTCCTAGTCAGATTCGTTTCCGCTGTGTCACGACGGGAACTCCAGGATCTGTCCTTTTATGGCCGGCGTAATGTCCTCCAGGCTCATCCACATTGGGACACGTGTCGATTTCCTGCCTTTTTACGGTTGAACAGTACTCCACCGCGTGTGTAGACCGTGCTTTGCGCATCCATTCGCCCCTCAGTGGGAGCTGGGATCGTTTCCGCCTTCTGGCTCTTGTGAGCATGCTGCTGTGCCCGTGGGTGCACGGGTATCTCTGTCTCCACTTTCAGTCACTTGGGGTCTACACCCAGAAGTGGGATTGCTGGGTCATAGGGTGATTCTGTGTTTCTGACTTTTGGGGGGACCTCTTCCTGTTCTCCCTGCAGGCGCACCATTTTACGTTCCCACGAGCCGTGCCCAGGGTTCCCATCTCCCCGCAGCCCACCGGCCTCGCGGCTGCGACACGGGCTCTCCCGGTAGTTTGCGTTAGCGCGTTCCTGATGGTTGGCGACACTGAGCATCTTTAATCTGCCCGTCGGCTCCGTGTATCCCCTGTGGTTTCTGTTTTGTTTTAAACTTGCCCTCAGGTGGATGTTTGAGGAACAGCCCGAGAGGACCGTTGGGTGATGAGGGACGGAGATGCCAGCCCCAGCCGGCTGGCTCAGCAGCCTCTCCTGGTGGTGGCGAGTCCTCCCCGATGCATGCATTCCAGGGTGTCCCGGAATCAGATCCGGGGGTCCCGGCATGAGAGGGGTCTCGGTGCGTGCGTTCCCTAATCCCCCTTCTCCGTGCCCGGCCCTTTCTCAGTTGAAGTGCGCCGTGATTCTGCGTGTGGCCTGTCTGGTCTCTGACCCGTCTCCATGGCACTAAATTAGTTTTCCCTCTGGGCAGTTGTGTCATGTGGACTTCCTGTCCTCCTGTCTCTGAATGACCGAGACACGTGGGTGGGGCAGGACACTGGATGTGGAGCAGGGCAGGTGGTGGAGACCGGGTTCTGTGGAGTCGGGGACGCGGAGAGCAGAGGTTGCCCGGGCCGCGCGGCTCCTCCCTGCGGCCCTTCCCTCACGCGACTATGGCTCCTGGCCTTGTCATTGTGGGTGAAACAGACCTTCCTGGGGACTTTGGATCCTGATAAGCAAGCCGGCTCTGGCCTCTCCTGCACGGCCCTCTTTCCGGGAGTGAGCGGCCTCTGCCGGACCCTCCTCCCAGCCCTTCGCCTCCCGTCACCCCCAAGGCAGGACAGTGCTGCTTGCTTTCCCTTGGGACCAGCCTCCGCGCTGCTTCCTCTGTGGAGCCCTCGCCAGGGCTCGCCCCCCGATACACACACCAGTTGTCTCAGCAGCCAGACCCGTGCCTCCTCCGTCGGACTGTCAGCCCCCGAGGCCAGCGGGCAGCCCGGTCGTCCTGGCCTCCCCAGCGCTGTGCTTCTGCGTGACCCCTGCCGAGCAGGTGGTCAGGGTGCATGTGTTTTGCATAGCTGTCCTGTTTTCGGTGACTCATCATTATTCAGTGTTTCTGCGGGTCAGGAGTCGGACATGTGACTCTGAGTAAGAACTCAGTTCCTAAACTCAAGCTACTTTCTAGTCTGGTAAGCAGAAAGGCTGAGCCTAAATTTTTGTTTATGATACGCATTTAGATGTCCTTTTGATATTTAGACAGACAGAAGTCGACAGCCCAGCCTGTGCAGTTCGGTTTTTGAAGTGGTTAAGGTCTGCGGCCGGGGCGGGACGTGGGAGCAGGGAAATCTGTGCCGGCGTCACTTCCTCGTGTGGCTTATTAGGGGACGGTCCTGTGCCATCCCCGGGCCGCCCGGCCCGCCTGGCCTCAGAGCGCTCGCTGTCTGGATAATCATTAGCGCAGACTTCCTGAGCGGGCTGGACCAAGGCCTCCATCTGGTGTTTGCCCTGGGGGCGGGCGGGGCGGTCACTGTGCTTTTGACCTTTGCTTAAGGTGGGGGAGGGTTTGGCGAAAGCAGTGCTAAGTAGTCCCCGGCCTTCAAATGCCGTTGGACTTCTAGACTCGCGGCATGTGCTGTGGGTCCTGCAGCCCCTGCCTGGCCTCTGGCTTTGTGTTCCCTTTGGTTGTCTCCTCCTGGCTGCCCTGCTGGGGTGTCTGCTTAAAGACAGTGTGTTCCAGGCTGCTGCAGCCCGGGGCCGGCCGCGGGGCTGGGAAGCTGAAAGCCTGGGCCTCTGGGTGCATCCTCATGTCATGAGCCAAGCCCTGAAGGTGCATTTCCCATCTTAGGAAAATGGGCATAAGGCCCGGCGTTCTTAATTGTAGGATTAACCGAGGGCTTTCGAGGTAGTGGGTCTGAAAGTGCTCCGAAGGGCCCCCGAGGTAGCGGGGCACCTGGCTGTGACCGCTGTTGCTGTCGCGGGCCTGTGTCAAATCCCAGGGGGCCAAGCCGGGCTGGTGCTCACTGCTGGGCCGGCGAGGACAAGAAAACACAGTTACAGCAAAGCTCCAGCCCGGGGAGGAAGCGTCCTGCCTGGATGGGGTCCTGGGCAGCGGGTTCGGTTCCAAAATAAACGCTCTGCCTCTGGGGCTGCAGACTTGCCAGTGGGACGGGGAGACGGCTGGGAGGCGGGAGCGCCGCAGCCGGGGTGGCCGTGTTTTCAGAAGCAGACGAGGGAGCGGGAGGCCAGGCGCTCTCCTCTGTGGCCGCGTCTTCCCCGGGCGGGCGCTGCTGGCTCCAGGCACGGTCGTGGCCCTTGACCTTGCCACAGTCCGGCTGGATCTGAGCCCTGCTTTGCGATCCAGCCCCGTCAGCTGTTGGGTAGCTGACCGTTTCCTTCCGAACGTTCCGGGCGCCCGCAGGCCTGCTCCCGGGGGCGGGCACGCGCAGGGCGGCGCTCGGGAGCGCGCGGGCTTGGGTTTCTTGTTTGGGGGAACTGGGGTACACGTCGTCGCCCCCACCCCCCAGACTCAGCTGCCAAGCGTGGTTAGAACATCCTGCCTCCCGGCCAGCAGCCCCCCCCCCCAACTCCTGTCACTGCCTGTCACCCCTGGCTTCCCTCCAGCCTTAGCCCATCTGTGCTTGTCCCCAGGCAGTGTCTGGAACGCCCTATGGTACCGCTCAGCCTTTAAAAACTTCCAGCAAGTGGAGTCCTACGTATTCGTTGTTCTGAACGTCCGCTTTTTTTCTCGTTAAGATCAGCGCTGTGTTTCAGAGGCTCCTCCACGTCTGGGTGGGAGGGGCGACCTGGGCCGGGTCGGCCCTGGCGGTCGGGTCTGCTCAGGACTGAACCTGGGTCTTGACTTTAGAAATAGCAAACGGGGTAGTGGATGAGCCAGAAATAGCCTGTGCTCCTGTTTCCTCTGTGTTGAAACTAAATCTCGGGGAGTACAGCACGGACGAGTGCTCGGCGGCCAGGGACGGGACCAGGGGGCGGGGGGTGGCCCAGATCAAACCCCACCTGCAACGTCCCGGGCAGTGGCCTTGCTGAGCGCTTCCTGCCCTCGCCGGCAGCCCCCGCCCCCTTTCTCTCTGCTGCACCAACGGTGAGAAGGAAAGATGCCCTGTTGCCAGGAATAGCGGGTGAGGCATCGAAAGGAGGCTTGTCTTGCTCTTAGTTTCCGTTTGAGTTCGCGGGCGTCTTACCGTGTGTGTGAGCTCACCTCTATCCTCTGATACTCTCTGATTTTCAGTTTGAAGACGAGGCAACTGCTGGTAGTGGGGCCTCGATTCATCTTGTTTAATTCTCACGGCGTCCAGGGGAGAGATGCTGGCCCCGATTTGGGGCGGAGACGCCCTTTTTGGTTTGGGGAGGACAGTGACCACCCAGAGAGGGTGGGGGACCGGCACCCACGGACGAGGTCTTGGAAACTGTGCTGCACAGGCACGGGCGCTGTTTTCTTTCCTTGCTGTCAAACTCAATAATAGAAGCCTCGGTGTTTTTCCTGTTTCCTAGTTAAAGCAACAGCTGTAGCCCAGAGGCCCCCAGAGGCGCCCTGGTTTTGGGGACAGAATCATTGCTGTAACCTCTGACCTCAAGGCACTGCTTTTCGATTATCTCATCGAGGACGCCATCGCGTGTTCCTTGAAGACGACATTGAATTATGAGACCCAGCTGCCAGTCCCACGGTGACTTGGTCCAGTGTGGCCCCATCCCATTGCAGACATGCACTAATTACTTGAATGATTGGTGGGAAATTAGAGACGGCACGGAAATCGAAGCCTGGGCGCCCTCCAACCCCGTCTCCACCCGACACGCATAACAGGGCTCCTGCTGGAAAACAGACCGCGTCTTCTTCACCCGCTGACGGACGGTCCGTGCGTCGCTTGGGAGTGCTCGCTGGATGGAAGGACGTTGTCCGGCCGTCGAGGATCGGGGTCTGCAGAGTGACCGTGGTGGCTGGCCACCAAAGGCTTTGGGGGTGGGGTGAGCCTCTGGGACCTTCTTTCCTCCCGGCCCCACCCCCAAGTGGAGCCAGAAGAAGGGTCTCCAAGGGCGTTGCTTGCCAGCTTCCTGGCAGGTGTGCGTCTCCCATCAAGTTTACCATCGAGGGACTTGAGGGGAGGGTGTGTGCCGTCCAGGGCCCTGAGTGCCTCTGGGGGAAGGACCCGGCCATCCCCAGGCCGCATGGTCCCCAGGCCGCATGGTCCCCACGCTGCACGGTCCGTGTGTCTCTGGCCTGGAATTTTCCCTGAGCCTCTCATGAAGCTGCTCTGGGCTGTGCCAGCCCCAGGGGGAAGGTGCCCTGACCGTCCTCGAGGTCCCCGCGAGCTGCCCCAGGGCACTGAGGAGCTTTCCCTCCTCGGACGGTTCCGCTACCTGTCGCTGCAGAGGATCCGCCAACCCGCCCCAGCTGTGGTGTTTTCCCCACTGACCTCCTAGAAAAAGCAAAGCAGGAGGCGTGGAGAACCCACCGCTAGGAATCGGGACCTCTGCCCATTTCGCACCCAGGGCCAGGCTGGGGTCCCGGGAAACGTCCGCAGTGGATGGGAGGATCCGGCTTTGCTGAGAAGGGACTGGGGGCCTTCATCCTGGCGGCGGAAGCCACGGGAGGGCAGCGCTGGACCTGTTTGGTGATTTGGAGACAAAAATCTCAGTAGCCCTGGTCTCCTGTTTGCAGGTGCACCTTTTCCTGCTGTTTAAATCTCCGTTGGTGTAAAGGGTCATAAACCCCTAAATCGGAGTAGGGGCACGTTTCGCAACCCAGCTTCCTCATCGGGGGCCACTGAGGCTGGATGACAAGAGGTCTCGGGAGACACAGAAGGGGGTTCAACCCGTCTCCCATCAAGGAGGCTGAAACTGACAGCTGGGAGAACCGGGGCGGAGACCCCTCCGTGACGGGCTTCTGGGTGTGGTTGGGACCGACAGGGCTCCTGGGTTGTGCTCTGGTAGTAGAGAGCTGGGTGGGGACCCCAGCTCTGTGCCTCCTGCAGCCTCTGCCTGCAGAGGGGGGCGTGGGAGTGGTTGGGGGCATGTTCTCCTGATGGCAGGGACTCTTGTGAGTCACTGTGGATTAAGCTGAGCATCGGCGAGACTGCGCGTCACCTGATGTCCTCTGGGTCCAGTCGATATTTGCACAGGAACTGGAGTTCCCTTCGTGGCTCAGTGGTTAACGAATCCGACTAAGAACCATGAGGTTGCGGGTTCGATCCCTGGCCTCGCTCAGTGGGTTAAGGATCCGGCGTTGCCATGAGCTGTGGTATAGGTTGCAGACACGGCTCGGATCCCACGTTGCTGTGGCTGTGGTGTAGGCCAGCAGCTACAACTCCTGTTAGACCTCTAGCCTGGGAACCTCCACATGCTGTGGGTGCGGCCCTACATAAAGGCAAAAAAGAAAAAAAAATATTTGCACAGGAACTATATTGACTTTCCACCTTCATTTCTAAGTAAGACTCCTGCCCCCGTCCTCGGCCGCGGAGTCCCGTGGACGCGAGGCTGGTCTCCGGGGCCGCTTCTGTTAGCGCAGGAGTGGGGCGGGGCCCCTCCCGGGGGCTGGCTCGCCCTCAGCCCGTCGCACTCGTTCAGGCTGAGCGTTTGCTGGATCATCCTCGTGTCAGCAAAAAATGCCCGTTCAGGTTGACGGCAGAGGGTAGGTTTTGTTCAGTACAGGTACACTGACCGTTTCCGCAACCCGAGGCCCCGCGGTTTTCACACGATGGGGGAATATGATGTAAAGAGCCGGGGGGCTCGAGTTCCACAGTTCGGGTAATGCCCAGTGGGGGCTTCTTGTTTAAAGATGGAAAAATGAGAACAAGATGAAGACAACGGTCAGAGCCTCTAGAAACAAAATCCTCAAAGCGGCTCTTCTTTAACTGTTGTTATAGCTGAAGCGTGGCACTCGTGTGTGTGTGTGTGTGTGGAATGTGTGGGGTGAGGGGTGTCGTGTGTATGTGTATTTTCGTGTATGTGCATGAGTGCATGTGGTGTGTATATGCATCTGAGTGGGTGTGGCATGTGTGTACATGTATGCGTGTGAGGTGTGTGTATAGGCGCGTGTGTGTGTAGAACTGTGTGTGGGGTGCACTTGTGTGACTCTGCTGTCAGGAGGGCAGAGCCACCCCCACGCTCCCCACCCCCTCCGTGGTCCCCGAGGCCCGGCTGTGCCCTTCGCCAGGGTCGCCCACCTGCCCAGCATGGGGGAGGGGGGTTGCTTTTGCTGTGACTTGATTTCAGAGTCAAGCGCTACCAGCCGGCCTGGAGCCCTGGGGTCCCTCCCTGCCCTCTCGCTCGCTGTGGCCACAGGGAACAGGGCCGCTCTGGTGGCCCCGCCGTGTGCAGGACGCGGGCTGCCCTGGCACCGTCGTCCTGGCTCCTGCTCGGGTGGGCGCATTGCTGCTGCCTGGGTCCCAAGCTCAGTTTGCAGGGAAGCCCGGAGTCTCCTCAGGTCCCATTCTGGTTCCAAGTGGCACCAGCGTGGCCTCCCTGAGGCCGGCTGCCGCGGGCGGAGCGGCCGGGGCCAGGGGGGCTGCAGAGCCTTCCAAGGGCCGAGGGCCCGCTTCTAAGCCAAGGTCAGGAGCAGCAGAGGGAAGACGTTCTGGGGCTGGGTGGGAGGGCGGCCAGGGCAGCAATGGGCCCTTTATTCGGCCACGGCAACGCCCGCTGCTGCTGACGGTACGGCCGCGCCCTGACGGCCTGGTCCTCACAGCCCAGGGCTGGAGGTCTGCGCCCCCCGCCTCCCACCCTCATGGCGTCTTGAGGCTTGTCTCTCTGTGGCTTCAGGTTCTCACTCTTTCTCCTCCACCCTTTGTCCACCAGCCCAAGAGGCCGAAGCCCCGGCCGCTGCCAAAAACTCAGATTGCGCTGGACAGGGGCCCGCAGGCTGCAGGCGGGCAGGGCGCCATCTGTCCCCTCGCTGCCACTCTCCAGTGTGCGCCCCACAAAAGCTGGGGCCTCCTCGCCCTCACTCTTCCCTGTGATTCTGTGCAGACGCCCCGGCCTGGGCCCGTCTGGGTTTGCAGCCATTCCCAGGGAACTTTCTGTGCACGGGGGCTTCTTGCATGTTAAGGGGGCTTTGTCCTCGCCAGCTCGGTGCTCCCGCTTGTAGAGGAGAAGATGCAGGCTCCTGACTGCTACCAGACGGTTGGTTTTGGGAACAGTCCTTCTGTTCCACCGCAAATGAAATGCCTCAATAAGACAAGAGTGTGAGAAATTAAAATGCTCTTGGTGGACTGGCTCGCTGCCCTCGGAACGCGTGGCGAAGGGCCCTGCCCCCACACCCTGAGAAATTCCACGGTCGCCTCCCGGGTGTGAGCTTGGCTCGGCCTTCTGAAGAAATCTGTTCTCATTAAAAAAAGCCGCTGTGCTCTTTCAGTGACTCGCTGATAATTCTGTTACAAACGGAAGTAAAACCGAGCTCTCCCAGTTCCAGAAAACCCGCTCGACAGGTTGCTCAGCAGGTCCGGTCTGCACCTGTCAGGGCGCATGTCGGCAAGATTTTTTTCTGTAAAGGGCCCGAAATTCGGGCTTGGGGGCTGTGTGGCCACCGGGCTGTGCCAGGCCTGCGTGAGAGCAGTGCAGCCAGGCTGGGACGGCACGAGGGCGGCTGTGTTCCAGGAAACACTTGCAGACACTCTCCAGTCCAGATTTCACTTACATTTCACATGAGCGGTATTCTTCCTTGGGTTGTTTTGAAGCGTTTGGAAAATGTGAAAGCCATGTGCGGCTCACAGGCTGACTACAAATAGGTGGCAGGTTATGCAAACCCAGGCAGCGGGCAGGCCGAGGGCCCCGCTCGCAGTTCCTGGAGTCCCCTGTACACTCGCCTCTGAAGCCAGCTGAACCCGACCCTAAAGCAGCTTTTGAAAACTGCAGTTCAGGAGTTCCTGCTGTGGCTCAGCTGGTTAAGAACCTGGTTCCATCCCTGGCCTCGCTCAGTGGGTTAAGGATCCGGTGTTGCTGTGAGCTGTGGTGTAGGTCAGATGTGGCTCAGATCCTGCGTGGCTCTGGCTGTGGTGTAGGCTGTCGGTTACAGCTCCGATTCGACCCCTAGCCTGGGAACCTCCATATGCCGTGGGTGTGGCCCTAAAAAGACAAAAGAAAAAAAGCAAAGCTCAGTTCTTGGCACAGTAGTGGGTTACCGAGTCCTTTTGGGGATCCAGCACAGCATTTTAAAAGAACAGAATTTAGTGCAACACACGTAACAAGTGTTGTCCTGTGTCATGTACCTGCTGGTGCGTGAGCACCTGCGCGCTCTGGGTCACGACGCCGTCGGATACTTGGAAAGGGTTCTCTGTCCGCAGGGGCTCCCCAGCCCCCTGCCTCCCCCCCGCCGCTGGAGGGCGGAGCATGGAGACTCAGGGCCAGCGGCGCTAATGTCAGCGGCAGGAGTGGACAGCGGTGAGCGGGTCACCCCTCCTCCTGGAGCCCAGGAGTCAGGACACTCAGCGTCGCTCTCTCCCCAAGTGTGTCGGCAGAGGGAGACGCAAGTGACAAGCAGCTGTCTGTCCTTAGGTTCTAGAGTGTTTGGGGTGCTGCGCGCTAAGTACGAATTTCCCGCTTTCTCGGTTTGCTTGTTCCGGGTGGTTCCAGGAATCGGTCCTCAGACTTCTCCTCTAGCCCCCAGACCCGTGATGCTTGGAGCGTCGGTGGCCTGTTCAGTGTCCTTCACAGGAACCCCGTCCCACGTCGGGAGAGAAGCGCTGCCCTCTAATCTGATGAGGACAAGTCACGCCAGCCGTGGCTGTTGCCGGGCCGTGAGGCGTTGGAGGCCGGGGAAGGAAGGAAGAGGTGGCACTAGAATAACTCGGGGCCCACGTGGGTGATCCATAACCTGGAGAAGGTTCCAGAAACGTCGGGGGCTGCCCTGGGCTGTTGGCTTTGTGTGTCGAGGGGCAGGGTCAGCTGGGCTGAAAGCCTCCCGGGAGGTCTTGATAGTGACTGGGGGGGCCAGGCGGGGAGACGGAGCCTTGGGCCCCTGGCCTGGTCCAGGGCTGGAAAGGGGGCCGCCGCGGGGGAGCGGAGGCGGGAACGGGAAGGCGTGGGCCGGGCCCGTGCTTCTGGCGGTGGAGGCCTGGCTCCCGGCGGCCCTGGGCCTCCCGGCTCCAAGGCTGCAACCCTCCTGCCTCTGCGTGGGGCACTGTTCGGCTCTTCCGCGGGGGCCCCGCTGACCGCTTGCCCGTGGGCTCAGATGGTGCTTTGTGGCTTTCTTGTTTATGCGGAGGGAGGGGTGTTTGCTCCGCTCGGGGAGATAATGAAAGATGAGCTTCCTTTTCCAGGGCGGTGACGAGGCAGAGGTGAGGGTGGGGGAAGGGGGCCTCGAGGGGGCGCTCCTGGGCGTCGGGCGGGGGGCGGGGGGCGTCACCCGGTGGCTGCGGGGGTCCGTGCGGGTGGAAGGGCCCAGTATCTCCCCGCAGTGACCAGAGGGACCGTGGACCGCGGTGAGCGGTGCATTTAATGACCTGAGGTTTCATGTCCTATAAAATGAGGAAAGCAAGCTGATAGCCAGTTTGGGTTTTTAAGTAATTCTTAAAAGGGGAGGAAGCACACCGGAATCTGAACCTGGGCATTTGGCTCATCAGTCATTCACCTAGTATACGCTTTCCTCTATTTCCCGAATTTCCACCCATGTCTCTGTCTTTCACGTTTAAGGTTAAGATGTGCTCCCGGGGGGAGCACGCGGTGTGTCCTGACCCGAAACAGCCCACGGTCCTGGGACGCCAGGCTGGGTCTTGGAAGCCGCGGCGTCTGTGCTGGGCGTCCGCGGGGTCAGGATCTTCCCAGCGGGGGGACTGGGAGGAGCAGAGGGGGCTCCTGCGAGCCGCTGGCGGGAGACTTGAGAGGCTGGAGGTGGGGACCCGGCCTGAGCCGGAGCGGGAGCCGTGGAAGTGGGGGGCACTCAGGTCTAAGAGGGGCTGCAAGGAGGAAGCTTCCTGGACCCACAGACCGAGTCCAGCGGGGGGCCCTCAGCCCGGGGGGGGGGGGGGGCTGCGTGTGACCTTAGCAGCCCTAGGGGTCAGGGGTGACTGCAGTGAGTTCAGCTCCAGATGTGCAGTAGCGGGTCCAGATGCGGCAGAAGCGGACCTGCAGGGAAGCAGGGCAGGAGCAGAGCGGGCAGGCAGCGTGGCGAGACGTCACCCGCACACTGAGGGGGCTCGGCCGGCCCACAAGGTGGAGAGCTCGTCCCTGGCTCTGAGCCGCTGGAGCGGGAGGAGGTTTCTGGTCCCAGGATGAAGCGCCCGTGAGTGGCAAGTGGAAGGTTTTAAATGCTGAGGAGCAGATCTGTTTGCACAACAGGAGGAATGCGCCCGCGGGCTCCCTCTGACCCCTGCGGACACCCAGCTGCCACGCCCGTCCTGTGAGAGGCACCGTGCTCCTAGAACGGCGCTAACGTTCCTTGTCCCGTGAAAGCAAGAACCCTCCATCTGAGGGCGGTTTTCTTCCAGGGAGCGGAGGCGGACTGTGCAAAACTCCAGCACCGGCTCTGAATCTCTGTAGCCACCGGACACCTCTGTGTGCAGCTTCCCCAAATGCGGGCCTGGGGGCCGCTGGACTCGAGAATGTAACAGAAGTGACGCTGCAGTGACAGAGCACGGGGGCTCCGGTCGTGGCTCAGTAGGTTAAGAATCAGATGAGATTCCATGAGGACGCAGGTTCAACCCCTGGCCTCGCTCAGTGGGTTAAGGATCCAGCGTTGCCGTGAGCTGTGGCGGAGGTTGCAGACGCGGCTTGGATCTGGCGTTGCTGTGGCTGTGGCGGAGGCCGGCGGCTGCAGCTCCGATTCAACTCCTAGCGTGCAAACTTCCATAGGCCGCAGGCGCAGCCCTAATAAGAAAAAAAAAGAATAAAATCAAATGACAGTGTAAAGCATCCTGGTGAAGCCAGATGCCCTTTGCACTGGGACAGGGTGCATGTTTATATCACAGGCTTAGCGGGGGACCTTTGATAGGTATTAGGTGGTAAAAAGTCATTCCCTTTGTGTTAAAGAAAATGCTTGCTCGGTGAGGGGTCCACTTGTCTCCCGATAAGACAGTTTATTGAATGACTTACCCGGACAGCCTCTGCCTGGCCCCCGAGCTGCCAAGAGCTGGCTTGTAGCGGGAAGACTCCTTGATGCCATTTCAAGGAGGCAGCAGGTGGATCGTTTTAAGGACTTGTTTCTGCAATTATAAGAGGCGAGGTGATACTGGAGTTCGTGCCAGCGATCACTAATCTTTTCCTTTTTTTTGTCTTTTTGCCTTTTTCTAGGGCCGCAGTATGGAGGTTCCCAGGCTAGGGGTCCAATCGGAGCTGTAGCCTCCGACCTACACCACAGCCTACACCACAGCTCACAGCAACGCTGGATCCTTAACCCACTGAGCGAGGCCAGGGATCGAACCTGCAACCTCATGGTTCCTAGTCGGATTCGTTAACCACTGAGCCACGACGGGAACTCCCGGAGATCACTAATCTTAATCTGCTTGAAGTTTAAAATTGGTTCTTTCAAGCCGCGCTGTTCGTCACGCCAGGAAAAGCCTCTCTGTGCGTCGTCCTGTGCATTGGAATCCGCGTCCTTTTCCCTCGGTGGACTCCAGGTGTCCTCGAGCCGAGCTGAACTGTCCAGGGAGCTCAGAACCCAGAGCCCAGGGTCCCCACCAGGTGGTCGCTGGACACCGCCGCTGTCTCCTTTGAACTTTCAGTAGCACGCTCTTTGGCCCGAGGGGTCCCCTGGGGGGCTTCCACCGTGTCTGTTGAGTCTTCTTCACTAAAAAAAAGAAGGGGGCGGGTAAGGAAAATGGAGCAAGCCAACAGCGGGCATACAGTGTTCTCTGTTATTTCTCATCCCCAGTCAATATCCTTGAAACACTTTTGTGATTCGAATAATGTTAAGGAGTTCCTGCTGTGGCGCAGCGGAATCAGCGATGTCCCTGGAGAGCCGGGACGCAGGTTCCATCCCCAGCCCGGCACTCCGATTCGACCCTTAGCCTGGGAACCTCCATATGCCTCAGGTGCAGCCCTGAAAAGAAGAAAAGAAAATCTTAGGAATTAATGTATCAGGGATAAGCCTCATTGAAGGAATTGAACACCCTGAATATTTATAGAATGCAGGTTCCTTCTTCTGCCATCTCGTACCTTCCGCTTGTCCTTTTCCAAATGAAGTGCTTTTTCTTCCTTCTCTTGGGTGAGAGCTGCCCATGGCTGGCCCTGTGTTTGACACAATTACCTCTCCCCGGGCCTGACTGCCCCTGGTCCCCAGGGTCATCCATCAGTGGCATTATGCTGGGAAGCAGATGGACAATTCAAGAGCAACCTATGGCCCCTTAGACATCTGGCTGGTTGCTGAGCGTTTAATTATGTCTCAGCAAACGCGGGACTCAGCCCGCATCGACACGCAGAGCTTATTAAGGGCTGGTCTCCTTAATGGCCGTGGCGATGGATGGAGCCTTGCTAGGGAGAGACGGCTGATAGGAGGCAGCCTAAGGGATGGCGCTGTGTGTGTGTGCTGGTCGGGCGGGACTCGGATCGGGCGACGGGGTGTTAGCTTGACTGCTGAGCTAGGTGGGTGCACAGCCCTGGGTGTTTCCTGACCCGCTGGGCTACAAGCTCGGGCATCACAGCGCTGGCGCCGCAGCCCTGACTCCTGGAGAGAAGCATCCGACCCTGGACCCTGTGTTCAGAGCGTCACGGCCGCCTCGAGGCCACGCAGCTGGCGGAGGGGGGGGTGATGTGGCCAGGGTGGGGACATTGGGGGAGGGGCCATCTGTTACCTGAAGGCTACGGGTGTGGAGCATCTGTTTACAGAGCCCACATCAGGGCAGGGGTGAGGCGGGTGACAAAATCTGGGTGACCTTTGGAGCAGCCTCAGTGGGGCCACAGAGCCGCCCACCCCGACTTTACTCCTACATGGACTTGGACGGAGGCTTTGCCACCAAGGGGGCGGTGTCCCTTCCCGCCACGTGCAGGACGGCACAGGCAAACTCCACGGCAATGAGGCACGGGACCTCAGGACCCCAGAACCTGCTGCTGCGGGGACACCCGTGTCACTTGGGTGGGGGAACCCGTGTCACCCTCTGGCCAGGGGGGGGACCTCACCCCGGCCCTGCCGATGGACCCCTTGGCCGGTGCTGTTACGGGTCCGAGTCGGCACAAAGCGGTTCCGGGCTTGGTGGGGGAGGGGAGAGCTGGGTCTGAGCGCCACGTGCCCCGTCGTGTTTAGTTCCTGTTTTTATTGTCATTTCTGTTTTAAAACAAACTGAAAAGCATCCAAGGCTGCCTCTCCGAGGCCATGTGCGGAAGGGCCACAGCCCCAGCTGTGGGATTCTGGCCTCACATTAGCTGCCCACAACCCCTGTGACTTGACTTTCCCCTCGAATGAAGCCAGCTGACCGGCGGTGCATGGCAGACCCTGGCCCCAGTCGTGTTCATGTGACCCAGACAGAGACTTGTTCTCTAACTGAATGTATTTATTTTTTTTAGATATTTTTATTTTTTCCATTACAGCTGGTTTACATGCTCTGTCAATTTCCTACTGTACAGCAAGGTGACCCAGTCACACATACATGTACACATTCTTTTTTCTCACATTATCATGCTCCATCATAAGCGACTAGATACAGTTCCCAGTGCTACACAGCAGGATGTCATTGCTTATCCATTCCAAAGGCAATAGTTTACATCTTTTAACCCCAGATTCCCAGTCCATCGCATTCCCTCCTCCTCCTACTCCCCCTTGGTAACCACAAGTCTGTTCTCCATGTCCATGATTTTCTTTTCTGTGGAAAGGTTCATTTGTGCCGTATATTAGGTTCCAGATATAAGTGAAATCATAAGGTATTTGTCTTTCTCTTTCTGACTGACTGCACTTAGTATGAGAGTCTCTAGTTCCATCCATGTTGATACAAATGGCATTATTTTGTTCTTTTTTATGGCTGAGTAGTATTCCATTGTGTTTATATACCACATCTTCTTAATCCATTCATCTGTTGATGACATTTAGGTTGTTTCTGTGTCTTGGCTATTGTGAATAGTGCTGCAATGAATATGTGGGTGCATGTGTCTTTTTCAAGGAAAGTTTTGTCTGGATATATGCCCACGAGTGGGACTGCTGGGTCATATGGTCGTTCTATATTTAGTTTTCTAAGGTACCTCCACACTGTCTTCCATAGTGGCTGCACCAGCTTACATTCCCACCAGCAGTGCAGGAGGGTTCCCTTTTCTCCACACCCCCTCCAGCATTTGCTATTTGTGGACTCATTAATGATGGCCATTCTGACTAGTGGAGGTGGTGTCTCATAATAGTTTTGATTTGCATTTCTCTACTAATCAGTGATGCTGAGCATTTTTTCACATGCTTGTTGGCCATCTGTATATCTTCTTTGGAGAAAGGTCTGCTCTGTCTTTTGCCCATTTTTCAATTGGGTTGTTGGCTTTTTTGCTGTTGAGTTGTATCAGTTGTTTGTATATTTTAGAGATTAGACCCTTGTCAGTTGCATCATTTGAAACTATTTTCTCCCATTCTGTAAGTTGCCTTTTTTTTTTTTATGGTATCCTTTGCTGTGCAAAAGTTTGTTAGTTTGATTAGGTCTGCTTGTTTTATTTTTGCTTCTATTTATGTTGCCTTGAGAGACTGACCTAACAAAACATTTGTACAGTTGATGTCAGAGAATGTTTTGCCTATGTTCTCTTCTAGGAGTTGATGGTGTCTTGTCTTTCGGTTAAGTCTTTAAGCCATTTTGAGTTTATTTTTGTGCCTGATGTGAGGGTATGTTCAGGTTCATTGATTTACATGTGGCTGTCCAGTTTTGCCAGCACCACCTGCTGAAGAGACTGTCTTTTTCCCATTTTATAAGAATATAAAATCTTTTCCTTTGTCGAAGATTAATTGACCATAGGCATCTGGATTTATTTCTGGGTTCTCTATTCTGCTCCATTGGTCTGTCTGTCTGTTTTGGTACCAATACCACACTGTCTTGATTACTGTAGCCCTGTAATATTGCCTGAAGTCTGGGAGAGTTATGCCTCCTGCTTGGTTTTTGTTCTCAGGATTGCTTTGGCAGTCCTGGGTCTTTTATGTTTCCATGTAAATTTTTGGATTATTTGTTCTAGTTCTGTGAAAAATGTCATGGGTAATTTGATAGGGATTTCATTGAATCTGCAGATTGCTTTGGGTAGTATGGCCATTTTTTACAATGTTAATTTTCCCAGCCCAGGAGCGTGGAATAGCTTTCCATTTCTTTGCATCCTCTTTACTTTCCTTGATTAATGTTTCATAGTTCTCAGCATATAAGTCTTTCACCTTCTTGGTCAGGTTTATTCCCAGGTATTTAATTTTTTGGGGTATGATTTTTAAAAGGTACTGTATTTTTATGTTCCTTTTCTAATAGTTCATTGCTAGTATACAGAAACGCAATCAGTTTCTAAATGTTAATCTATCCTGCTAATTTGCTGCCTGCATTGATCAGTTCAAGCAGTTTTTGTGTGGAGTCCTTAGGGTTTTCTATATATAGCATCATGTCATCTGCATACAGTGACAATTTTACCTCTTCTCTTCAAATCTGGATACCTTTTATTTCTTTTGTTTGTCTGATTGCTGTGACCAGGACTTCCAATACTATGTTGAATAAAAGCAGTGAGAGTGGGCATCCTTGTTTGTTCCAGATTTTAGCGGGAAGGCTTTCAGCTTTTCTCCATTGAGTATTATATTTGCTGTGAGTTTGTCATAAGTGGCTTTTATTATGTTAAGGCATGTTCCCTCTACGCCCAGTTTGGTAAGAGTTTTTATCGTGAATGAATGTTGGACTTTGTCAGATGCTTTTTCTGCATCTATTGAGATGATCGTGTGGTTTTTTGACTTTTCTTTTGTTAATGTGGTTTATGACGTTGATTGATTTGCATATGCTGAACAATCCTCGTGAACCCGGGATGAATCCCACTTGGTTGTGGTGTATGATCTTTTTTATATATTGTTGGATTCAGTTGGCTAAAATTTTGTTGAGAATTTTTGCGTCTGTATTCATCAAAGATATTGGCCTATAATTTTCTTTTTTGGTGGTATCTTTGTCTGGTTCTGGTATTAGGGTGATGGTGGCTTCATGGAATGTGTTTGGGAGTGTTCCTTCTTCTTCAACCTTTCGGAAAAGTTTAAGGAGGATGGGTGTGAGTTCCTCTTTGTATGTTTGGTAGAATTCACCTGTGAATCCGTCTGGTCCTGGACTTTTGTTTGTAGGGAGTGTTTTTATGACATATTCAGTTTCATTTCTAGTGATCCATCTTTTCAGTTAATCTATTTTTTCTCTTGATTCAGTCTTGGTGAGCTGTAAGTCTCTAGAAGGTTGTCAGTTTCTTCTGGGTTGTCAAATTTGTTGGCATATAATTGTTCATAGTATTCTCTTATGGTTTTTTGCATTTCTGCAGTATCCGTTGTGATTTCTCCTTTTTCATTTTGAATTTAAAGGCCTTTGAACAGAGCGAACGCACGGCAATTTGCCCATCTCTCACACCAGGTGGGTTTTGCATGCATCTCACCTGCCTGGCATTGGACTCCCCCAGCCCTGGCGGGTGTTCTCTGAGCTTCCTTTCATCTGAAATAGGCAGAGAGCTGAACTCTTTGCAACTCCAGGCCTTTCATGCCTCTGTCTGCCTTGGGGCTTTGGAAGAACTATTTTCTTCAATGAGAAAAAAACAAACACGTGGCTGGTGATGGGAGCAAGCGTCTGGTCTCTGCTAGCCAGCAGGCCGGCAGGTCTGCGGTGTGGCCCTGATGTGTGTTCCTTTAACCCGCAAGGGGGGCATGAACACAGAGGCTCGGGTGAGGACCTGAGATGCTGTCCGCCTGGAGTTCCAGGCACTGGGGTTCCAGGCGTGCCCAAGCCGGCAGCGTCCACTTGGTCTGGAAACTTGTTAGAAATGCAGATTCTGGGACCCTTGACCCAGGCCCCCCTGAATCCAGCTCTCCAGGGCCAGGCCCAGAAATCTGCATTTTGTTTCTAAACCTCGATTATAATAAAGTCGGGTCATTAGGGCTAAAGGAAGTCATGTTGGTAAAGCCCGCTGCCGGGCTCGCTAACCCAGGTGGCCGGACCCACCACAGGTACAGATTCAGCAGGTCTGGAGAAGGCTCTAGAACTTGTGTTTCCTGCAGTTTGGGCCGGTCTGGGCCACACGTGTGAACCACCCTCCAGAGACGCTGTCCCCGTGTGGCGAGTCAGCAGGGAGAACTTGGGGTGGGGGGGGCGGGGAGCGAGACGGCGTAGGGCTGGCTGGGGTTTTGGTTTTTTGTTTCTGGCTGCGCCTGCGGCCTGTGGAAGTTCCCAGGCCGGGGATCAAACCTGACCCACAGCAGTGACAATGCCGAGTCCTTAACCACCAGGCCACCAGGGAACCCCAGGGGTTGCTGTTTTGCGTGGGGCGGTCAGGCCGAGCTTCCTGACACGTGTCGCTTGGATGGAGACCTGCAGAAAGGGAGCAAGGAGCATGTGACACTCCAGGGAGGGTGTTCCAGGCACAGGGGGCGGACGGCCAGTGCAGCAGGGAGGCTAGTGGGCTGCGGTGGGCAAGGGGCGGAGAGCACGTGCGGCCTGAGTCATTGCAAGGGACCGCTTTTGCTCTGAGCGACGTGGGCCATCAGAGAGTGATAGCCCGCGTGAAGTGATCCGTCGCCCGCCGTGGCTGTGGTTCTGCGGCGCTTCGTCTTCTGAGCAGCCCTCACTGGCCAGGGAAAGTCCTTCTTTACAAATGTAATTCGGAGCCAAAAAGTGCCCAGGAGTGCAGCACCTTTGCCGTTAGCAGGCGTCACACAGGAATGACACGCAGAACTCGTGTGGACATGTGTTCCATTTACCACAAAGCCGACCCCTGATTTCCTGACTGCTTGTCAGGCTCACAGAGTGACAGCGACGTTGACGCTGAGGAAGAGAATGAGCTCTGGGTGACGTTCCTGCCCCCCGATGTCTGGGAGCCAGGTGCTGCTGTTGCCGGGCAGAGCTGGCGGCGGCTGAGGCCTGTCCCATCAGGCCACCGCTCTGAGGCTGCAGATACGGAGCCTGTGGGGCCTGGGTTTGCTTGGGGGCCTGATCTAATGACGCCACCTGATTGGTTGGTAAGGTGGCTTTTGTCTGTGGAGTGGGTGGCACCAGGGAAGCAGAGGTTTGGAACTGGAGCAGGAACCTCGGTGGCGATTCCTAACGCGTGCCCTCGACCCCAGGCTCGCCCGCTCGCCGTCCCCGCTCCTTCGCTCAGCTGGGAAATGCCCAGCAGACCGGAGGGCAAGGCTTTCAGTGGACTCGCAGCTGTTCTGACGTGTCAGGTCATTTCCTTCCTTGGGCTTCTCGCTTCTGATGACGTCCTGGGAGGCTGAAAGTTGTATTAATTTAAATTCTTAAGCATGTACTGCTGCTGAACATTCATTGTTTTTAAACAGAAGAGATTGCCGAACAGAAATGCTGGTTACCGTAATATTCATTTAAGAGAAAAAAAGGGAGGAGCTCCTGTCGTGGCTCAGTGGTTAACGAATCTGACTAGGAACCATGAGGTTGTGGGTTCGATCCCTGGCCTTGCTCAGTAGGTTAAGGATCCGGCGTTGCCATGAACTGTGGTGTGGGTTGGGGATGCAGCTCAGATCTGGCCTTGCCACAGCTGTGCTGTAGGCCCAGAAGCTGCAGCTCCAATTCAGCCCCAAGCCCGGGAACTTCCACATACCGCAGATGTGACCCTAAAAAGCACAAAAAAAAAAAAAGAGAGAGAGAGATGCATAAGGTGAGAGCAAGAAGGCGTATCTGGAAAGGCCGCTGAGCTCTGTGGCTCGTCCTCTAGGAAGGACAGTAGCTGGGCCTCGTGGGCGTCTTGCCGTCGTTGTCATCGGCGTGAACCGGTGACCCGCGATGGGCTCCCCGGTAAAGACCCGCTTCTGCGCGTTCACTCATTGACCTCAGCCACCAGGTCCCTAATTGCGTCCGTCTAGACATCTGAGAGGAAGCGTCCACCGCGAGGTCCTTCATGTGGCAGATCCCTGAGTCCTGCGAGCAGGGCGCCCGCCGGGGCTCCGAGGAGGGCGGCGAGCAGAGCCGGGAAGCCTGGCCTCGGGGCTTGGGGCGGCCGGAGCCACCGGGGGCTCCGCTGAGAGACAGCTGCTGCCGGCAGCCGAGGTGGGGGCCGCACCAGACGGGACGGGGCCTGGCCTCCGCTCCTGCTTTGTTCCTTCTTTAGCTGTGTGATTGTAGACGAGTCACCGAATCACTCTGAACTTGAACGTTAAATACGGTTCACGTGGCAGAGTTGTGCACACGCAGCGAGTTTAATGCGTGAAGCGTGCCCGCTGGCCTGGGAGCCCACAGCGGGTGGCAGCTGTTCCCGAGCCCAGCACCGGAGAGCCGATGGGTGGCCCGCCCGTGCTGCGTGCGCTTCTGCGGTGGCGCGTGACTGTGTGTGTCTGGCAGACGCTGGAGTGTGATTTGTGGGAAATACTTAAATTTCTGTATTTTTTATTCTCTTTTTTCTCTAAGTGGAGATGGCTCTAATTGCCGCCTTAGGCTGGCAGATCCTAAATTAGGAGGATCAGGAAGTTATCCCGGGGCCAAGGTGCCAACAGCAGCCCCGCGCGGTCACGCCCTCGGATGCTGTCTGAGTCCCACGCGGCAGTCGTGGGCGCTCTTTTGCTATAAGGAGCAGTCCCGCAGGCACATGACAGAGGTCGGTCTGTTTTCCAGGTTCCGCCCCGGGCCTGGGCCAGGGCGGTAATTAGGCCGCGGCATATCCCTTCCCAGGCCGGCTGGGAAGAGGAGCGGGCGAGCAGGTGGGGTGGGGGCCTGGCAGGGCCGCCGAGTGCAGCCCCCTCGTGGGGCGGGAGGTGGGGTGCCAGGGCCCAGGTGGGCTTCAACGGCGCCAAGGCCGGACTGGAGGGGCTGAGATCCAAACGGCTCTGCGCTGCCACCTCCCAGCCGGGGCCTCTTCCGGGGGCAGTTTCTCTCCTAAGCATTTGGCTGATAACCCAGGAGGTTGGGAGGCGGGGGGAGCGGGCTCAGCGTGGAGCACGGGCCCCTGAGCGGCCTGTGTTCCTGCCCGGGGGCTCCCCAGGGACCTGGTGGCCCTGGTGCCCTGTCACCGGCCTCGGGGTTTGCAGAGGTCACACAGAAGGCCCTTGAGTCAGCAGTCACAGCAGAGCTGGCTTCGGTGATACAGCCCCTGGACACTCCCCCTCCCCGCCAGCTCCGAACCGGCCAGCCGGTCCGTCCAGACCGCGGGGCTGATTTCAGCCGCGTCTGCCCTGTGCCGTCCGGGGAGGCGGGGAGTGTTTCCGTCTGGCTCACCTGCGTGCGAAGCCCTTCGGGGCCGGGGTACAGGGTGGGCCTCTCCGAGCGGGATGGGGCCTTGGAGAGGTGGCTGGGACGGCTGGTCCCTTTGCAGAGGGATACCCTCTCCCCGACCTTTTTGCTCCCAAAGATAAAAGCCCCACCAGTTCTCTCCTTGCTGCAGAGTTCACGAAACCCTCTCGCAAACCTCAAGTCCGATGTGCACGCCCTCGCCCCCCGCTTGACTCCAGCTTTCTTCCTGGGGCCTGGGTGCCCTCGCTGCAGGACATCCGGCCTGTGTGTCCCCATTTGTCCCCTTGCTGGAGGACATCCGGACTGCATATCCCCACTGGTCCCCAGTGCTGTTTGACGTCTGATCCAGGGAACGCAGCCGAGGGTCTCCCGGCCAGGGTTGAACCGTGCCTGCCGGTTCTCGGGTTTCCCTAAGACCCCCGCAGCTCGTGGCACCCGTGGGCCAGGGGACAGGGCCAGGCTGGCCTGGGAGGAGAAGCAGGGCTGGAGGTGGCCCGAACAGCACCCAGGAAGGCGAGACGAAGCCCGGTGATCCCCTGTGAGCACGAGCAGCCTGACCCGTGTCAAGGCTCAGTCAGAGAACAGAGCCAGAGGAGGCTCCCGCTGCAGGCGGCAGGGCCGGGAGGTTAGGCAGATCCGAAACCCACGGGGCGGCCTCAGGAAGAGCGGGCTGGCCTCCGGGCAGGGGCGAAGCTGCCGCAACAGGCAGGAGCTTTCTTCCTCCTCGCGGAAGCTGGGCTCTGGTGTTGGCCCTGCACCTGATGATGCCAGGCCCACCCGGATGCGCTGGGACCCTGTCCTTCACCGAAGGACAGCAGCCCCCGGCGTACCGTCGGCCAGCCCAGTCCGGTGACACAGGCTGAGCCTCCCCGCTCCTCCGTCACCCGAGGCCTTGGGTCTGGGCGGCCCCGAGTCTCTTCCTCCAGGAAAACTGGAAGAATCTGACAGCTTCTGAGAAGCGTATCTTCCCAGAGTTAGAGCTGCTGAGACAGCACTCGCAGAGGGGCTTCGGGGCTGCCGGGGCTGGGCCCCCGTTTATTCTCAAGCCGGGTGCCTCCCTTGAGTCTTAATTATATGCTGTTTAATTCTCAGAACGTTCAGTAATTTCTCTGCTTATCAGCAACACGTCAAGCTTATTAGAACAGCTTATAAGCCTCCTCTGTTACGGTGCTGGGGAAAAGTAATTTTAACTGTGAGTTTTTTTTTTTTTTTGACGATGCGAATTTTTTGATGCAGTTTTCTTGGATTCGCTCTTTTCTGTTTTTTTTTTTTTAAGTTGGTAGTTTTTTTCCTAGATCTGAGAGAATCTCCAGGAAATAAAATATGTGGAAAAGAGAAAGCGTGGACTCTCGTTCTAGGTCATTTATCTTTTTTTGGGCTTTCAGAACAAACCTCAGTCCTACCCTGAAGTCCAGCACGTCAAACGAGTCAGAAAGCGTTCACACGAGACCAAAGAGTGACTTGGCAGTAGTTACATGATAACATACGGCAGCAATGTGTCACATTGTCACCTGGATAAGCTGACCCTCAGTGTTCACCAGGCTCAGGCAGGCTGTGTGTGTTTAATGCTCCCGGCAGCCCACTTTGCAGGTGGTGAAACTGAGGCACAGAACTCCTAGAGGTCTGAACCAAGGTCACAGCTTGTGAGCCAGGGGACAGGATCCGAACCCTGGCCTTCTGGCTCCAGAGTCCAGGCTCTTAACCACAGCAGTGGAAGTGTCACATGCCACATACGCTCTTGAGTCATTTTTATGTTTGGATCTATAAAGCATCGCCTAAGAAGATAGTTTTTTATAACCCTTAATTGTTCCGCATAATGAAGCTCGTGATTGAGGATAACTTGAGGTCGGCCCCGCTGGCACAGAGAGGGGCTCTGAGCAGGATGGTGACACAGCTTACAGCCAGGCCTTCCACGGTGTGACTGACACCTGCCCTGGGGTGGCCCGTTCCACACAGAACCCACGTCCTCAGGGGCGGTGGCTCTGTGGACACCGGTCCCTGCTGGTGGCAGGTGTCCCTGGCTTTCAGGACCGAGGCCGGGGCACCACTGCCCAGAGTGGCCCTGTTGGCAGAGCTGGGGTTGGGCTCTTCCTGGGGGAACCCCTGCCTGCAGTGCCCGCCCGCTGCCAGAAGCGGCGGCTTACAGCCTCTGATGTATTCCCTCCTCTCCTCGCTTGAGAACTCTGATTCCTCATCATCCGAAAGGAGCACGTGATTAATGGCAACGCAAAGTGCCTGCAGTTCTTTGATAATTGCTTTTTTCTTTTTTTTTTTAAACATCCTTACAGCCACCTTCAGAGCATAGTTGATTTCAGGCAGTTCGGAATCAATTCCTGGTGAGTCAAGCCAGAAAGGTCATTGTCTGCGAGTGCCAGCCCCGCGTCCTTACACCAAATCGCTGTGCTTTTCCACGGCCCCGCGGGACTGCTAAAATCGCGTATATCTGCTGGAATGCTCCACGTTTTTCTGCCTGATGAGCTCGAGTCAGGTCTCCGCTAGGGTTCCTAGCCATGCGGAGCCTGGAGAGGCTGGGAAGTGCTTTTACTTATTCAGCTCTCGTAGACAGCGTGTCTGGGACGCAAAAACATCCCTCCTGCTGCGGGCGATGCTTACAGTTTGGGGGAATCACAATGAGCCAGCGCTTCTCAGCGGGTCATCTGGGGTCATGGGGTGCTGATCCTGGAGTGTGGGCGGGGCCTGAGGCTCCGCGTCTCTAACAAGCCCCCGGTCCACGAGGACACTTCCGACAAGTAGCCGGGAGTTAGCGGATCACCCAGGCCACTTACAGGAGAGAAGGAGAGCCCCTCCATCGTTGTCATGTCAACGGGACCTTGATCCAGGCAGCGGCCTCAGCGAGGGGAGAGGGAGCAGTCAGACCGTGGAGTCGTGTCCCGGTCAGGGACTGATGCTCGTTGTCACCCCGGACCTAGACCCGGTTTGGGAGGTGCCTGTGGCCCTGGGTGCGACAGCACAGACTGTAAATTGACTGTGGGGTTAGACGTCCCCCCAGGGGGTCCGTGGGGAAAGCACGGCAGCTGCAGGTATTTCCGTTTTCACCGCGTCACACCGTTAAAGAGCCAGGGAGGGAAAAGGAGAACTGCCAGCCTCTTAGTGCCTGTCCAGCCAGCGAACCGAGGGTGTCACCTCTGTGACTGCGCTTACGGGTCACCTGTGTGGCCAAGTGCCAGGTTCCGTCATCCGGTCCTAGCCTGCGCCGAGCCTCAGAGCACCTGCCCTGACTGCCGCCAAGGCCCGTTTCCATGGCAGCACATCCACCGCTTGCGCTTAATATGTGAACACTGGGCCCTGCACCTGTTAGTCTTTTCTAAAAGACCCTGACCTCTTTATTATTCTGAAGAGCAGAAACGCCAGGTCTGGGGCGCCTGCCTTAGCCCCGCCAGGAAGTGATCCTCACGTGAACCTGGCCTGGGCACTGAAAGGGACAGCCTCTCAGGAAATGGCTAGGGCAGGGCTGTTTGGTCCCATTTTCTTAATTAAATAGCAGAGGTCCTGTATCGGGAAGGCCAGGTTTCTCTCCGTCCCTGGCTGTGATGAGGACTTGTGTGTCTGGGGCAGGGCGGGATGGACATTCTGGTGACTTCGTTCTCTCCCTGCGGGTGAGCTGCTGGCATCGTGCCCGATCTTGTCAGCGCCAGCTCCATCCGTGTGGCCAAGCGCACTTTGCCTGTTCTCGCCTCTAATCTGCTCCCCGCTTGCAGCCTTACAGCCTCCGACCTCTGCTCTGGCCTCCGGACAACCACCAGATGGCCAGTGGCCCCCGATCCACTGAGTCTCTGGATGCAGAGGCCTCAGCAGCCTTCTCTCCTGAGGGTCTTTCTTTCTTTAATAATAACAATAATAATAATAATAACAATCAGGAGTTCCCATTGTGGCTCAGCAGGTTAAGAACCCAACTAGTATCCATGAGGATGTAGGTTCGATCCCTAGCTTCGCTCAGTGGGTTAAGGATCTGGCGTTCCCGTGAGCAGACGCAGCTCAGATCCTGTGTTGCTGTGGCTGTGGGACAAACGGCAGCTTCAGCTCTGATTTGACCCCTAGCCTGGGAACTTCCATATGTGGCAGGTACAGCCCTAGAAATAATATATATATTTTCTTTTTAGGACTGCTCCTGGGGCATATAGAAGTTCCCAGGTTCGGAGTTGAATCAGAGCTACAGCCGCCAGCCTACATCACAGCCACAGCAATGTGGGATCTGAGCCGCGTCTGTGACCTACACCACAGCCAGATCCTTAACCCGTCGAGCATGGCTAGGGATGAAGCCTGCATCCTCATGGATACTATTCCAGTTCGTTAGCTCTGAGCCACAGCAGGAACTCCCTAATAAATAATTTTAACTACACTTCCTTTAAAAAGAAAATCTTTCGGGAATACTGCAAGTCGTTGAATGTGGCGAATTGTAGTAACAGGCGACATGCTCCGTAAGGGCAAATGCGTGAAGTCCAGCTGCTGTTCTGGCACCAAAGCCGTTTATTATGAGTCCAGGTGGTAAGTGTGCCCGGGTTGTCACTTGCGTGCCGCAGCGTTAGGTCTCGTGACCGTCTTTTTTCACTCGGCGTCAGATTAAAGCAGACGTTCTTTGCCAGCAGGAGACATCTGTTGACGGCAGATACCCGTGTCTGGGGAGCTGTGACTCGGACCTGTCCTCTGAGCGGGACAGGGAGAGGTCTCGGGGGAGCTTCCGGGGGGTCGCCCCACGTGAGCCCGTCTGCTCTCGGTTTGGTTTCTGTCCTGCTCAGACGACGGGCTGGGTGCGGCTGGTCTGTCTTGCGCCCACGTGTGGGTGGGTGGCCTGGAGCCCCAAGTTCCGGGGTGGGGGACAGGGAGTCTGCGGCCGGGCGATCCTGCGCCCCAGGCAGCGGTGGTCCAGCAGCCGAGGGAGCTCAGAGGCGCCCGGGGAGCAGAGGGCGAGGCGGCCGCGTGGGAGGCCCACGCGCCACGTCCTGCGGAGCGTCCAGCGTCTCCCGGGTTCTGGGCCGGGCTGCGCGCAGTGACTCTTCCACCACGACTCGCTCCCCGGGCCGCCTGAGCTGCAGCGCGGCCGGCTACAAGCACGAGCATCTCAGCCTGCACCGCAGCTTGCCGGCCTCAGCCGGGGGGTAAGCGCGCTGGCCACGGGGCAGGGCGCTGACGTCTCTCTCGTCCCTTCTGTGTTCCAGGAATCGAGCTGTGCCCCCCGGGGAAACGGTTCATGATCACGATGGTGGCGAGCTTCGTGGCCATGGCGGGGCAGTTCCTCATGCCCGGGCTGGCCGCCCTGTGCCGGGACTGGCAGGTGCTGCAGGCCCTCATCATCTGCCCGTTCCTGCTCATGCTGCTCTACTGGTCGTGAGTACCCGCCGTGGCCCCGCGGTCCCCAGCCGGCCCGCGGTTTCGGCTTGCGGCTTTGCAAGGGAATTTTCCTCTTTTGTAAAATTGCATTTTCTAAATGTTTTACCTTGGGAAACATTCTAACACGCACAGAAGCATTTGGGGGGGGCGTGGAGGGAGCTCCGGCACCCAGGCCCGGCTGCGTGACCTGCCCTCCGTCGTCAGGCTGGACACCTGCTCGCTGGGTGTTCTGACGTGACTTTTACGAATGGGTTTTCGAAGGGTGGGGTCTCCCGTTAGGAAGGGGAGATATTTGCAGGTGTTCAGCAGTGATTTAGCGGCGCCCCCAGCTCCTCTAAGTCAAGGCTGGACCAACACCGGCCCTCTGTCCGTTTATAAAGTTTTATTGGAACGCAGCTGTGCTCACGTGCAGACGCACGTACCACCCGTGACCTCCCTCTCCCGTCCCACCACGACAGAGCTGAGCAGGTGTTGCCCAGACGATGTGGCCCTGCGGAGCCAGAAACACTTACTCGTGGTCCTTTCCAGAAGGGGTTTGTCCAGCCTGCAACTAGACGAGCCCAGTGTGTAACTTTTTGTTTCTGGCTGGCTGACTTCGGGGACAAAACAGCTGGACACGCCGGCCTGGGGGTGTGACCTGGCCATTTAGGTGCATGTAGACTTCTCAGGGTTGAAAACCACCTGTCTCAGAAGGAGGGGTGTTTACCCCCCGCAAACGCTCATTGTGCCCTTTCTGTAAATGCCTCTTTTCTTTCTTTCCCTTCCTCCCACCCGCTCTGTGCCGAAGTCGCCCCTCGCCCGCAGGTGCCATATACTGGAGAATGAGTTTTACCCACTATGTTGTGTTCTTGTTATTGAGCCACTGGTAAAAACCAGGTTTCTGGCAAGAAGTCCGTTGGGTCTTAGTTTTTAGTGTTTGCTGTAGGGGAGATGACCATTCACTGGGCTTTTTTCCTAAGATGCTGGGGGGCAGGGAAAGCTGCTGCCTTTCAGCTCCAGAGGCTGGCCCCACCCCCACCCAGCAGGTCAGTCGCTGAGCATGGTGCAGGTGGCTTTTCCTCGAGAGCCCAGTTCTTGCTCCCACGTCCTCAGGGCCTCGGCAGCAGCGGGAGGCCACAGGAACAGAGGAGAAAAGCCGCCTGCCCAGAGGCCGCCCTGGGACAGCAGCTGCCCAGCCTCCCGCCCAGCGCCCCCGCCAGCCTCCCTGGTCCCCGAGGTCTTGCTCCTCGGCCCCTCCCGCAGTGGCCTTAGGGTTTGGGGACACACCCTCCCTCCAGCAGGGAGGGGGCGGAGAGAAAAATCAGCCCCCAAAGCAGGACGGCGGGCAGCATGGCCTTTGTCACCCGACCTCCCCCACGGCCCAGAGCCGAGCCGAGCTTGGCCGGGACTTCAGGGCACTTCGTTATTTTAACACGTGCCTGTAGCGTGTCTGCGCCGGACACGACCGGCCAGCACGTGCGCATAAGAGATCATTCACTCTGGGCAATTCACCGCCCTGTTGTACGGATGACAAAACTGAGGACACCCAGCTGGCCCTCCAACCCGACCGTGCTGTGTCCCGCCTTCCCCGAGCCTCCGCGCCTCGTCTCTGCCCCCCCTGAGCACCCAGCGGTGCCCGCTGCCCTGGCACACCTGCCGCGAAGGCAGGCACCCCCGCTTCCCGCCCTCGCAGCGCCCCGGGCACAGCCTGCAGGGGACTCACAGGCCAGTAAAGCCGGTCCGCCTGGCCTCCATCCACCCCAAGCCACAGAGCTCTGCCCAGGCTCTGTCCCCACCTGTCCCGAGGAAGAGGCCACCTGACAGCGAGGAAAGGCTGAGCAGGATTTCCTGCAGCAGGTCTGGGCCTGGCCCACGTGGGAAAGCACTAGGGGTTTTGTCGTATTTTTTTACTTTAAATTTTAAAAATATGTCAAGATTTAATGAGAGGCAAGGTAAAAATGTTCATCTATTTAAATATGTAAAGCCTGAAAGCAAAATTCTTTGAAACACACAGATGTAAATGTAAAATTTAATGTGCAGAGGGCAGCCAGGGTGCTTTGATGAGTGAACTGTGTGCAGACGGGCCAGGGGACGGCGTCCAGAGGGAGGCACACAGTCTGGGGCTGTCCCACCACCCCACCACGTGTGGCTGCTGTGGTCGTCGTCGCTGTCACACACTTTTCATCTGTGTTGTTGGAGGCGCCTGGCGCATGTCGGGCCTGCACTCGAGCTGTAGACGCCAGCTGCTATCCTTTACTCTGTGTCACCTCCTGGTCGTGTGGAAGCCGGGGTGTAACGGGGGCCGGGGGGGGTGGGGCTCGATCGTGGGGAGAGCGTGACCGCCTTTGCCTGCGGCCGTGAGCGGCTCCAGGGGAGTCTGGCTGTTAAAGGCCACCAAGCGGCCTCTGAAGACCACCCTCCCTGCCCTCTGCTGCGGCAGGAGACTTGTCACCCTGAGGACTCTGTGGCTGGACTGGACGATCTGGCCTCTGGGAGCAGGCGGCCAGCACAGCCCGTGGTCGGTGACAGAATATTGGAAGTCAGTCTTTCCTTCAAGAGCAAGTGCTTACGGCGTGTGCCCTGCGTGCCGGCAGCGGGCTTGGGGCTTTGCAGTAACTCTGAGGAGCAGGTGCATTAACGGGGCCACAACCGAAGCACAGGACACAGAGTCCCCAGCACGCAGGGTCAGGTCAGGAGCGCAAAGGCCAAGGGTGGGGACCGGGGACCTTTTGGTTCAGGGAGGGGCCGGGCGGACAGGGAGCATCAGACACACGGATGCTGGCTAAGAGGTGGCGTGAAGCAGCTGCAGACAGAGCTGAGCTCTGGCAGGAAAGGGGGTCCCGGGGCCCTGACGCAGCAGTGACGTGTAGGCCGCCACCAGGCATCTGGCCTGGGGCTGAGACTGCAGGCCCCTCTGCGCTTTGCCCTGAGCCTGCGGCTGAAGCCGGGACCAGCGTCCATGATGAGAGGTCTGGACTGGCCCTGCCGAGCGCAGGGACACAGGTCCAAAGCTGGCCGACCGCCCCAGGGCCGAGGTGACAAGGACTCTCCTCAGGACGCTGGCGTCTTGAAGTCTGCACCAGCCTCGCTCCGGGCCCAGACGCTGACCAGGGGACCAGGGGCGCTCATCGGACCCTCAGGGTCAGAAACGAAACATCGTGGAGATTCCCTGGAGCCGAGAAGCCCGGGGAAGAGCACTGTCACCAGAGCTGAGCTCACGGAACCCGGGGGACCTGTCCGCAAGGGCAGCCACTGGAAATCGGGAGCTGGCACCTCCGGCACGCGGTGAACCAGCGCGGCCCGAGAGAGAAGCCGGCCCGACTCGCCTCGCAAGCAGGGCTCTGGGGGGCTGGCTGGCGTCTGACAGGTGCCCTCACGGGCAGGGCCCTTTGGTCTCTCCTGGAACTTGCTCGCCCCGGGAGAAGCAGCTTCCCTCCCAGAAACATCAGAAAATAACAGAAAATAGAAAAGCATGAGTAACACGCAGCCCTGGGGCAGCCCCAAGGTTCTTAGAGAATGCTCTGGAACAAAGTGAGCGTGGGGCCGGAGAAGCAGCCGGGGCGCGGAACAAGGCGCCCGGGCCGTGCCGGCTGGGCGGGGGCACAGCGCCGCGGGTGGACCGTGCTGACGGGAGCTGTGACGCGTGGGCGGTTTGGAGCACGTGGCGCCGAGACGACGGAGGTTAATGACCTCGCGGGAGCTGCCAGGAGACTCAGAGCCTCCTCGTCGCAGCCCCGCCAGCTGTGGGCCGTCACGCGCCCCGGAGCGTCACCGCGGGTGCCGAGTCCCTGCGAGGGGCAGTCAGGACGGGCACGTCCACTCGGGACCTGGCAGGTGCCAGGGGACAGTCGTGACGCCACCTCAGCAAGGTCTGCAGCGAGACCTCTGAGTGCCACAGAGCGGCCACCCTCCTTCACTCGGCGTTTGCCAGGCGCCAGGCGCCACCGCCCCCCGCTCACGCCCCTGCCTCGTGGAGCAGCTGGCCAAGGAGGGGAACCGCGTGGGCCCCTTTGCGGCAGGTGCTGTGTACGCTGCGCCAGCTTGAACACGTCTCAGGTTTTAGAGACACGCTTTGCCGGAGATCGGCTGCAGGCTTCTGCATTTGGTCTCTACACTAACCTGACACGCTCGGATTAGGTACCTGCAGGTGGGCTTACTCTTGTTTGTAGCTGGAGAAACCAGAGCGTCCAGAAGTTGCAGCAAAAACACTCACAAGTGTGGAAAGTCATTAAAGCCTGGACTCTGAATATCTGCCGTCTCCAGGCGCAGCCGCTGGACCACCTCCTGGGAAGTTGTTGGCAACGCGGATCCCCAGACCCCCGCCCCGGGCCCACCCCATCAGAACATCTGTGGGTGGTCTCGGCCCCCAGGGGACGCTGGTGACGGCCAAGCTCCAGGGGCGCTGCCGTACGCCAGGCCGCGCATCGAGGA
This sequence comes from Catagonus wagneri, assembly GCA_004024745.2. Lineage (NCBI taxonomy): Eukaryota > Metazoa > Chordata > Mammalia > Artiodactyla > Tayassuidae > Catagonus > Catagonus wagneri. The sequence goes on from PVHT021183524.1 coordinate 32,544,762, forward strand.
GCCAAAGCAGGCATCCTGCTCACGGAGTGAGGGCCGGACCACTCCGAGGGCAGATGCTGTCACGGCGCAAGAGGAGACGTGAGCCGGCTGCGGGGACCACACGCTTCTCAGGAGATTCTCGGGGACATGGAGCAGGCGCCCTCCCGGAGGGCCTGTGGGGTGGCCCGCGGGACACGTGTCCACCACGCGTCATCTCTGGCGGCAGGAGACGCAGGTACCCCTGGACCTGGTGGAAGAAGCAGTCCAGCCTCAGTCCTGGGTCTGAGGGCTTCATCTAACCGGCACATCTCGGAGTCCTTGGCCGTGACCCGCGATGGACGGTGACGGGGGAAAGGCCCCACCTCGCTGCCCTGTGAGCCCCTCTGCCCCACGGGGAGCCCCCCAGACGCCCCAGCAAGGCCCCGGGTGGAAGGGGGCGCACCTGCCGCTCGCCTGCTGTGTGTCTTGCACGAACTGACCCGAGGAGTCATCTGAAGATAATGAATTATTAGCCGAGCGCTGCCGGCAGTCAGTGCGCTCGCAGGAGCTGGGCCGGAGGGCGAGGAGGTGAAGAAGGAAAGCCGTGGGGGAGGCACCGAGGAAACCGGAGGGGACGGCACCGCGCTGGTGACACGGAGAGTCAGCCGTAGTATCGCCGAAACCGGGGACACTGGAGCGAAGCTGAGTGGGAGCTGAGCGCAGAGGATGGTGGGGCCTCGAGGGGAAATGATGTGCTAAAGGCGATTTTAATTTTTAAATGTTTCAAGAAATGAGCCGTTGTAAAGCGTGCGAGGGGGTCTCATGGTAGATAAATGACCAGGGGGAAAATGACCCACAGTTCCAGTGAGTACATGGTCCTAAATGTCACTGGGTGCTTTTGAATATCATCGGAAATACTCTGGCCAGAATAACACTAATTTTTAGCATTTCTTGAGGGCTTGCCCCAAGTTGGATGCTGCCTGGCACCTTCTGTGACTCAGACCCTCAAGCAGGTGCTGAGACAGATGGAGAAAGCCAGGCCCGGGGAGAGCTGGGGGCTTGCTTCCGGCCCCGCCCTGGACGGGGACCGTGTGTGTCTTCATAGCCGCCGTCAGCCTTTGCCTCTCGCCCGCCCACCCGAGGGCCACACCGCCTGCCTCCGTCAGAAACAGCTCTATTGCAAAGGGCTCCAAGTCACATCGTGCAAACAGGTGAAACCCGGGTGCAGGGCTGCCGACACGCCAGGAGTGAAACCGGATTCGGCTCCACTATCAGCCACGGTTACGCCTCAGAGGGCGACGTTTCCTTACAGGAACATGGAAGAGGCGAAACTGAAACGCGTGAGCCTCTGGGAGCTCGGATAAATCTGCAGTAATTATTCGTACAGGTTATCAGATTGTCAACTTGGGGAGGCTTTTAGGAAACTTGGAGCAAAAACAGTTTTTTTGGTCAAATCCTATTTGTCTCCGAATTCTCCAGGTTCGGGGTGGGGTGTCAGGTGATGCTGACAGAGGCAGACGCAGACGTCAGTACAGCAGCCCGGTGTCAACCCCAGAACTGAGTGAGCGGTTACAGGCCAGGTCAGAGTGCTCTCTGAGCTGGTGACGGGGGCTTTGCTGAGGGCACGGAGCTTTCGGGAGCCCTCGGCCAGAGGCTGCCCCGCCCGGCCCTTGTGAGGATGCGGGATTGCGGGAAACGATGGAGCCCTGTGGTCACGTGAACTGTCCCCAGGGAGAGGGAGGTGCCACCAGGGGGCGACCGTGACCCCAGAGCCGCCCCGTTGTCGTCCCAGTCCCCGGGCCTGACACACACCCCGGTGTCCCCTCCACGCCCAGGAAGCTGGGGCCGCTCGAGGCCGGCTTGAGGGTGTCTGAGCCTGGAGCCAGGCGGAGCCCCGGCAGCCAGCGCGCGCATGTAAGCAGGTGCATGTCAGCGCGTGGGAGCGGCGGGGTCGAGCTGTCGGCAGCTGGCGGGAATCGGGGAAGTGGCCCTCGGGCGGCAGGTGTCTAGCGAGAGCGACTGAGTGCCTGCCCGCTGGCAGCTGGCGAACGTCCGGGTCCCCACCCTCGTGGACCGGCGCTCTGGACTCTGGCAGAGTGCACATCTGGTGACGCGAGAGGGGTCCGGGGCGGGAGGTGGGCGTGCCTCGCTGGTTGTCAACACAGCTTATTTGGAGGTGGGAGCGGTGAGCCCGGAGGCCGCCTTCGGGAGCCGGTCTCAGGTCAGCGCAGAGCAGCAGGGGCCGAGCTGACGAGGCGCTGCATCTGTGGCCCCTGTTACCACCCTGCGGGGGGCGGACGAGACCCACAGCCGTGGTCGGGGAGGCAGCCCCCCCGGAAGGTGGACGGGGCCGGCCGCTAATGCAGGTGCCGCTAAAATCGGGGAAGAAAAGCAGCAGCACGAGCCGGCGGTTTTGCCCCCTTATCTCCTCTCTAATTTTTCAGCATCAGTTTCTTTGTATCTTTTGCAGAAATGCCAGTTAATTCCCCTGCGATGTTTGGTTTTGAATGCTCTGTGTGCCTGAGGTTTTCTGCAGCCTGATCATGCCTCTTGGAAGAGTTAGAAGGGGGGAGAGCGGAAAAAATGAACCAACTCATGTGGTGGGAACTGAGGAACGTTTAAAATTTATCCCAGCCTTTTTTTTTTCTTTTTATGGCCACACCCTTGGCAGATGGAGGTTCCCAGGCTAGGGATCGAATCGCAGCTGCGGCTGCCGGCCTGCACCACAGCCTCAGCAATGCCGGATCCCTAACCCACTGAGTGAGGCCAGGGGTGGAACCCATGTCCTCACAGAGACTACGTCGGGTCCTTAACCTACTGAGCCACAGTGGGAACTCTCAGTTTATCTCACCTCTTATACATCCTTGTACATTCAGTTGCTTAACCTTTTAAAAGCCGGCTCCAAGGGCATTTTACGTACTGACTCCATTCCTCCTGGCAAAACCGAAAGCCGTGTTCGAATATTTGTTCAGTGCCCTGGGTGATCGGGATCTTTTTTCGCTTTCAGAAAGAGGCCACAGTTAGCGTCAGCCCTTTGAAATGAGCCCAGGCAGAGGATGTGGGCCCGGGGGAGGCCGTGGTGCTGCTCCACAGCCCACCCCGTCCTGCAGATGGGGAAACGGAGGCCCAGCGGCTTAGCTGCCGTGCCCAAGGTCACTAAACTGGTCTGTAGACACCGGCCTCCTGGTCTGGCCCCTCGGCTGGCTCTGGGGGAGAGGGTCTGAAGCTCAGCTGTGTATCATTTTGAAAAGCACTGGAAATGCACTGTTCTGAGTTGATGTGGCGGCCAAGCCGGTGGGAGGCCGTGTCGTGAAAGGGTTCCTTGTTCTGCGAAGACCTGTGAGAAACCTCGGGACTGGAGCATCCTACGAGTCAAATTTTCTTGGATTTCATACTTGCCCCGCACCCGAATTTACTCCATTTACCTGAAATCATGAACTGGAGTTTTTTAAAGAACTAATTTTCATATTCGCTCGCTCTGCCCTGAACGGGATCTGCTCACCTCGTTTGGTGCAGCGCACAGTGCTGGAGTTTAAAAATATACAAGAGAGCTTATCCTCCAGAATCAAGTGCATATTTTTGCTTTTTGTTTGTTTTTTGTCTTCTTAGGGCCACACCCGCCACATATGGAGGTTCCCAGGCTAGGGGTCGAATCGGAGCTACAGCTGCCGGCCTACGCCACAGCCATGGCAACGCGGGATCCCTAACCCACTGAGCAAGGCCAGGGATCGAACCCGCGTCCTCATGGATACTAATCTGATTTGTTACCTCTGAGCTACAAGGGGAACCCCTCAAGTGTATATTTTTGTAAGAGTTTGGAATCAGAAGCTTAAGCTATTCCCCCAACTGGAATTTAATTCGATTCTAGTCTTTGATTGAACCGTTCTCATTTTGAGGATCATTTCCTGATGGCCGGACTGTGACACGGGGTCATGCCTGAAGCGTCAGCAGCCAGAACCGCCTCTTTAAGGCGAAGTGCGCGGAGAGCGACCGTCTGCCGCTTTCCTCGCACACCTTCAGGGCAGCGTCTCCCCTGCAAAGCCGCTCGTGGCCCTGCGCCCCCGTCCCACTTACATCCTTCACTCTGCCTTTTCTCACAGCCCCTCCTGTCAGGTGTTTGTTGATCCCGCCCCGCGCCCCGCGCAGGTTGAGGTCATGCAGCGCACGTGTCCCGTGAGTGCTGTGAAGTCGCATCAGCAATGTGAGGGCACACCTGTCAGCAGGTGTGCTACCTGAGAAACTGAGTACATGAGAAACCCAGAGTGACTTGAGGCTAGAATTCGTTTCCAGAAGCCTTAGCAGCGGGTCCCACTTCCTCTGGGCACCTCCTCTGTGAGTGAGCGTTCTCGGTTGGCGATGGCAAGGGAGAGACGTGCTTTGAGTGTCCAATGTTGCCGAGAACAGGAAGGCAGCCTGGATACTGTCCCTGAACTCGGATCGGGTCCTCCAACGGGGTGGAAGGGATACTTGGTTTCATTGTTAAACGTTAAGGAGAAAGTATCAACTTCATAGTATCACATTTTAATTTCTGATTCTTCCGCGTAACCGTACAGGTTACGGGGGCTACTGGGTAAAACAGATCCGCGAGTGTGAGGCAGGTGCTCTTAGCCAAATACTAGAAGAGGCGGGGAGGAAGACAAAGACAGGAAAGCATATCAGAAACAACCTGATACAATGAAATCATAAAACATCCTGGTCTGAAAAGCACGCGGCGACTCAGAGGCCAGCAGAGGGCCACAGACAAGGTCCCTCGGCTGGAACTGCCCCTGACGGTCAGCCTGCAGGAATGACCCTCTGGTGGCATCAGCCAGAACCCGAGAGAGCTCTGTCTGGACAGAGCAGCATCGTTTGTGTTGGTACCGTTGGGAAAATAGTTCCACGTAAATAAACCTTCCACGTAATTCTTTAAGAATCAGTACTTCGTTGTAGCTATTTTGCGCGGGCGTCTTTCCAAAATGACCTGTCCTGTTTGTCACGTCGTATGGTGAGCGCACAGTGGGGCGGTCGCAGTGCCCTAGGGCTCCAGGGGCCGGTTCCAGGCTGATGCCCACTGGCAGTGCCCCCGAAGGGCTCGCCCGCTGCGCCCCAGGGGCCCAGGCCAGGTGCAAATCCGAGACCCCTCTCTTGACATTCAGATTTGTGACTTTGCCTTCCTTGGTGAATGGTTTGAGGGTTTGCATCACGTCGCTGGGCCCGTGTGTGTCCCTGAACTGCGGCCCCTCAGCAGGGTCCCTGGTGCGGGGCGCAGTGGCCCCAGTTAGGGGCTTCCTTCCGTCCTTACCCGCCAGCCCGCTGCCCCTGGCTGCCCTGCCCAGCCCGGTCCGCGTGCAGCTTCCTGACCCAGAACTTGGCTGTCTGCGTGGGACCTGGGGGCTCCCCTCTGGCTCGCAGCGCATGGCCTCTAACCTCCCTCGCGTCCAGACTGAGGCCTCTTCCCTTAATTTCTGGTTCTTGGCTTTTTCGTGGAATAACCAAGGCCATCAGGTGCATGGGGACATAGTGTCCTGGGTACGCGCTGGAGAACGAGGTCAAGGTCGGATCGGTCTGTGTTGCTGTGGCTTTTATCCAGGCCCTCAGAGCACGAAACACCCAGGGCTGACGGTCTCTGGACACTCCCCCCAGGGGGGTACAATTACGTACCCCCCAGAAGAAAGGGGTTGGGGAGAGTGAAAGTGGCATTTTGCGCTGCAGGTGGGGGCAGCGTGACAGCAGAGGGCCCCTCGGGACAGACAGGCTCCAGTGGCTGGAAGGACGCTCCCCCTCGGGGTGGGAAGCGGCAGCTCCCTTCTCCAGAACAGTCTAGATGGAAGTCGAGGACGGATTCAGCCGCGGTTTGCTTAATTAAAATTTACTCCGTAGCTGAAATCTCTGACCCCAGCAGCCTCACCGGTAGCTCTTGCCTGCGCCGTGAGGACGTGGCAGGTGAAGCCGGCAGGGTGGTGGGCAGAGGCGGGCCCCGTGCCCCCGCCGCCTCTCCTCTGCCCCGAGTTCGTGGCCATGTCCGGCTCCCCCAGGACCGTGTGGTCTCGGCAGGGAGGTGTCCCCACCGGGCGGGGTGACGCCTGAGGCTGTGGCTGTGGCTCACGCTCGGCCCCGGCTCCTCCTCCGGGAGGTCGGGGTTTTGTCGCGAGTTCACCGAAGAAGTTTTGGATTTCGGAACCTTCGGGATTTGGGAATTGCGAACTGGGGACCCAGGACCCTCTAAGTAGCCAGCAGGTATTTCGGAGGCCTCAGGGCGAGAGGGCCATCAGACCCCGGGGACCGGCCCTCCTTGTGCGCCCCCTTCCTGCCAGGGGCTCAGGACTCAAGCAGGACTCATAGACACCTTGGGCTTTGCCATGTCCTTCCCGCAGGAGTCCTGGGGCCCCCGAACCACTGGTCTGGAGCATCACGGTGCACTTGAACCTGTGCTGCCTCAGTTTCTGCATCCGTGGAAGGGGCTGATAAAGAGCCACCACACATGCGCTTGAGAGAGCTGAGTACTCCCTGCGTCCGAGGGCTCCGGGTTCCCGTGCCCTCCGTGGACCTGCTGTGGCCCCAGCCCCGCCAGCAGCCCCGACGAGCCCCGCTCCAGAGACGCCGCCGTGGCTTCTCCACCCGCTCCTGCGCGTGGTCGCAGAGGTCATCCTCAAGGTCACTTCCTCAGCGGCCACGCGTGAGGCTGCGCCAGCGGCCACAGCCTCCAGCTGCCTACGATACTCTTATTTTGGTTGAAAATGATGGATTTTCCCTGAGGCTCAGCTGCGTTCCTGCCAGAGCCTGGGCCATTGGCCGGCTTTTTAATTTTCATGGTGTTATTACATTATGTACTTGTCAGGAGACATTTCATTAAATTCCCATAAAGGGGCCACACTGCACATTATCCAGACTAGAACAGCCGTCCCCGGGCTTTCTCGGGGGCTGACAATTCAACGAGTTCTTTATGGCTTTGCAGCAGATTTAAATTCGCGGGGGGCACAGCAGCGCCTGCGAGGCCCGAGGGCGGGTCGCTGGAGCAGTCTCCCGCAAAGCCCGGCGCTGGAGCGCTGGCCTGGGACAGGGGCTAAGGATGCGGGTCCTGAGTCAGACTGCCCGGGGCCAAATGAAGCTCTGCCTCTTCTTTTTCTTTTTCTTTTTCTTTTTTGGCTTTTGGCTTTTGGCTCTTTAGGGCTGCACCCATGGCATATGGAGGTTCCCAGCTAGGGGCTGAATCGGAGCTACAGCTGCCGGCCTATGTCACAGCCACAGCGATGCCAGAACCAGTCCGCGTCTGCAACCTACACAATAGCTCACGGCTATGCCGGATCCTTACCCACTGGGCGAAGCCAGGGATCGAACCCCCCTCCTCATGGTTACTAGTCGGGTTCGTTAACTGCTGAGCCAAGACGGGAACTCCCAAATGCAGCTCTGCCTTTAACTGCTCTGCAGTCCGGACGGCGCATTTGAGCTTTCTTTGCCTGAGTTTCCCCACCTGTGAAATGGGGGTAGCGTTACTGCAGCATCTCAAGCTTGAAAGACTTGAACTCGTGGGAAACGTGTAGGTGGCCTCCTGGTGCCTGTGGGTCAGGCGTGGGGGAGGTTTGCGGTGCTGTCTGCCACCCGAGAGGGGACATGTGACTAGCGGTGGTCCAGGGCTGCCGCTCCCCCCAGCACCCGGCGGGAGCCAGGCGCTCGCTCCCAGGGCCCCGCCTCGCTTAGCTTCTCTCCTGCTTTCGGATCCGGGGCTGTGGTTGCACCGCGGGCAGCGCTCGCACAGAGCGCGCTCTTTGTTTCGTGGCTCGACGCCTCCTCTCTGGGTCCCAGCCCGACCCACGCGCACCTGCCCCCAGCAGCACACGGCGTCCGACCAGCCCCTGCTCGCCTCCCACTGCTGCCGCCTCTGGGCAGCCCTCCCTGGCCGCTCTCTCCTTGGGCCCCGTCCTGTCCCATACTGTGCAGGCTTCTCGCCAAGGCGCTTGTAAATCTGTGGAGTGTGCACGTGTGTGCGTGTACGCCGACTTTGCTTATGTGTTTGTTGAGGGGTCTCCTCCCGCGAGACTCGCGTCCCTGGAGGTGAAGGAGGCGCCCACTCGGAACGCGTTTGTGGTGACAGTGCTCAGTGGATGCCGGAAAAGGAAAGGTTTTTGGACCGGATGAGTGTTTGCGCTCCCAGTGACGCCCCCATCACCGCCCCTGTGCCCAGCGGTGCCGACCGGCGGGCTCCACGTGGGTCGTGGGGCTTGACATGGGCCCTCCGGTGACTGGGGGCATGTCTCGGCCAGCCTGCTCTGTGTCACTCGTGGAAATGCCTCTAGTCCCTGCTGTCACCCTCAGGGAAGGCGGGGTCGTGAGAGGGGACACCTAAAATCTGCAGTCAGAGGAGCGCCCCCTGGTCAGCGCCCAGCGGCTCGGTCGGATTCGAGAAAGTACAACAGGAAAAATCAGCTAGATTGAACGGCTCTGTGTGGACTCCTGCAGGGAGGAGGCGCTCAGAGCCCTCACGGCCTGGGTCACAAGGCCGGCCCGGGGGTGCGGGAGCGTCTCTAACACAGACTGTGCTTCCTCAGAGCCATTTAACAAAATTAAAAAATCAATGAAACAATATCGCAAGCCCACCAGTGCCCGCCTCTCAAAACCTGTGTGTTTGGGAACGTCCTGCGTGAATATGAGCTGCGTCCCCCCGTCTGTCATGGGGAAGGAAAACAGGATCGAAATCACAGAAAGTTTAGAACGCAATCACAGTTATCAATAAGGAGCTCCCACTGTGGCTCAGCGGGTTAAGAACCCGACATAGTCTCCATGAGATGCAGGTTCGATCCCTGGCCTCGCTCAGTGGGTTAAGGATCCGGCGTTGCCGTGAGCTGTGGTGTAGGTCACAGATGAGGCTTGGAGCTGGCGTGGCTGTGGCTGTGATGCAGGCCAGGGGCTACAGCTCCAATTCGATCCCTAGCCTGGGAACCTCCATATGCTACAGGGGTGGCCTGTAAAGAAAGACAAAAAAAAGTGAGAAGGGACATTTTAAATCCGGACAAACATCCGGATCAGGTAACAGTGTTGTGAAACCTGGGTGGGTCCTTGTCCTGTTGCACCAAACCGATACCGCCTGCTTTGTGACAAAGCCCTGAGCGGACACAGCCCTCACTCCTGGGCATGTGGCAGTGGCTAGTTTCTGAAGGGGCCTCGTGACCTGCAAAGTCTCAATTGCTGTTTGGACTTTGACAGGAAGAGCGAGCTGACCCCTGTTCCGAGCAGGCCCCGTGTTCTCTTTGACAGCAAGGACTGTCCGAAAAGGAAAATCACGAAATGTATTAAGAAGACACTAGTTGGGGCTTTTTGTTGTCGGGGCTCCTCACAAGCTCTCACCCTAAACGCAGACAAGGAGTCTGGCGCCAATAATCCGTGAAAGCCGCCCTCTCGGGGGGTCACGTGCAGCAAGATGAGCGCCGACGCGCAGCGGGTCCCCAGGGCGCAGCCCTCACACGGGCAGCGGAAAGTGCCTGGCAAGTTGCTAGTATGGGGAGGGGGCGCATTTTTTCTAAACTTTGAATCATTCTAGGAGCATTTGCTTTTTTGAAACAAAACGTCACAAAAGCGGCCCTTGGATGAGTTGCCGGGACGTGCTTTAGAAATCCACGGTCACGGTCAGAAGTGTGCACACATTTCTTGACACGGTTGGTGAGATACCTCTGTCTGCTGCATCTTAAAAATTGCAGCTTTCACCCTTCCTGCGAGAAAACTAGGAACTCTCCCGGCTGGTCTCCCCCAGCCGGTCGGGTTAGAGTCCCGAGCACCTGTGGGTGCCTGCCGTCCACGGGCGGAAGCCCAGTCCGACCGCCCGGAAGCCCCCGCCCCCACGGGCCGGTCCCGACGCCCCTCCCAGTGACGGGAGCCCCTCACGCAGCCCTCTGTCTCTGCAGGATCTTCCCCGAGTCCCTGCGCTGGCTCGTGGCCACCCAGCAGTTCGAGTCCGCGAAGAAGCTGCTCCTGTACTTCACACAGAAGAACCACGTGAGCCCCGAGAGCGACATCAAAGGCGTGATGCCCGGTGAGCACGCGTGCCCGGGACCCCGCGCCCCGCCACCCCCACAACACGTGCCTGGTGCTGGCGTTGGCCCTGTCCTGCCAACAGCGGCCCGGCCAGCTGCCTTCCCGTGACAGTCGGCTCCCACCTGGACTCGGAACGTGATCGAGCGCAAGTCCAGGGAGCGGTGACCTCAAGGGAGACTCGGGGGCTGAACCCACGCCTGGCGCACGGCCCTGCTGCCAGCGCAGTGCCGGCCGTCCTGCCAGGGGGCACTGGCCCTCGCTGACCGCCCCCAAGTAGGACCTTCCAAGAGCCACTGCTGTCTGTGTGTCAGGACCCGCTGGTTGGGCATCTGAATAGGCGGGGACGTTGGGGCCTAGAGAATGTGGCTCAGGAGCACCCCCAAGCTAGATGGGCCCCTCCCAGCGGGAGGTTGTTCAAATCCAGACCCCAGGCCCCGCCCCCAGCACCCAGAGACTCTGATCCGGGGATGAACCCCTAAACGGCGTGTTGAATGAGCACTGGAGGCGGTTCAGGCTCACGTGGCGTGTGCGGCCCCGCTTTGAAACGGCCAGCCCCGCCCTGACCCGCCGCCCAGCCCAGGGCCCGGGGAGGCTGGTGCCAGCAGGCGCTTCCCCAGGAAAATAACCCGCAGGCCCCGCAGAGAGAACGTGCCGTGTGCCCCGATCTGAACTTCCATCCGGCAGAGACCTGCCAGGCGCCACCCGGCCCGGCCCTGTCCCAGAGTGGGAGGGGACAGGCACGGCCCAGTTCCGGCAGGCACGCGGGCAGAGGTGACCGTCGGGGGGGACACCGTGAGCCCCCTCGGGCGGGGACAGCGGGGCTGGAGAGCGACCGCACTGGGCACGGGGGCAGCCTGGCGAGCTGCCGGGTGAGCAGGGGCCTGAAGGAGGAGGAGCAGCGGGAGCTCGCCGGCCGGGAAGGGCTGCTGGAATCGCTTCTCATCAGAGGATCCAGGCTCAGGGCTGGAGAAGCTCCCCCGATGCCGCGGGGCCGCGGGAGGGGCTGCCGAGCCCTGGAACCAAAGAGGCCCGGGGGCCAGGAGCCGGGTCTGCCCCGCGCCCCCGCCACCGTGAGGATCCCAGGCGCCGCGGTCCCTCTGTGTCTGGCAGCAGGGGTGGTAAACAGGCCGACTTGGGCTTGTGTCCGTCACTTCCTCGACAACTTGCAAATATTAACATACTTAATCCCAGTGCTTTACATTATTAATTTGTACTTCTCCACAGCAGTCCTGTGGCGCTGCAGGGTACTGCAGTTAGCCCCCTTTGCAGAGGAGGAAACAGGCACAGAGAGCTTGAGGATCTTGTCAGAGGTCACACAGCTCGCGAGCAGTAGACCTGGGTGGGACTTGAACCCAGGAGGCCTAGCAGAAGCGGCCGCCTTGTGCTGCTTCTGAGCAGCGAGGGACGGCGATGCCGGCGCGGCTGGCGGAGGGCTGTGGGGGCGACTGCGCCTTGCTCCTTGTGGGTGACATTTGCTGGTTCTGGAGCGTCCGCTGTCTTGCCCGGCTTTTCCGTCAGCTGGTCGGTGCTCGTAGGGCAGAGCCCCGTTTGCCGCGTGTCCCTGATGAAGCCCCGCCGGCTGCTTTCAGGCTCAGACCCTGCGAGAAGCGCGTTTCCTCCCGGCCACACGGACTCGTTTCCTGCCCCTCCTCGCTCCAGAGCCGCGAGGGGCTGGCTTCTGGGCCAGAGGCAGGCAGCACGTGGCCTCCCCCATGCAGGGCAGGCGTGGTGCCCGGCTGTCCCCACCTCGGGGCGTCCGACCCTGCCAGCCGGGGTGGCAGCGCTGGGGGAAGGCGGCTGTTTCCTCGGAACCGGCCACCTGCACCTCCGTCGGCAGGACCTCTTCCTGTCAGCGTAGCCAGTCCCCTGCCCAGCCTGTCCCTGTCCCCACCTGGACTCGCCCCTGTCCGATGCCATCCTCGCTGGCACCCCCCGCCCCCAGCGCCACCTGCCCTTCAGTGCCTGCAGGGCCTTTCAGCCATGTCCTCGGGCCACCCTGAGACCCTGTGTCACCTCCGTCAGACTCTGGGGGCAGCCGGCCCCTCCCCTCCGCCAGGCCTTCCCTCTCCCCGCGAGCCGTGTGCTGTCACCCCCTCCTGGAGACCAGGTCAGCCCGGCTCCCCGGGCCCAGCTGGGCCCTCCGCTGATGTCTGTCACAGCAGCAGACGCTTTGTCCCACGCCCGCGTCTGAGTAAGGACCGCAGGAGCCAGGGGCCTCTGCACCGCTCATTAGCGTCTGTCACCTGCAGCGCTCGCAGGCTGGCGGGGCCGGGCCACCGACTCGGCACGCCCGACACGCAGCAGGCTGTCCGCGCACATCTGCGCAGGAAGCGAGTCCCGACTCCTGCGGTCAGGACGGCTAGCGCGGCAGCCCCCGCGGGCGGATCGGCGTCTCAGGCGGGGCCGGGGGTGTAGTCCAGAGTTTTCCTTTCCCCTTTTAAAGCTGTCTCGGGTTTATCTGTGCACGCGTCAGGTTTCCTGCATGGAGCTGGCAGCTGAGTGGCTGCAGGTCTTTGAACACCCGGGCGTCTGTCACTCTCGGCGTCTTTCCTACGAGCATCAGCTCGCGTGACGTGTGTGGGCACCGACAGCTCCCCTGCCCCGTCCCCCTGTCCCCCTCCTCCGGGAGCCAGCGTCCTGCGGGCTCAGGGCCGCGTTTCCTGTGCTCGGGGCCGTGGGTCTCGTCCCAGGGCAGACGTGGTGCTGCGGAAGTTGTGTGTTGTGGCTGTGGTGCCCGTGACAGAGACAAAACAGGAACAGCCCCAGACGGGTTCGCGTAATTCCACTTAGAGTGATGCAGTTACCTCTGGGGACCAGTCCATTCGGGCTCCAGAGTTTAGTGCTTTACAGACAGGCTCAGGTCGTGACTGCAGTTGCTACAGCTCACTAACGTCTATTTCATACACTGCAGTGTATCCGGAGTTAAGTCTGGGCCACGTGACAAAAAAAAAAATTCTCTAAAATGCTAATGGACATTGAATTTTTCCTCTTGGAAGACTTCCATGGTGAGCAAGCGATAAGAGGCCGTGGTGATAGTTCCTGTCCGGTTTTACACAGTGACGGTGCCCGGTAAACGTTGTCTGTTACCCTTAGGCTCTTTACGAGCGTTTCCGTGTTTTGCCCAGGGGGGGACCATGTGTGTAAATCAAATTAGCGTCTCTATGCTAAAGGTCAGGAAGGAGCTGAGAGGTCCGTGGAGGGACGCTGGAAAGCCAGCCTTCTGGCCCGTGCACAGGCCTCATCTCCACACCTAAATACTGAGAAGGAAGAAAGTTCTGGAAACGGGGGTGTGGTATCCTTCAGACATAGGAAAGGCTTTCCCTTCTCCCTTCTGTGTCCCAGCTGGTGACACTGATCCAAAAGTTTTTTAAATAAAAACTCCTGGGAGTTCCCATCATGGTTCAGCGGAAACAAATCCGACTAGGAACCATGAGGTTGCGGGTTTGATCCCTGGCCCTGCTCAGTGGGTTAAGGATCTGGCATTGCCGTGAGCTGTGGTGTAGGTCACAGTGGCTTGGATCCAGTGCTGCCGTGGCTGTGGTGTAGGCCGGCAGCTGTAGCTCCGATTAGACCCCTAGCCTGGGAACCTCCATATGCCACAGGTG